>CAWUFW010004021.1:1301543-1651874 GCA_963921515.1 Calotriton arnoldi
GTTTCCCCAGGTCTCCCGATAAAAATGGTACATCACTTGCGTGGGTTGGCCTAGTGCCCGTGACAGGAAACGGCACAAAACGCAACGTGGACACACCTCAATTTCGCAGTGAAAAATGACCCTTTTTTGGCAAAGTGCCTAGCTGTAGCTTTTGAACCATAGCTCTGCCGGCATCTAGGGAAACCTAGCAACCCTATACATTTTTCTCCTTGTTCTCCTGAGTAAAATGATACCTCACTTGTGTGGGTGGGCCAAAGGCCTGTGGCTAGGAAGAACCCAAAACATAGAGATTTAGAGTATAGCACCGAGAATTCTAAGTGCTACATTTTTTAAAAATACGTTTTTAGCCAATTCTGCTTTGGACACCCACACAAGTGAGGTATCATTTTACTCAGGAGAACAAGGAGAACGCTGGGTGGTAGGACATTTGTGCCGGCACGGTGATTCCACACACAAATATGTGGAAAATGTGTTTTTTTCAACTAAATTTGAGGTTTGCATGGCATTCTGGGTAGGAAAACGTTGGGGGATCCACGCAAGCCATACCTCATTGGACTCCCCGGTTGTCTAGTTTTCAGAAATGTTTGGGTTTGGTACTTTCCCAAGATGGCCGCCGAGCCCGGGCCAAAATCTCAGGTGCCCCCCAAAACCAGGTAGTTTTGCTATAGGTAATTTTGAAGTCTCCACAGTACGATTTGGGCCATTTCCTGTTGCAGCCACTATGCCTACCCACACAAGTGAGGGACCATTTTTATCGGGAGACCTGGGGGAACGCTGGGTGGAAGGAAATTTGTGGATCCGCGCAGATTCCAGAACTTTCCCACACAGAAATTTGACAAAAAAGTGAATTGTTCGGCGAAATTTGAGGTTTGCAGGGGATTCTGGGTAGGAGAATGATGGGGGACCCACGCAAGCCATACCTCGCTGGACTCCTCTGGGTGTCTAGTTTCCAGAAATGTATGAGTTAGGTAGGTTTCCCTACATGGATGCCGTGCCCCGGGCCAAAAACTCATGGGACTCCCATGCAAAACCAGGTTGGTTTGTGATATGTAATTTTGATGTCGCCTCAATAGCTTTTGGGGCCTTGCCTGTTGCGGGTCCTTCACCCACCCACGCAAGTGAGGTACCATTTTTATCGGGAGACCTGGGGGAATGCTGGGAGAGAGGAAATTTGTGGATCCACGCAGATTCCAGAAATTTCCCACACAGAAATGTGAGAAAAAAGTGGATTTTTCAGCGAAATTTGAGGTTTGCAGGGGATTATGGGTAGGAGAATGATGGGGGACCCACGCAAGCCATACCTCGCTGGACTCCCCGGGTGTCTAGTTTCCAGAAATATATGGGTTAGGTAGGTTTCCCTACATGGATGCCGAGCCCCGGGCCAAAAACTCATGGGACCCCCCATGAAAAACCACGTTGGTTTGTGATAGGTAATTTTGATGTCGCCTCAATAGCTTTTGGGGCCTTGCCTGTCGCGGGTCCTTCACCCACCCACGCAAGTGAGGTACCATTTTTATCGGGAGACCTGGGGGAATGCTGGGTGGGAGGAAATTTGTCCATCCACGCAGATTCCAGAAATTTCCCACACAGAAATGTGAGAAAAAAGTGGATTTTTCAGCGAAATTTGAGGTTTGCAGGGGATTATGGGTAGGAGAATGATGGGGGACCCAGGCAAGCCATACCTCGCTGGACTCCCCGGGTGTCTAGTTTCCAGAAATGTATGGGTTAGGTAGGTTTACCTACATGGATGCCGAGCCCCGGGCCAAAAGTCATGGGACCCCCCATGCAAAACCAGGTTGGTTTGTGATAGGTAATTTTGATGTCACATCAATAGGTTTTGGGCCATTCCCTGTCGCAGGTACTTGGCCCACCCATACAAGTGAGGTACCATTTCTATTGGGATACTTGGAGAAATGCTGGGGGGTTGGAAATTTGTTGTTACTTTCTGCAGCGTGAAAATTTGGGCACATAAATGCAAGGAAAATGTCAGTCACATTTTGAGGTTTGCAGGACATTGTGGGTAAGATAACTTGTTGGGATCCACAAGAGAGACATCACCATGCACTCCCATGGGTGTTTAGTTTACAACAAAAACTACAGTTGTTAGGTTATTCTTAAATGAAATGTACAGCTTGGCAGAGAGACAAAACAGACAAAGATTACTGCACCGCCATCTATTCCTCAAACATACACACATACTGGTTGGATTTGGCACGAGGGCGAGTGATGGTTCAGTATATAAAATTGTATTAACAAGAGATTTCACAAAAATGAAGTGCACTGTCAATAATTGAATGGACAAAAAAACTGAACCAGTGACTCGCAGCTCGTGAGCTGTAAAGCCACTTCAAGGCACCAACCGCTTTACAGGCCATTCACACACCTTTCATACATGATACACACAAGACCATTCACACCACCAGGCACAAAACCAACACATTACAACATTCACAAAAAAGGAAAAGGTACACCCTGCTTGACAAAAACAGAAAAGACACATTTTTATGCACAACCACCTATTCCTCAAGCACACATACATACTGGTTGGATTTGGCACGAGGGTGAGTGATGGTTCAGTATATACAGTTGTATTAACCAGAGATTTCACAAAAATGAAATGCACTGTTACTTGAAAGGACAAGAAACTGAACCATTGACTCACAGCTCGTGAGCTGTAAAGCCACGACAAGGCACCAACCTCTTTACAGGCCATTCATACACCTTTCATACGTGTGACACATACAAAACCATTCACGCCAGCCGCGGGCCTAGCACATTACAACACTCACACCAGCAGACAGCGCCATTCAAGGGCCCATCACTTTCACTCGCCCACATTCCTGACACAGCAACCACACCAGCTCACGGATTGCGTTGAGTGGCGTTTGGCTAGCAGTGTGTGTAGTGCCCAGCAGCTAGTCACTACTCGCACACCACCAGCCGAGCGCCAGTCCACGCACACCGCCAGCCACGCGCCAGTCCACGCACACTGCCGGCCAAGCGCCAGTCCACGCACACTGCCAGCCAAGCGCCCGTCCACGTACACCGCCAGCCAAGCGCCAATCAAAACACACCGCCAGCCAAGCACCAATCAAAACACACCGCCACTCCACGCACACCGCCAGCCAAGCGCCAGTGCAAACACACCGCCAGACAAGCGCCAGTACAAACACACCGCCAGCCAAGCGCCAGTCCACGCACACCGCCAGCCAAGCGCCAGTACAAACACACCGCCAGCCGAGCGCCAGTCCATGCACACCGCCAGCCAAACGCCAGACCACGCACACCGCCACACAAGCGCCACTCCACGCACACCACCATCACATTTAGGATTTTTTTTTATAAAACTAAGAAAACACAAACAAATTGCAAATAGATACAAATCTACTAACACAACATCTGAAACTCAATACACTACACAAATGCCATCCTTGAAACTGAACCAAAAATATTAAACAATAGAGGCCAGGCAGTTCACTTTACCACTCATAGATGCTCCCAAAAATTATTTTGCGTGTGGTACATTCTAAAACAAGCAGGCACACACAGCCCAGGGTTAGAAGGACACTTGGGGCAGTACATGTGAGTCTCCTTCTGCATACCTCTTCGCCAACAGACTCTACATCTCCTACTGGGAAAGTCTTTTGAGGGTGTGGGAGGAATGTGATCAGGAAAGTGGCGATCTTTCAATCCAGCAACATCCTCCACCAATCCAACTCTAGGAACACTTGCCTGTTCCACTAAAACAAGGCTGCCTATTACAGACTCTTGAAACTTAGCAAAAGTCATCTTTGACTCAGGACAAGAATCCTGGAGCACAACAAAAGCATTAAAGGTTGCCAAGTGGAAAAGATGGATAGCCAACTTCTTGTACCAAATGTAAGCCTTACGAAGAGCAGCGTAAGGTTCCAACCTCTGATCTACTCTGTCAACACCACCCATGTGCTTATTATAGTCTAAAATGCACACAGCTTTGCGCGCTTCAGCAACCTGACCCCAAACAGTCACAGGTGCAGTGCTTTCATCATGGATCGTAGACAGCATGTAGACATCTCTCCTGTCTGAAAACTTCACAGCTAGAAGCTCCTCGCAATGCACTGCACTGTCCCCGCACAAGCTTTTTACAAACAAGTTATTTTGGGAAACCTTTACGGTTAGAGCGGATTGTGCCACAAGCAACAGTGTCCACTTTGGCCAATTCCCTGAACAACCGCACACCAGTGTAGAAGTTATCTACATATAAATGGTGGCCGTTGTTAAAAAATCCTCCTCCAAGTTCCCACACAATTTTCTCAGTCACTCCAAAAGTGGACGGACAACCAGGGGGGTTAATCCTGGATTCCTTACCGGTGTACACTCTGAAATTAGAGACATATCCAGTCCTACTGTCACACAGCATATACAGCTTAATTCCATAGCGTGCCCTCTTACTAGGAATGTATTGCCTAAAAACCAAGCGGCCCTTGAACAACACCAAAGACTCATCCACTGCAATTTCTTTCCCTGGAGCATAGATCTCACAAAATCGATCAACAAAGTGATCAATGACAGGCCGAATCTTAAAAAGACGGTCACATTCAGGGTGATCTCGTGGCAACGCTAAACCATTATCGACAAAATGCATCATCCGAAGCAGAAGCAAATACCTATCACGACTCATGACTGCCGGAAAAATAGCAGTTGCCATCAAGGGACTAGTAGACCAATATGAAGACATTGATGGCTTCCTTAGCAAGCCCATCAAAAAAGTTAAACCCAAGAACTTCTTCATCTCTTCCAGATTTGTGGGAGTCCACCTGGTAGCTCTAGAGTGGGGCTTAAGACTGGCACTGTTGTCCCTCAAAAACTGTTCGGCATACAAATTAGTCTGCTCAACAATCTCTGCCAAAAACACATCATCCATAAACAACTGAAAAAAATGTATCAGCAAAAAGTTTTCAGTATTCACTCTACTCCCTGGAACACCAGTAAAGTCTGGCAATGCCGGATGCACCATGCCTGGGGCAACCCAGAGGTCAACACTTTCAACGGGAAGCCTTGCAGCCCCATGCTGCAGCCCAGGTGCCTCTTGCCGCGCTATACCAATGGGAAGCCTTGCTGCCCTAGATGCCTCTTGCCGCACTATATCAACGGGAAGCCTTGCAGCCGCAGGCTGCAGCCCAGATGCCTCTTGCCGCACTACACCAACGGAAAGCCTTGCAGCCCCAGGCTGCAGCCCAGATGCCTCTTGCCGCACTATCGGCACATCAATCTCCTCCTCTAACACAGACACTTCATCCGCACTAAGAGTATCTTCAGTATCCGATGATTCCATGTGGAGAGAAAACTCACTGCCTGAATCGTCCCCTGCCTCCTCTGCCTCAGATGCAGAGTCAGTCTCTGAACCATGGTCAGAGGAAGACTCAAAAAGCATACCAACAACCTGCTGAGCAGTAATCCTGCGGCTAGCCATTATCCTTACTAAGAAAGGAGACTGCACAAACAAGTCAACAACAACCAACACTGTGCAAAGCAAGTAAGTAAAAAATGTGTGCCTTTATCACAAAGATCTATATACTCAAAAACTATACAATTCACTTACAAGAGACAGCTACACTCACCAGCACCTACTCTGCAGAGACACAGCAAAAACGATATCCCACTAGAAAGAAAAAAACAAAACCAATTACTCACAAGACAACAAAATACACATCGAGCACAAATGCAAAATGTTTTTGACACTCAAAAACAGAAGCCAAACATACTGCTATTATTACACCATTTGCAAAAAACAAATTCATGCAGAGAAATGAAACTCATTTACATTGTACAAAAAACTCTCTTACCAAACACGTGCAACTACACAAACAGCAGAGCCACCAGTAACGAAACCGCAACCTGGAACAGTCTAAAGAGCAAAAGCCTTCAAATAGAACAAAAAAGGAGAAATAAAGCATTACAATTTCAATTCACAAAAAATAAAACAATTAACATTATAACACGCTATGTTACTACCCAAATGGTCAATCGGCCAGATGGGCCTTCAAATAGGGCTGAGAAAAATAGGGGGTGATCTTGCCCAAGGGATCGGGTGAGGTTGTCTGCCAGGCCAATATGCCCCCCCAGGTGGGGCAGAAAACAGCAGACATAAATTTGCCCCCTTGCAAAAGTAATAAATCCCTGGTGCCTAGTGGGGTTTTCTGCCCCCCGGGGGCAGAAAGGGCAAAAACTAGGCTGATCTGCCCCCAGGGGGGCAGAATACACATATAAAAATCCTGCCCCCTGGAAGCGACCCTTGCCCAAGGGGTCGCTTCCATTTTTATTTAAACTACTTCCCTGGTGTCTAGTGGGGTTTCTGCACCCCTCCTGGGGGCAGAAAGGCAAAAAACAGGCCGATCTGCCCCCGGGCGGGGGGCAGAATTCCCATTACAAAATAAAATGGCCCTCTGGAAGTGACCCTTGCCCAAGGGGTCACTCCCATCACAATTTAAAGAAACTCCCTGGTGTCTAGTGGGGGTTTCTGCCCCCCCCCTAGGGGCAAAAAGGCCAAAAAAAGGGGTGATCTGCCCCAGGGGGGGGGGCAGAATGTCCAAACAAAGAAAAATGCCCCCCTGGAAGCGACCCTTGCCCAAGGGGTTGCTTCCATTTCATTTAAAAAATGAATCCCTGGATCTAGTGGGCTTTTCTGCCCCACCCCGGATCCAAAAACGGCCGAAAAAACGGTCGATCTGTCCCCAGGGGGGGCAGAAAAGTCTTTATTTTAAATTTGGCCCCCTAGGAAGCGACCCTTGCCCAAGGGGTCGCTTCCTTTATTTAAAAAAAACATCCCTGGTGTCTAGTGGGGCATTCCTGCTCCACGATCGCGACGCTGTGCGCGATCGTGAAGCAGGAATGCCCTGCATTGAGACATCAGGGAGAGGAAATACTCTTTCCTCTCCCCCGATGCCTCAAGGCATCCTGTTACGGCCCCCCCGCCCCACCGCACCAACAAGCACTCACCCTCCTCTGGACGCGCTGGAAAGAAATGATTTCCAGCGCGTCCAGCGCTTCCTGATGACGTCGGTGCGCGCTGTGCGCGCTGATGTCATGGGGAAGCATGGGGAGCCGGGGGTGGCAGCGGAAACTCTTCCGCTGCCATCCCCTCTGTGGGGGCAAGATCGATGCCCCAGGGGGAGCGCCAGCGCTTCCCAGGGGCTGTGCTCATGACGGAGCGGTTCCGTCATAAGCACAGCCCAACCGATGCTCATGACGGAACCGCTCCGTCATGAGCATCGAAGGGGTTAAGAACTCCACTATTCATAGGGTGTTCTTGTTGATTGAATGAATCAAGGGACAACTTGTTTTTTGGTTTGCTGAGCAGCACCATGGTGCAAGGGTTCCTGAGTTAGCGCTAGGCTGCCGAAAAGGCACCAGTGCTGGGAAAAAGGCCAGGAAAGGACCATATTAGATAAATACAGTGCATTCCCACACTTTCAATTTGATGTAGGGCAGCAACGCAAGGTGACTTGCTACACTGCCCTATGCCAAATCCCCATAAATATGCCGCTAGGTGTACAGCATTCAGACTGGAAATGAATACTGAATGATGATTTGTGAAACATTTCATGTAAGCTGTATCCTTTATGTAGTAGTTGTGTATCCCTTATATATTACAGAGAACTGTTATATAATCAATGCTTTTCAATATTACACTTTATAATATTTAATTGTGTGCACAAATTATGAACACATCAGTGTATTTCCATTCTACATCAAATAGCCGTCCCCATATAGAGTACACATATTCTATTTTAAGTCTGGCTAGAAACATTTTATTATGTTTACCAGAGCCCATGTAATCTACTCAGAGAGGGCTTTGAGCAGCGTAGCAGATTCTCTTTGCACCATCAGTGTAACCCAGTCTCCTTACCTGCACTGCCGACCATTTCACAAACTGATGTAGGACTTGCTAGTTTCTGTACCATTATCTCTGTTTCTTCAACGTTTGTCAACACCCCCAGCCAGGATTGCCTGTCCACTGTCCCACTGTAAGTCTCTTGCTCTGCCATTCTTCCCCACCCAGGTCTGCACGGATGGTGGTGTGAACTACTCAGCATCCTCTGCACTTGCCCTGTCTAGGGCATGTCAGAAAGAGGGCTGAAAGTGAAACTGGACTTGGTGATGTGATGGTTTTCCTACCTGATGAGACCCTCCCGATCTGAATTTCGGCAACCCAACTTGCTGCCAGCCTCCCTGTAAGCAGCTCAGAGAGTTGCCAGGCTCCTCAGAAGTTCCACATGAAGCCCATCCATCTCTGGCTTCACCTGTGAGTGGTGATGATTCAGTGGCGCCATCCTCGATATGTGTTTTGGTGGTGGGTGAACCCACTGTCTGCCCAGGCAGGAAGGGTGTCCCTGATGTGAACCCTCCACCTGCGGACAGAATGGTTCGTGCCGGTGAGGGAAGTGGCGGAGGAGATAAATGTGCACAAGGGATGCCCCTCATTGCTCATTATGTAATTGAGTGTCAGGGTCATTTGTTGCCCTGCACACACAAGTACCCGTGAGGACCGCTGACCCCAAACCAGTCAACTGGCGTCAAGAGTGGTGCCCTACCTCGTCCTTGTACCTGGTCTGATGGACATGTAGCTGCCTTCGCCGCATTGTGGTGGCTCCCGGCGACAGCTTCCCAGATATCTTGCCTGATGGCTGGTCCACCTCCTGCGGGCCTGAATCTCCCAGCGACTGTCTTGGGCGGACCTCCGTGGCTGTGGCGCCCACCCACCATTCATAAAGTAAGGAAGCTTCCTCATAATGCAGTCATGGCGCCACACTCCCAGCTTCTCTTCAGGACTCCTCCCCCTGACATCACTGAACATCCCATGGATGCTTCCTCAAGCCTGAGGCCACGTTGGCTGACTGAGGAGGTAAGCTGCTCGCTGGTGGAGGCCTGAATTGTTGTTTTCTGTCCAGGAGGCAAAATTCAGCTAGCACTCACTGTTTTCCACATGGGGGGTCCCATTAATATGCTGCTTCTGCCTGACACCATGACAAAAGCACCCAGCTGCCCTGGAATTGCCACCTACTCCTTCCATATTGCCTGTATCACTGGGACTGATTTTGTTTTCCTTTCTCTTCCCTATTCTGGATGAAATTTTGAAGGTGGTCAGTGCACTGGGGTTCCCAGTCTTAATCACCAGAGTGCCTTCATCAGCAGACAAACAGGTGCACAGTTCAAGAAAGACGCTTACCCCTCAATGCGATTGCAGTAACTAGCACTAACCCTGGGCGTAGTTCGCGTAGTAGCGCTACGCGTAGCTACGCGAAGTGCACTTCGCACTACGCACGCTACGTGAACTGCGTAGTGCGGTAGGGAAATGCTGTTCGCACAGATTGCACAGTGCCGGATGCTTGTCCGCACTGTGCAATCATTGCAAACGGCATCTTGCACAGTGCAAGCGGTCGTTTTCTGCCGCTTGAGTAGATTTGTGCTCGAGCAGCAGCTTTCTCAACGCAGACTGGTAGTTTCTCATCGCGAGCGGTCGCGAGCATACGCGACCACTCGCAATGAGAAACCTGACCTCCCCGCGTTGAGAATCTCGCCGGGAGGTTCATTTTCCACGCTCGCGATCGGCAACTTGATGTTGCTGATCGCGAACGAGGAAAAAGTCTCGCCGGGATGCTGATTTTGCTCGCTCGCGGTCGCCAACTTGACGTTGAGGACCGTCAGCAAGCAAAAAATGCCCGCTATGCTACTCGTTTTTGCACTGTGCTATGTGCAATTCGCGTAGTGCATAGTAGCGCAAACTACGCACGCTCCGCGAGCATAGCGTAGTACTATGCCCAGGGTTAACTAGCACCCATCATTTTTTATTTTTTTATTTACATCATGATTACTGTACCTCCTATTGAGCCATTCATAGACGATGGGCCCCCTTCTGCTCAAGCAACTAAATGGAATGAATGGGTGAGGAGCCTAGAAACATATTTTGCAGCAGTGGATTTACATAATGACAGACAACGCTCTATGCTTCTGCACTTTGGGGGTGCAGCCCTACACTAGTTAGGGAAGTCTGTTGTGGAGGCAGGACCTCCGTACACCTATGGCACATTGAAACAAGCATTAACTGCTCATATCGAGCCACTGGTGAACCCAGACTATGAACGTTTCCTACTGCATCAAGCGAGGCAACTGCCCGATGATTAGGTGGATGTTTTCTATGCCCGGCTCAAAGATCTGGCTAGCACCTGCACGCTACCAGACAAAAACGATGTAATACAGGCACGATTCATTCAGGGGTGTGTCTCGGTAAAGCTGAGAGAAAGAATTCTTTCAGCTACCAGGAATGCCTATGGGGGACATGCTAATGATGAGAAGGTCGAAAGAACTGTCCAAAGTGTCAGCAGCTTGCATGGAAGCACTGGTACAATGCCAGATGAAAACCAAGCCTGTCAATGCTGTCCTTTGCCCAAAACCCTGACAAGAAGAAAATGCGCATCAAGTTCAATCCTGTGCCTAAAATATGCTAAGGGGGTGGTGGGCCCTACCCGCACCAAGGACCATGCCCAGCCCAGCCCAGGGGAAGGGGTGCTCGGCATGTAACAAACCGAACTACTTTGCAAAAGTGTGCCGATTCATCACCCAGAAGGGACAGAAAGCCAAGTCTGTCAATGCTCTACATGCTTTTAAGGTCCATGAGGATGAGGAAGGCTTGGATGATGATAATGTCGAAGGAGCAGTCCATGTCATACATGCCATGTAACCAGACGGACGTCCTAGAAAGTGTATCCCAAGATGTAGTGTGTTCACTGCAGGACACCAGGTACAAGCATTGATTGACACACAGGGCATTCATTAACATCATGTCGACAACTCAGTCAAACCTGTTGCACTGAAACACCGCAGGGTGGCCTTCCATCTGAGGCCAAAAGTGGAGGAAGAGTTGACTAATTTAGAACAGTCTGACATCGTTGAGTGGGTGGATGGTGCGAATCCATGGGTATCCCCCATTGTGGTAGCACGAAAACTCAAACTGCCAGGAGAGGTCAGGATATGTGTTGACATGAGACTACCTAAGCAAGCCATTAAGAGAGAACGTCATTTGATGCCCACAGTAGACATTGTGGCAGGACTGAGTGGCTCCCAGTGGTTCTCTAAGATAGACTTGCGAACTGGATATCACCAGATACTGATAGACCCGGAGTCAAGGACCATCACGACGTTCTCCACTCATGTGGGTCTCAGGAGGGAAAAGCGTCTTCTCGGAGTGTTGAGCACAGCCGAAGTCTTTAAAGACACCATAAGGAGTGTGTCGGCTGGCCTTGAAGGGATCCTCAATGTCAATTATGACATCCTAGTACATGCCCTTAAGCTGAAAGAACATCTTGATCGCCTACGAGCCATGTTCTAGTGCCTGAGAGACAATAGTCTCACACTCCATTGAGAAAAATGTGTTTTTCTTCAGAAAGAAATAGCCTTTTCGGATACCGTTTTTTCCACCATGGAGTATTACCAAATCCAGCCAAAGTACAGGAAATCCAATCAGCACCGACTACTGTCACTGGTGTGAGAAGTTTAATTCAAAATTTGACTGACCCCACCACCCCCTTGAGAGAGCTGATGGAGACCAACACCATCTGGAATGGGGGCATGATCAAGAAGAGGCTGTCTAAGCTACAAAACAAGCATTATCAGCTGACACCACCATGGTGAACTTTAATCCTGCCCGGGAATCTGAACTGTCAGTAGATGAAAGTCCCATTGGCCTTGTAGTCGTGCTATTGCAGAGGCAGAGTAATGGGGACTGGGTTTTCGTGTTGTGTGCTAGCCGCGCTCTAACAGACACGGAGCAATATTATTCCCACATCGAAAAGAAAGCCATCAGTGTGCACTGGGGATGTCACCACTTTCATCTCTATCTATATGGCAAATCTTTTGTAGTTCACACGGATCACAAGCCTTTTATCCCGTTATTCATGGAGCGGTCTTCAAAACCTCTGCCGAGAACTGAGAAATGGATCTTGCAATTACAAGAATATCAGTTCACAGTGGTCTATCGCCTGGGACCCAGAATCCTGCTGATTTTCTCTCGAGGCATGCAGGCCAACTACTGATGAAGAGGAATCAGACGCCGATGAAGTGGAGGAGTACGTCAGACTGGTAGTGGAACGGTCTACACCGCTACCCATTTCTCTAGAGGAGATCATGAATGCCATGGCTGATGATGAGTGTATTCCCCTCGGTGACCTCAGGAAAATGGTGTCTTGATAAGCAAAACACCCTGTAGAATGGAGGAAGCATGGATAGTGTTAGACTCTCTATACAATGTGCATTCAGATCTGGCAGTGTCTCCCAAAGGCTGTCTCATGAGAGGTTCCCGTCTGGTGATTCCCGGGACACTACAACAATGAGTGGTGGGCCTTGCTCATCTGGACCATCAAGGAATTGTCAAGACAAAGTCTCGACTGAAATGTATGGTCTGGTTTCCAAATCTAGACATGCTCGTTGAACAGACAGTTTGTCAGTGCCCTTTGTGCCAAGTGGCTGGACCGGCAGAACCTCCGGCCTCAACCCTCACTGATGATATTCTACCATTTCCATAACAAAGAACAAGTACCGATTTTGGAAGTCTCCTCGATGGGATAGACATGCTGGTTGTCAAAGATGATTTTCAGGCAGCCCTCACATCTAAATTTGCTCTTAAAATAAATCCCTGGTGCCTAGTGCGCTTTCTGTCCCATGGGGGGGCAGATTTGGGGGCTATTGCCCCTATATGCCCACCAGGGGGTGGCAGAAAGACTGAATACGGCCCAAAAAAATAGGGGGGCGCAAAGGCCCTTGCCCAAGAGGCCGCTCCCCCTTCCCTGGTGTCCAGTGGGTGGATCACTGCTTGTGGATCGCCCTCCTGTGGCAATCCCGCAGCAGGTATTCACTAGGGATGGCTATCATTGGAAAGGGGAGGTTCTCCCCTTTTCAACGATACCTCTCCTGTCTGTCTATGAGCTCCGGGGGCTGAGATAGCCCACTGAGCACGTAGGCAGTGAAACTGAAATGAGCCTATCGGCTCATTTCAGTTTCAGTTTCAGAGAAATGATGTCAGCACGATGTTCGCGTTGATCGTCACTCATTTCCCTGAAACAAGCCAAACAGCCTCGGGAGCTGGGAAAGCCCTTCCTTAGCTCCAGAGGCTTTTTTAGGCTGAAAGAAATCCCTCTGTGCCCGCACAAGAGTGATTCCAAGTGCCATGTGTGTGGACGGCCAGGAGCCATCCGACGCATGGAAAGGGTTAAACAAGAGAGTTGGTACCAGGCCAGGTTTACTTTTAGCAGTGTGTTTCTTGAAGGTGAGGTTACTGTCCAGGATGAATCCTAGTGACTTGATATTGGGTGAAAGTTGGGATGTGAAGCTGTGAAGGTTCATGTCATTGAACCAGGTTTGCACTTTAGCTTGCTTGTTGCTCTGGGCAAATAACAGGGATTTTGTCTTGGTTAGTTTGAGCTTCAGGTTATGTCTTGGACATTCATGTCTGTATGATGTGCAAGCTGTGTATGAGGCGTTGGAGGTCTGAAGCAGATGAATTTGTCAAGTAGAGTTGTCTATCATTGGCATTTTGGTTCATTTTCTGCTGTTGTAAGTGAATTGACCACCAAGCTGCTCCATGTAAAGGTTGAATATGACAGAAGACAGTATGTAACCTTGGTAGACTCCGCAGGTGGTAGGGGTGTTTTGGGTCCTGGAGATTGTGAACACACTAGTGTCAGTTGGAAAGGTAGGAGGAGAACCAGTAGATATTGCCAGTGAATCCAATTTGAGACACCAGGACGCATACAAAAGTGGAATGGTGTACTGTGTTGAAGGCAGCTGAGAGGTCCAGCAATATCACGAGGTAGTGGACATTTTCATATGTAGTTAACCCCTTCGATGCTCATGACGGAGCAGTTCCGTCATGAGCATCGGTTGGGCTGTGCTTATGATGGAACCGCTCCGTCATGAGCACAGCCCCTGGGGGAAGCGCTGGCGCTCCCCCCCTGGGGCATCGATTTTGCCCCCACAGAGGGGGATGGCAGCGGAAGAGTTTCCGCTGCCACCCCCGACCCCCCCACGCGTCCCCATGATGTCAGCGCGCACAGCGCGCGCCGACATCATCAGGAAGCGCTGGACGCGCTGGAAATCATTTCTTTCTAGCGCGTCCAGAGGGAGGGTGTGTGTTTGCTGGTACGGTGGGGTGGGGGCCCCAAATCTTGATGCCTTGAGGCATCGGGGGGAGGAAACTATGTTTCCTCTCCCCTGATGTCTCAATGCAGGGCATTCCTGGTGCACGATCGCGCACAGCGTCGCGATCGTGCACCAGGAATGTCCCACTAGACACCAGGGATTCCCTTTTATGTGCACAGGAAGCGACCCCTTGGGCAAGGGTCGCTTCCTAAGGGGGACAAATTATTTTAGACTTTTCTGCCCCCCCTGGGGACAGATCGGCCGATTTTTGGCCATTTGTGGACCCAGGGGGGGCAGAAAAGCCCACTAGAGCCAGGGATTTTTTAAAAATTAAATTGGAAGTGACCCCTTGGGCAAGGGTCGCTTCCTGGGGCGCCAGTATATAAAGTATATTCTGCCCCCTCCGGGGGCAGATCGGTTTTTTTATTTGGCCTTTCTGCCCCCAGGGGGGGCAGAAAACCCCACTAGACACCAGGGATTTTGTATATATGTAAATGGAAGCGACCCCTTGGGCAAGGGTCGCTTCCTGGGGGGCCAAGTATATTCTGCCTAAGGGGGCACATAATTTAAAGACTTTTATGCCCCCCCTGGGGACAGATCGGCTGATTTTTGGCCGTTTGTGGACCCAGGGGGGGCAGAAAAGCCCACTAGAGCCAGGGATTTTTTTTAAATTAAATTGGAAGCGACCCCTTGGGCAACGGTCGCTTCCAGGGGCTAAATTATTTTTAAAAGTATATTCTGCCCCCCCCCCCTGGGAACAGATAGCCTTTTTTTTATGTTTCTGGACCCGGGGGGAGCTGAAAAGCCCACTAGAGGCAGGGATTTTTTTTTTTTTTAAATTGGAAGCGACCCCTTGGCCAAGGTTCGCTTGCTTATGGGCCTAAATAATCCCTGGGGACAGATCACCTGCATTTTATGGCATTTCTGGCCCGGGGGTGGGGTGTAGAATAGCCCACTAGAGCCAGGTATCTAAAAATAAATAAATTGGCCGCTTCCAGGGGACATATATTTTTTTATGTATTTTTGGCTTTTCTGCCCCCATTTGGGTCGTGACATAGCGTGTTATAAAGTTGTTTTATTTCTTGTGAATTGCAATTGTAATGCTTTATTTCTCCTTTTTTGTTAGGTCAAGGCTTTTGCTCTTTAGACTGTTCCAGGTTGCGGTTTTGTTACTGTTTGCGTAGTTGCATGTGTTTGGTAAGAGACTTTGTTTGTACAATGTAAATGAGTTTTATTTCTCTGCATGAATGTGTTTTTTGTGAATGGTGTAATAATAGCAGTATGTTTGGCTTCTGTTTTTTGAGTGTCAAAAACTTTTTGCATTTGTGCTCGATGTGTATTTTGTTGTATTGTGAGTAATTGGTTTTGTTTTTTTCTTTCTAGTGGGATATCGTTGGTTTTTGCTGTGTCTCTGCAGAGTAGGTGCTGGTGAGTGTAGCTGTCTCTTGTAAGTGAATCGTATAGTTTTTGAGTATATAGATCTTTGTGATAAAGGCACACATTTTTTTACTTACTTGCTTTGCACACTGTTGGTTGTTGTTGACTTGTTTGTGCAGTCTCCTTTCTTAGTAAGGATAATGGCTAGCCGCAGGATTACTGCTCAGCAGGTTGTTGGTATGCTTTTTGAGTCTTCCTCTGACCATGGTTCAGAGACTGCCTCTGCATCTGAGGCAGAGGAGGCAGGGGACGATTCAGGCAGTGAGTTTTCTCTCCACATGGAATCATCGGATGATGAAGCTACTCTCAGTGCGGATGAAGCTACTCTTAGTGCAGATGAAGTGCCTGTGTTAGAGGAGGACATTGATGTGCCGATAGTGCGGCAAGAGGCATCTGGGCTGCAGCCTGGGGCTGCAAGGCTTCATGTTGGTGTAGTGCGGCAAGAGGCATCTGGGCTGCAGCCTGGGGCTGCAAGGCTTCCTGTTGGTGTAGTGCGGCAAGAGGCATCTGGGCTGCAGGCTGGGGCTGCAAGGCTTCCCGTTGGTGTAGTGCGGCAAGAGGCATCTGGGCTGCAGCCTGGGGCTGCAAGGCTTCCCGTTGAAAGTGCTGACCTCTGGGTTGCCCCAGGCATGGTGCAGCTGGCATTGCCAGACTTTACTGGTGTTCCAGGGTGTAGAGTGAATACTGAAAACTTTTTGCCCATACATTTGTTTCAGTTGTTTATGGACGATGTGTTTTTGGCAGAGATTGTTGAGCAGACTAATTTGTATGCTGAACAGTTTTTGAGGGACAACAGTGCCAGACTTAAGCCCCACTCTAGAGCTACCCGATGGACTCCCACAAATTTGGAAGAGATGAAGAAGTTCTTGGGTTTAACTTTTTTGATGGGCTTGCTAAGGAAGCCATCAATGTCTTCATATTGGTCGACTAGTCCCTTGATGGCAACGGCTATATTTCCGGCAGTCATGAGCCGTGATAGGTATTTGCTTCTGCTTCGGATGATGCATTTTGTCGATAATGGTTTAGCGTTGCCACGAGATCACCCTGAATGTGACCGTCTTTTTAAGATTCGGCCTGTCATTGATCACTTTGTTGATCGATTCTCAGAAATCTATGCTCCTGGGAAAGAAATTGCAGTGGATGAGTCTTTGGTGTTGTTCAAGGGCCGCTTGGTTTTTAGGCAATACATTCCTAGTAAGAGGGCACGCTATGGAATTAAGCTGTATATGCTGTGTGACAGTAGGACTGGATATGTCTCTAATTTCAGGGTGTACACCGGTAAGGAATCCAGGATTAACCCCCTGGTTGTCCGTCCACTTTTGGAGTGACTGAGATAATTGTGTGGGAACTTGGTAGAGGATTTTTTAACAAAGGGCACCATTTATATGTAGATAACTTCTACACTGGTGTGCGGTTGTTCAGGGAATTGGCCAAAGTGGACACTGTTGCTTGTGGCACAATCCGCTCTAACCATAAAGGTTTCCCAAAAGAACTTGTTTGTAAAAAGCTTGTGCGGGGACAGTGCAGTGCGTTGCGTTGCGAGGAGCTTCTAGCTGTGAAGTTTTCAGACAGGAGAGATGTCTACATGCTGTCTACCATCCATGATGAAAGCACTGCACCTGTGACTGTTTGGGGTCAGGTTGCTGAAGCGCGCAAACCTGTGTGCATTTTAGACTATAATAAGCACACGGGTGGTGTTGACCGAGTAGATCAGAGGTTGGAACCTTACGCTGCTCTTCGTAAGGCTTACATTTGGTACAAGAAGTTGGCTATCCATATTTTCCACTTGGCAACCTTTAATGCTTTTGTTGTGTTCCAGGATTCTTGTCCTGAGTCAAAGATGACTTTTGCTAAGTTTGAAGAGTCTGTAATAGGCAGCCTTGTTTTAGTGGAACAGGCAAGTGTTCCTAGAGTTGGATTGGTGGAGGATGTTGCTAGATTGAAAGATCGCCACTTTCCTGATCACATTCCTCCCACACCCTCTAAAGACTTTCCCAGTAGGAGATGTAGAGTCTGTTGGCGAAGAGGTATGCGGAAGGAGACTTGCATGTACTGCCCCGAGTGTCCTTCTAACCCTGGGCTGTGTGTGCCTGCTTGTTTTAGAATGTACCACACGCAAAAGAATTTTTGGGAGCATCCATGAGTGGTAAAGTGAACTGCCTGGCCTCTATTGTTTAATATTTTTGGTTCAGTTTCAAGGTTGGCATTTGTGTAGTGTATTTAGTTTCAGATTTTGTGTTAGTAGATTTGTATTTATTTGCAATTTGTTTGTGTTTTCTTATTTATATTAAAAAAATCCTAAATGTGATGGCGGTGTGCGTAGAGTGGCGCTTGTGTGGCGGTGTGCGTGGTCTGGCGTTTGGCTGGCGGTGTGTTTGGATTTGCGCTTGGCTGGTGGTGTGCGTGGACTGGCGCTCGGCTGGCGGTTTGTGTGGACTGGCGCTTGGCTGGCGGTGTACGTGGACTGACGCTTGGCTGGCAGTGTGTGTGGACTGGCGCTTGGCTGGCGGTTTGTGTGGACTGGCGCTTTGCTGGCGGTGTGTGTGGACTGGCGCTTGGCTGGTGGTGTGTGTGGACTGGCGCTTGGCTGGCGGTGTGTGTGGACTGGTGCTCGGCTGGTGGTGTACGTAGACTGGCGCTTGGCTGGCGGTGTGTGAGTAGTGACTAGCTGCTGGTCACTACACACTGCTAGCCAAACGCCACTCAACGCAATCCGTGAGCTGGTGTGGTTGCTGTGTCAGGAATGTGGGCATGTGAAAGTGATGGGCCCTTGAATGGCGCTGTCTGCTGGTGTGAGTGTTGTAATGTGCTGGGCCCGCGGCTGGCGTAGTGAATGGTTTTGTATGTGTCACACGTATGAAAGGTGTATGAATGGCCTGTAAAGAGTTTGGTGCCTTGTCGTGGCTTTACAGCTCACGAGCTGTGAGTCAATGGTTCAGTTTCTCGTCCTTTCAATTAACAGTGCATTTCATTTTTGTGAAATCTCTGGTTAATACAACTGTATATACGGAACCATCACTCACCCTCGTGCCATATCCAACCAGTATGTATGTGTGCGTGAGGAATAGGTGGTTGTGCATAAAAATGTCTTTTCTGTTTTTGTCAAGCAGGGTGTACCTTGTCCTTTTTGGTGAATGTTGTAATGTGTTGGTTTTGTGCCTGGTGGTGTGAATGGTCTTGTGTGTATCATGTATGAAAGGTGTGTGAATGGCCTGTAAAGCGGTTGGTGCCTTGAAGTGGCTTTACAGCTCACGAGCTGTGAGTCACTGGTTCAGGTTTTTGTCCTTTCAATTATTGACAGTGCATTTCATTTTTGTGAAATCTCTTGTTAATAAAATTTTATATACTGAACCATCACTCGCCCTCGTGCCAAATCCAACCAGTATGTGTGTGTGCTTGAAGAATAGATGGCTCTGCAGTAATCTTTGTCTGTTTTGTCTCTCTGCCAAGCTGTACATTTCATCTAAGAATAACCTAACAACTGTAGTTTTTGTCGTAAACTAAACACCCATGGGAGTGCATGGTGATGTCTCTTTTGTGGATTCCAACAAGTTATCTTACCCACAATGTCCTGCAAACCTCAAAATGTGACTGCAACATTTTCCTTGCATTATTGTGTCCAAATTTTCACACTGCAGAAAGTAACAACAAATTTCCAACCCCCCAGCATTTCTCCAAGTATCCCAATAGAAATGGTACCTCATTTGTATGGGTGGGCCAAGTACCCGCTGCAGGGAAGGGCCCAAAACCTATTATTGCGACATTAAAATTACCTATCACAAACCAACCTGGTTTTGCATGGGGGTCCCATGAGTTTTTGGCCCGGGGCTCGCAGCCATCTAGGGAAACCTACCAAACCCACACATTTCTGGAAACTAGACACCCGGGAGAGTCCAGCGAGGTATGGCTTGCGTGGGTCACCCATCATTCTCCTACCCAGAATCCCCTGCAAACCTCAAATTTTACCAAAAATTTCACTTTTTTCTCACATATGTGTGGTGGAAAGTTCTGAAATCTGCGTGGATCCACAAATTTCCTCCCACCCAGCGTTCCCCCAGGTCTCCCGATAAAAATGGTCCCTCACTTGCGTGGGTGGGTGAAGGACCCGCGACAGGCAAGGGCCCAAAAGCTATTGAGGCGACATCAAAATTACCTATCACAAACCAACCTGGTTTTACATGGGGGGTCCCATGGGTTTTTGGCCCGGGGCTCGCAGCCATCTAGGGAAACCTCCCTAACCCACACATTTCTGGAAACTAGACACCCGGGAGAGTCCAGCGAGGTATGGCTTGCGTGGGTCCCCCATCATTCTCCTACCCAGAATCCCCTGCAAACCTCAAATGTCACCGAAAATTTCACTTTTTTCTCACATATGTGTGGTGGAAAGTTCTGGAATCTGCGTGGATCCACAAATTTCCTCCCACCCAGCGTTCCCCCATGTCTCCCGATAAAAATGGTACCTCACTTGCGTGGGTGGGTGAAGGACCCGCGACAGGCAAGGGCCCAAAAGCTATTGAGGCGACATCAAAATTACCTATCACAAACCAACCTGGTTTTACATGGGGGGTCCCATGGGTTTTTGGCCCGGGGCTCGCAGCCACTTGTGTGGGTAGGCACAGTGGCTGCAGCAGGAAATGGCCCAAATCGTACTCTGGAGACTTCAAAATTACCTACAGCAAAACTACCTGGTTTTGGTGGGGGGGCACCTGAGATTTTGGCCCCGGGCTCGGTGGCCATCTTGGGAAAGTACCAAACCCAAACATTTCTGAAAACTAGACACCCGGGGGAGTCCAATGAGGTATGGCTTGCGTGGATCCCCCAACGTTTTCCTACCCAGAATGCAATGCAAACCTTAAATTTAGCTGAAAAAACCACATTTTCCACATATTTGTGTGTGAAATCACCGTGCCGGCACAAATGTCCTACCACCCAGCGTTTCCCTTGTTCTCCCGAGTAAAATGATAACTCACTTGTGTGGGTGGGCCAAAGGCCTGTGGCTAGGAAGAGCCCAAAACTTAGGGATTACGAGTATAGCACCGAGAATTCTAA
The DNA here is from genome assembly GCA_963921515.1 of Calotriton arnoldi. Lineage (NCBI taxonomy): Eukaryota > Metazoa > Chordata > Amphibia > Caudata > Salamandridae > Calotriton > Calotriton arnoldi. The sequence continues at coordinate 1,322,202 of CAWUFW010004021.1, forward strand.
GCACTACATTTTAAAAAAAATACGTTTTTAGCTAGTTCTGCTTTGGACACCCAGGGCCAAAATCTCAGGTGCCCCCCCACCAAACCAGGTAGTTTTGCTGTAGGAAATTTTGAAGTCTCCAGAGTACAATTTGGGCCATTTCCTGCTGCAGCCACTGTGCCTACCCACACAAGTGAGGTACCATTTTTATCGGGAGACCTGGGGGAACGCTGGGTGGGAGGAAATTTGTGGATCCACGAAGATTCCAGAACTTTCCACCAAACATATGTGAGAAAAAAGTGAAATTTTCGGTAAAATTTGAGGTTTGCAGGGGATTCTGGGTAGGAGAATGATGGGGGACCCACGCAAGCAATACCTCGCTGGACTCTCCCGGGTGTCTAGTTTCCAGAAATGTGTGGGTTAGGGAGGTTTCCCTAGATGGCTGCGAGCCCCGGGCCAAAAACCCATGGGACCCCCCATGTAAAACCAGGTTGGTTTGTGATAGGTAATTTTGATGTCGCCTCAATAGCTTTTGGGCCCTTGCCTGTCGCGGGTCCTTCACCCACCCATGCAAGTGAGGTACCATTTTTATCGGGAGACATGGGGGAATGCTTGGTGGGAGGAAATTTGTGGATCCACGCAGATTCCAGAACTTTCCACCACACATATGTGAGAAAAAAGTGAAATTTTCGGTAAAATTTGAGGTTTGCAGGGGATTCTGGGTAGGAGATTGATGGGGGACCCACGCAAGCCATACCTCGCTGGACTCTCCCGGGTGTCTAGTTTCCAGAAATGTGTGGGTTAGGGAAGTTTCCCTAGATGGCTGTTAGCCCCGGGCCAAAAACCCATGGGACCCCCCATGTAAAACCCGGTTGGTTTGTGATAGGTAATTTTGATGTCGCCTCAAAAGCTTTTGGGCCCTTGCCTGTCGCGGGTCCTTCCCCCACCCATGCAAGTGAGGTACCATTTTTATCGGGAGACCTGGGGGAACGTTGGGTGGGAGGAAATTTGTGGATCCACGCAGATTCCAGAACTTTCCACCACAGAAATGTGGGGAAAATGTGATTTTTTTGACACTTTTTAGGTTTGCAAGGGATTCTGGGTAACAGAACCTGGTGGGAGGCAGTCAAGTCACCCCATCCTGGATTCCCCTGGGTGTCTAGTTTTCAAAAATGTATAGGTTTGATAGGTTTCCCTAGGTGCCGGCAGAGCTAGGGTTCAAAAACTACAGCTAGGCACTTTGCCAAAAAAGGGTCATTTTTCACTGCAAAATTGAGGTATGTCCACATTGCGTTTTGCGCCGTTTCCTGTCGCGGGCACTAGGCCAACCCACGCAAGTGAGGTACCATTTTTATCGGGAGACCTGGGGGAACGCGGGGTGGGTGGAAATTTGTGGATCCACGCAGATTCCAGAACTTTCCAGCACAGAAATGTGGGGAAAATGTGTTTTTTTGGACAATCTTTTAGGTTTGCAAGGGATTCTGGGTAACAGAACCTGGTGGGAGGCAGTCAAGTCACCGCATCCTGGATTCCCCTGGGTATCTAGTTTTCAATAATGTATAGGTTTGCTAGGTTTCCCTAGGTGCCGGCAGAGCTAGGGTTCAAAAACTACAGCTAGGCACTTTGCCAAAAAAGGGTCATTTTTCACTGCAAAATTGAGGTATGTCCACATTGTGTTTTGCGCCGTATCCTGTCGCGGGCACTAGGCCAACCCACACAAGTGAGGTACCATTTTTATCGGGAGACCTGTGGGAATGCGGGGTGGGTGGAAATTTGTGGTTCCACGCAGATTCCAGAACTTTCCAGCACAGAAATGTGGGGAAAATGTGTTTTTTTGGACAATTTTTTAGGTTTGCAAGGGATTCTGGGTAACAGAACCTGGTGGGAGGCAGTCAAGTCACCCCATCCTGGATTCCCCTGGGAGTCTAGGTTTCAAAAATGTATAGGTTTGCTAGGTCTCCCTAGGTGCCGGCAGAGCTAGGGTTCAAAAACTACAGCTAGGCACTTTGCCAAAAAAGGGTCATTTTTCACTGCGAAATTGAGGTTTGTCCACATTGCGTTTTGCGCCGTTTCCTGTCGCGGAAACTAGGCCAACCCACGCAAGTGAGGTACCATTTTTATCGGGAGACCTGGGGGAACGCGGGGTGCATGGAAATTTGTGGCTCCACGCAGATTCCAGAACTTTCAGCACAGAAATGTGGAGAAAATGTAGTTTTTTTGACAATTGTTTAGGTTTGCAAGGGATTCTGGGTAACAGAAACTGGTGGGAGGCAGTCAAGTCACCCCATCCTGGATTCCCCTGGGTGTCTAGTTTTCAAAAATGTATAGGTTTGCTAGGTTTCCCTAGGTGCCGGCAGAGCTAGGGTTCAAAAACTACAGCTAGGCACTTTGCCAAAAAAGGGTCATTTTTCACTGCGAAATTGAGGTTTGTCCACATTGCGTTTTGCGCCGTTTCCTGTCGCGGGCACTAGGCCAACCCATGCAAGTGAGGTACCATTTTTATTGGGAGACCTGGGGGAACGCGGGGTGCTTGGAAATTTGTGGCTCCACGCAGATTCCAGAACTTCCCAGCACAGAAATGTGGGGAAAATGTGTTTTTTTGGACAATTTTTTAGGTTTGCAAGAGATTCTGGGTAACAGAACCTGATGGGAGGCAGTCAAGTCACCCCATCCTGGATTCCCCTGGGTGTCTAGTTTTCAAAAATATATAGGTTTGCTAGGTTTCCCCTAGTGCCGGTAGAGCTAGGGTTAAAAAACTACAGCTAAGCCCTTTGCCAAAAAAGGGTCATTTTTCACTGCAAAATTGAGGTATGTCCACATTGCGTTTTGCGCCGTTTCCTGTCGCGGGCACTAGGCCAACCCACGCAAGTGAGGTACCATTTTTATCGGGAGACCTGGGGGAACGCGGGGTGGGTGGAAATTTGTGGATCCACACAGATTCCAGAACTTTCCAGCACAGAAATTTGGGGAAAATTTGTTTTTTTTGACAATTTTTTAGGTTTGCAAGGGATTCTGGGTAACAGAACCTGGTGGAAGGCAGTCAAGTCACCCCATCCTGGATTCCCATGGGTGTCTAGTTTTTAGAAATGTATAGGTTTGCTAGGTTTCCCTAGGTGCCGGCAGAGCTAGGGTTCAAAAACTACAGCTAGGTACATTGCCAAAAAAGGGTCATTTTTCACTGCGAAATTGAAGTATGTCCACATTGCGTTTGCGCCGTTTCCTGTCGCGGGCACTAGGCCAACCCACGCAAGTGAGGTACCATTTTTATCGGGAGACCTGGGGGAACGGGGGTGGGTGGAAATTTGTGGATCCACGCAGATTCCAGAACTTTCCAGCACAGAAATGTGGGGAAAATGTGTTTTGTTTGACAATGTTTTAGGTTTGCAAGGGATTCTGGGTAACAGAACCTGGTGGGAGGCAGTCAAGTCACCCCATCCTGGATTACCCTGGGTGTCTAGTTTTTAGAAATGTATAGGTTTGCTAGGTTTCCCTAGGTGCCGGCAGAGCTAGGGTTCAAAAACTACAGCTAGGCACTTTGCCAAAAAAGGGTCATTTTTCACTGCGAAATTGAGGTATGTCCACATTGCGTTTTGCGCCGTTTCCTGTCGCGGGCACTAGGCCAACCCACGCAAGTGAGGTACCATTTTTATCGGGAGACCTGGGGGAACGGGGGGTGGGTGGAAATTTGTGGATCCACGCAGATTCCAGAACTTTCCAGCACAGAAATGTGTCGAAAATGTGTTTTGTTTGACAATTTTTTAGGTTTGCAAGGGATTCTGGGTAACAGAACCTGGTGGGAGGCAGTCAAGTCACCCCATCCTGGATTACCTTGGGTGTCTAGTTTTAAAAAATGTATAGGGTTGCTATGTTTCCCTAGGTGCCAGCAGAGCTAGGGTTCAAAAACTACAGCTAGGCACTTTGCCAAAAAAGGGTCATTTTTCACTGCGAAATTGAGGTGTGTCCACGTTACGTTTTGCACCGTTTCCTGTCACGGGCACTAGGCCAACCCACACAAGTGAGGTACCATTTTTCTCGGAAGACTTTGGGGAACACGGGGTGGGTGGAAATTTGTGGCTCCACGCAGATTCCAGAACTTTCCAGCACAGAAATGTGGGGAAAATGTGTTTCTTTTGACAATTTTGTAGGTTTGCAAGGGATTCTGGGTAACAGAACCTGGTGGGAGGCAGTCAAGTCACCCCATCCTGAATTCCCCTGGGTGTCTAGTTTTCAAAAATGTATAGGTTTGCTAGGTTTCCCTAGGTGCCGGGAGAGCTAGGGTTCAAAAACTACAGCTAGGCACTCTGCAAAAAAAGGGTAATTTTTCATTGAGAAAACGTGGTGTGTTCACGTTGGGTTTTGAGTCATTTCCTGTGGTGGGCACTATGCCTACCCACACAAGTGAGGTACCATTTTTATCGGGAGACTTAGGGTAATTCAGATTTGTAAAGCAACTGTTATTACCTATTGACTTTCGATGCATTTCTGCCTTCCAAATGAAAGACATTGTGTAAAAAAAGTAATTTTGAAAAATGACCGATAATTCTCATGCTAGTATGAGTATTCTCAATTTCAAAAATGTGCAAATATCTACTGTTTCTAAACTCTATAACTTGTTCCCATTTTAGAAATACATAGGTGTCGTTCATACCAATTTTTCCATGTATACATTTTCCCACAATAATTGCTATATACCCGGTACATAATAAAAAGCCATTGCAAATTGCTGCTCGGTGTTTTACTCTGGGTTCGTCGGGTTCTTGGTGAACCTACAAGTCCTATATATCCCCACAACCAGTAAGGACCAGCGGATGTAACAGTATATTACTTTCAAAGAGCTGTCATAATTAGAAGAAGTTACAGGTGAAAACGTTGACACAAAAGGCTGTTTTTTTCAACTAATTTTCAATTTTTCCTATATTTAACTGTACGTTTCTATAAAGAAACCTTGATGGATCTACACAAATGACCCCTTGCTGAATTCAGAATTTTATCTGCGTTTCAAAAATGTATAGCTTTCCAGGATTCATTATTGCTTTCATACCCATTTCTACCATTAAGTGGAAGGAGGTTGAAAGCACAAAAAATAGCAAAAATAGGCTATGTCCCAGAAAAATGCCAAAACTGTGTAAAAATGTTGGTTTTCTGACAAACGTCTGTCATTCCCTAAAAGCTGGGAAAATGGTTATTTCAGCCCCACAAACGCTTTTTGGATACCATTTGCAGGTAAAAACCCAGACGCTTTCATTTGCAGCCCTTTTTTCCCATTTTTCCCCAAAAAAACAAAATTTAGCTGTATTTTGACTAATTTCTGGGACCCCTCCAGGGGAATCCACAAACCCTGGGTACCTTTAGAATCCCTATGATGTTGGAAGAAAAGGACGCAAATTTGGCGTGGATACCTTATGTGGTCAAAAGGTTACAGGGGCCTAAGCGCGCACTACCCCAAATAGCCAAAAAAAGGCTTAGCACAGGGGGGGAAAAGTCCTAGAGGCGAAGGGGTTAAGAGGACATCGTCTATGATTGATGTGTATCTTTCCATGCCATTGGTGAATTATTTCCACCATAAACCATGGCCTGACAGGAAAGTTAAATATGCCAATAAGAGGTCAGTCAATTCTGTCATATTTTAGGGATGAGAGCACATACACTGGGGCCTGGAGAGCAGTGCCCCAGTGGGCACAGTTAAAAAAACAGCAACATCAATCCATAAACAAGCATTTGCAATGCAAATTGGTCTCGCATTTTTGAGATTTTGAAGTATTGGCTTATAAATGACGATGTCTTTTACTCGTGTTTTGTATTGGAGTGTAGTGGATGTACGCGACCGCAAACGTTTTTCTTTATCAAGCCGGCACACAGAAAATAAAACATTTACACATCATTACAATCCACAAGCAGAGGCAAACAAAAAAATCATGCCATAGTAACACATCATTCACAAAGAAAGTGGGACTAGTGCCTCAATTATAGCGCTTGCAGCAGACAGACACTAGTTACATTTAATTAATCGAAACTGTAGCAGTGGTGTAAGCTTCCATTATGTGCACAGTGCTGCACTGACATACACAACCAGTGCATGTTTTCCTGCCACACATAAAATGATTACTGAAAATGTGCTTCCTCAAGCGTACATATCAGAAATAGCAGCAGTCCAAGTTTACTCACTTATATATCACAGGCAGCAGCAGTGCAAACTTTCCTCCGCTTCTGTAACTGAGCATGATTGCATATGATGGAGAGCGAGGTGTGTGGTGTATTAGAGTGAAGTGTGTGCTAGTAAAAGATCACGTGTGACATGGTGCAAATCACAAGGTGAAGGGATGGTGTATGTGAGTGATGGAAATACTTGCAAGAGAAAAAAAGATAGTAACACATGGTTATTGAAAGTTCCTGCCTGCACATCATCCAAGATGACATGGATAAGTGAAGAGGGGAGGGAGGAGGCAGGGTACGAGTGCCAAAGAAAGGGAGAGGCAGTATCAATGCTCTGCTACTATTGTCATGCCTCCAAATTTGTGAGAGGGGTGCTCTGCTTTGAATATTTATGCTACAGCAAATACAAACATAAAGATATTCTGTTTACAGCAACTCAGCACATTTCTCACTCCATGTCTTGGTTTCCTTTTCTACAGAGTTTAGTTGTTAACTAGTCCTTTACCTTTCATTCCTTGAGTCTGGAATCACTAGCGGCTGGCCCTCAAGATCGAACTGTTCTCAAAACAGGTTCCTCTTTGGTGGTAGCTCTGGGCTGGCATTTAAACGTTTCCTATGTCATTCTCTTCATGAGGCTTTTTCCATACCTTAAAGCTCAATGCATAAGATAAACTGATCCATAACCTGAAGCTGCCTTGATGACGTAGATTTTCCTCAAAGCATACAGTAAAATATTTCATATGCCGGGTATCGGGTTAGCTTGAATGTAAACATTGGAAAAATTGCTCTTGCAATTGAGATCACCGTATGCTTTGATTCCAATCTAAGTTCCTCACACTTATTATTTTTGAGAAGGCACGTCTGAGCTCATAAAAGACTTACAACATTAAGTATTGTGGGTTCCCGTGGTGCAAGAACAGGTCACCCATGAACAGCTCATGTTCATACACGCTCAATGATGGAGTCTTCAGCCATGATTCAAATGCCTATATGAACAGTAAAAATATGTTGTGAGCTCTACATATCTTCTGTGGACTGTGGCTAAACTGCAAAGTTAACTAGAATAGATCGTCTGCTAGGCTGCCCTAGATGGTGATCTGGAATAGATGACAGGCACTCGGAGGAACCTCTCTCCATCACGCTGGCCTCAAAGCGCTCTGTCCTGGTCCCTTCATACTCTTCTTCCTGTGGAGAACCCTTGTGTAGTTTGGTTTCTCCTACTACTTCATGCTGATGGCACTCACATCATCTCTCCTTATCCTTCCTTCCTGGCAAGCTCTGGGTGTGAGCATCCTCCTTTCTACTATCGGACATGTGACTGCTACACATTGCTTTATGAACAACCCTTATCAGTATCATGTCATCTGCGGCTCTGCATCCAATGGTCCCAAAGATGTGTGCACTTCCACCTCCCCACCCACCCTCTCTGCCACATTACAATTCTGGGGTTTGTTTCAATGTCAAAATGAGATTCTCCACTTATATCGTCTCAACCCAATCACCAGCTATGACTGCTACTACCTGCTGATCGTCCCCACTTCACCTACCAGCCTGCGCTGGTGCTGTGTACCTCACATACAATTGAATGAGAGATTCTGAGGCTGCACCTGGGTGTCTGAGGCTCTAAGAAGACGTGTCCTTCACAGTAAAGGCCTATGGGTGGTGCATATATATGAAGCTGTGATGATGGAACAGACGGAGCATGAAGTGGCACCTGTGAATGTCATGGAATGCATCTGCATGTGATGGCTGCAGGGCTTCAATTGTAATAAATAAATAAATAAATAAATAAATAAATAAAATAAGTGCAGGGCCCAAACAATTTTTTTTTAGAGGACTCTGTCAGTGCTGCCGAATGTAGGACTGCTGCATGCCAAATACTTAGGCCTCTTTCTCCCACCACCGTACACTTCTTATTTCTCAATATCACTAGAGGTTCATTTTCATCCGTACTTTATCCCTTTGTCACTATTTTTTTATTTTCTCTTTTCTTTCTCCCCTCTCTGCCTTTCTCTCTCTTGCTCTGGGTCAAAGTCTGATGATGAGTCCTGTTCTCGGAAGGCGAGTGTCTGTGCACAGCAGCTGCACCCACCAAACACTGGATAGGTGCCATCTGGGTATGTGGTGATGGTTTCTGGGAACACTACTACGTCCCAGGCTCTGTGATGGATGGCACGGTTGGCACCTGGGCTTGCACCTGCAGATGTGATGCCTTGACCTGAACAGATAATAGCGCCAGCTGTGCCCTGTAAGTCTCATAAAGTACAAAATGGTGCATGAGGTTGCACCTGGCATTTGACGGCAGTACCTTGGCATGCGAGGTTGAACCTTGGGCACGTGAGACTGTACCAGGCATAAGACAGCACACTGGGTTGTCACTGGCATTCAATGGCAGCAGCTGAGTATTTGATGATGTACAAGGCGCTGAAGTATATGGGGGAGCTGTGCATGGGCTCACGAGGCTGCACGTGCCAGAAGATGGCACGGGAGACATTCTCTTGACAATAATGGGTATTTAGCTCTGAGCCTGGCATTTGATACAATTGTCTGTACTTGTGAAACTATAACTGAACATTTTAGGTAGCACCTGACTTATGCAGCTCTAACAAGGAATCGATGCCAACACCTGGAAATGCGAGGTTGTAGCAAGGCATACCGTGCAACACTTGGCATTAGACAGCATTTCCTCAGTCTCTGAGTCTGTATCTGTCACACACTGGCTCTACCTGGGCAAACAACGCGGTGCCTGGGTATCTAATTCTGAAACTGGTATGTGAGGCTTTGAGCCTGCACCTGGTGACGTCAGACACATGTGATGGCTTTAGCTGGGCTTGTCATCGTTGTAGGCCAGCATGTGATAGCTGTATGTTGTACCTGATCTATGACAGCAGTGAATTAGTTAATGTAGTATATTCTTTAGTAAATCTGCTGCGTTTCATTCATTTCAGAAATGTTGTACATTGTTTTATTTACTTCAACGGTCTCCCATTCCGTGATGTCATCAGGTCAAATTGTGTATTTAATATGATTTCATAAAACATAAAACTACTGAAAGCATCTCCAAGTGAATCACAATAAACAAACGAAACACTGCTGTAGAGGCAAACCCACAGGTTGACAATGTTTTATTTCTGAAAGGGATCCAGGCAAAGGGTTATATCGGGAATTAAAGGTGCGCCCTTTTATTCTGCCATCTGGACAAAAAGGTTACAATCAGAGAATAAAGGACTGCAAACTGTGTGCATTAAACATGATTTAAATTATTTTCTTAGACCGTTGAAGCAGGACTAAAACTTAAGCTCTGAACACTAACACCCTTTGAACTACGCGGGCTGTTGAAATGCGGAGACTTTTCTTTTGAAAAGCGCGGTAGACATACAGCAGTCAAAAACAACGATTGTACCTTAAATCATTGCCTGTGCCTTGCTATTTTGTCTATAAGGAAAGCGCTAAAAGTGACAAACTGGTGTAAGACTGTAAGTGCCAAAGGGAAGAATTCCTAACATGCGAAGAAGGAACAGCACCAGCAGCGGGATCGGGATCTCCCTCCACGTCAGACAGAGCCGGGCAGAAGAAAGGCACACGAGCGCGCACGGTCTATGAATGAAACAAGCATGCCCCAGCCCCTCCGTTCCCTGAATGCTATGTTCCAGATGCTGTGCCTCACTTCCCAGATTGCCCAACCCCCAACACGCACCAGACAAAGACCCCCAGTAGCTTGCAGCCTTTGTTGTGCGCAGACACTGCAAAGAAACAGGAGATGCCCAATATTAAAGATAAGTTTAAGCAAACCGCTGCACCCTACAGATGCCCTCTCTCGGTCCCCGGTACCTTTGATGCCAGCCATGGTGCCGTTACAGAGGGTCCGCGCTGCACCCGCAGGAACAAAGGACCCACTAGCAGCTGAGCTGGTGTTGTGTGCGGCCGGCTCGGGCTCGCGTCACTTCCTCCTGCGCAGTACAGCGACGGCGGCCCCTGTGCAGCCAGGCCCCTACCTTCCAGTCACGGGCCTTCTGGCCGCTCCACTTTCGTTTTCTGCTTCTGTGTTTTTTTTCTTCAAGAAGGGCGGGGGAGCGGGAACAATAGTGCTTGTAGGGTACAGTGTAACACTCTGTACCTCCCCCACAGGTGTAGCTGTCACTATGTGACCCCCTGCTCTGCTGAAGAGGCTGCAGCTGTGGGTGTTCAGGCGCATTCATGCGCAGGAGCGTCTGTTTAGCGGCATCTGGACGACGCATGCGTAGCACAGCCATCTGGACAGGTCAGGCAAAATAAAGTGCGCGACTCAGCCAGCCAATCCCAGGAGAAAACAAGCATTTCATAATGCAATAGGACTCGTGATTACGCGAGCCCTATTGCATTATTAACAAAAGTGCATGCGTCCAAGAAGGCATGATCGGGAGTAAGGGGGCGGGGGTGGTGGGCAGAGAAGTTACAGACTGCGGGAGGGAAGGGGGGGACAGAGGAACAAAAGAGTTTGTAAAGTAAAGGGGCTGATAGCCATGGAAGGATTAAAATGACGACATGGCCATTAGGAGGAGGGACAAACAAGCCAAAAACAAATCAGAATGCAGCATTTCTTATTTAAGCCAATAAAAAACATGGACGGAAAGTGGGCGGAGCTTCCCCCACTATACTGTATACTGCATGTCTCGCAAAGCGAACAGCGCGTTGCGCTGCAACGCTATGCGAGACCTAAAAATGGGTGTGACCATGCAAACATGAGTAGTTTCTCAAAAAGGGCTAGGCTGAAATTGTGAGTGCAGTATCCTTGTTTACTTCCAATTCTGATAGTGAAGTCCTCATTCTTCTCAAAAATCCCAACAATGAAGGAGGACCCTCAGAAAAAGAAACAGCGGTCATCCTTTTGTATTACAGGAATTCTGTCACAAATAAGAGGGCTTCTGCTGCTACTGGACTGATAACTGGCCTGCGATCATGTAGCCAACTGTGACTGTGGCATCAGAAATAAAGCAGCTCCCTATCTCTATATGAAGTGTGTGGGAGGACAAGAGGTGGGCAGAATGGGCATCTGCCAGTTTTCAGCTAATTACTTATAAGCTTTATATGTGGACCTATATGTGTTCCCAGGCAGGTTCAGAATCAGCACTCAGGGCAGAACTCCATTATACCAGCTACGTAGGTAGCTAACAGATAAATACACTTTACATATGTGTACATGTGTGTACATTAAGTTCAATCCCATTTATTTATTTTGGTTTATTTTGTAATGTAAAATGGAATAACCTGTCTATGCAGGAATCATAAACTTGTATATAAAGTCATTATTTTTTGCTAGACACATGGGAATGCAGCATAGATTTGATTGATATACCTTACCAGTATTATGTTGTCTAAACAGTGATTGAGCAACATACATACCTGACTCACGTGCAGCACTACTTTATATAGTAGCTTATGCAAATGTTAGGGGTAACAAATTGAGAGCCCCATCCCTGCTTAAGCCAATAATTATATTCATTCCACAAGCCTACCCACTGCATTTGCCCCTGAAATTTGCATTGGAGTGGGTTTGAGTTATGGATTTACTCCTTTTTTTCCACATCAGCTGGCTTACTCAAAAAGACGCCTAATACTGGGTCATACGGCAGAGAAGGTGCCAGATTCTACCACTGGAAAGGGCACCAGATGCCCCAAGCCAATATGGAAATTCTAGCAACATAAACACACTTTTCATGTCAGTTGCGGCTATCATCTGGGACATAATGATCAGTTTGATAACTCAAAATTGAGAAAAACTACTGATGCCAATAATAAACAGGTATTTCATCTTAATGGAATTGCAGCAGGAACAAGCATCAGATGATGCAAGAAGAAGCACTAAATGGGCAGGATGAGTATGTCATTGCTCAAACAACAGGTATAGTCTTTGAGAATTATGAAAGAGATGTTGCCAATTAAACATTGCATACCACTATTCAAGCAGTCCAGTAGTGTAGACCAGCTACATCCAACTGCAACAACAGAAACAAAAGCAATATTGCATTGGCAAAGCCAATAGGTTTTTGCTCTTATGGCCGAACTATTGGCTTTGCTAGTCCATTTGTAATTGGAAATGACATGCCAACACTTGCCTGATGACCCATGCACAAATCTTGCACACTGTTATGTTATAAAGGAAATCCATTTGAAGATGGCTAGCAAATGTGAAGGACGGTGCCCATATTTAACTTACAGTTCAAACATGGCAGGGGGGAATAATAGAGTGGTCAATTAAAAAGTAGAAAAAAAAACCTGGAAATCAAAATGTTCAACAGCAAAAACTAAGGAAACCAGCGGCCCTGTCACAATTTGCAGCTGCTGGGTCCTCTTATAAATAAAAAAATACATTTATAAAATGCCTAACAGGGGATTAGGGCAGGGAGCAGGATGTGGTCCTTGGTGGGGAGCATCGAGGAAAAGAAGAAACAAAATAAAAATGTATTAAATAAATATATATATATATATATATATATATATATATATATATATATATGCTTCTTGTTGATCCCCAATGCTGCCCCCCAAAAAATGCATTTGAGATGTCATCAGTGATGTCATAGAACATGTCAGGAGTGATGCAATATGTGAGGTGATAAGCAGCACGTGGAGGGGCCCAAGATACCGTTAGCTCTTCTAACTATAGTAAATAAGTGATGACTGTGTCCTCCACAAATGTTTTATTCGGTTCTTCCCAAAGTTGTTAAGACAATGTTGGTGTACAGTATGCTAATAAAATACACATTCAATCATGAAGGAACGGAGTCCTGGGTCTGTGATTTTATTGCTGTTCCAGAATAACACCGTTATAGCCAAAAATATAGCCTATAAAGGCATGCAAGCCCAAGGCTTTTTCAAGGCTGTGATCTCCACAAGTAAATTCTTTAACAAACGTAAGGTATCTCTACTCACATATACATAGGTTGTGAATGGGACTGCAGAGTCTGATCGGAGAACATTCATGTTTATCGGAAGCTATATTCCAGAGTTATGTGGCATTCATCTCTAAAGTTACTAGCGTGTTCTGTGATCAATCAGAAAAGGAATGGGAAGCCAATGGCTACATGCTGGAGACATATGCATGCAGTAAAAAGGGCTAATAATACACAGTGGCCGCTGGTGAACTTCGAAAGCAGTGGGGTGTAAGGGAAACCATGAGTTTGCCTCTATAATCAAGCGTGGAGATAGATCATGTCTTTTACAAGCCACCACAATTTAACTTTTTAAAGAGATGTGTTAAAATTATGAATTTTCCACATCTGTTGTCATTATAAACAGTAGTGATGTTGTGAGGGCAGGAAGTGTTCCAAACACTCCATTTTTTTAGTGTAGATAAAAAAACATTCTTTAAATGAAAAATGTTTTCATCCTTTCTTTGAATAACGCTGGTGCCTAGCAGAAACTCACAAACAGCGCTCTATTAAAAAACTGGGGTAGGTACGAAATCATAGCCGTGCAAGAAACGTGTTTGATCGACCCTTTCCAACTAGCGTGTTGTGTTCTCCAACACTTTGATGCAATCAAAACGAACTGATTCGGGAAGCCAAGGGGGGCCTTGTCGTTTATGTTTAAATAGCAATTAAATGTTGGTTCTTTCTGCACTACTCTTGCTTCTTTCTGCACCTCACTTGCCTCTTGCTGCACTTCTGTTGCTTCTTTCTAAACCTCCTTTGCTTCTTTCAGCAATTCTCTTAGTTCTTTCTGCACTTTTCTTGCTTGTTTCTGCACCTCTATTGCATCTTTCTGCACCTCTGTTGCCTCTTTCTGCACTTCACTTGCTTCTTTCTGCACCTCTCTTGCCTTTTGCGGCACCTCTGTTGCTTCTTTCTGCATCCCTCCTGCCAATTTCTGCACCCCTCTTACCTATTTGTGCAACTCTCTTGCCTCTTTCTACACCTCTCTTCCCTCTTTCTGCACCACTCTTGCCTCTTTCTGTACCTCTTTTGCTTCTTTCTGCACTTCTCTTGCTTCTTTCTGTACCCTTCGTGCCTCTTTCAGCACCTCTGGTGCTTATTTATGCACTTCTCTTCCTTCTTTCTGCGCTCTCTTGCGTCTTTCTGCACCTCTGTTGCCTCTTTATGCACTTCAGTTGCTTCTTTATGCACCTCTCTTGCCTCTTTCGGCACCTCTGTTGCTTCTATCTGCACCCCTCCGGCCTCTTTCTGCACCCCTCTTCCCTATTTCTCCAACTCTCTTACCTCTTTCTACACTTCTCTTCCCTCTTTCTGCACCACTCTTGCCTCTTTCTGTTGCTTCTTTCTGCACTTCTCTTGCCTCTTTCTGTACCTTTCGTGCCTCTTTCAGCACCTCTGTTGCTTCTTTCTCCACTTCTCTTCCTTCTTTCTGCACCTCTCATGACTCTTTAAGCACCTGTTGCTTCTTTCTGCACTCCTCTTCCTTCTTTCTGCACCTCTCGTGCCTCCTTCTGCAACCCACTTGCCTCTTTCAGCACCCCTGTTGCTTTTTTCTGTAGATCGCTTGCCTCTTTCTGTACCTTTCTTGCCTCTTTCGGCACCTCTGTTGCTTCTATCTGCACCCCTCCTGCCTCTTTCTGCACCCCTCTTCCCTATTTGTCCAACTCTCTTGCCTCTTTCTACACCTCTCTTCCCTCTTTCTGCACCACTCTTGCCTCTTTCTGTACCTCTGTTGCTTCTTTCTGCACTACTCTTGCCTCTTTCTGCATGCTTCGTTCCTCTTTCAGCGCCGCTGTTGCTTCTTTCTCTACTTCTCTTCCTTCTTTCTGCACCCCTTGTGCCTCCTTCTGCACCTCTGTTGCTTCTTTCTGCACTTCTCTTGGTTCTTTCTGCACTTCTCTTGCCTCTTTCTGCACCCTTCATGCCTCATTCAGCACCTCTGTTGCTTCTTTCTGCACTTATCTTCCTTCTTTCTGCACCCCTCTTGCCTATTTCTGCACCTCTGTTGCTTCTTTCTGTACTTCTATTGCCTCTTTCTGCACCTCTCTTGCTTCTTTCTGCACCTCACTTGCCTCTTTCAGCACCTCAGTTGCTTTTTTCTGAAGATCTCTTGCCTCTTTCTGCACCTCACTTGTATCTTTCAGCACCTCTGTTGCTTTTTTCTTCAGATTTCTTGCCTCTTTCTGCACCCCTCTTTTCTCTTTCTGCACCTCTCTTGCCTCTTTCTGCACCCCTGTTTCTGCACCTTTCCTGCCTGTTTCTACACCTCTCTTGCCTCTTTCTGCATCTCTGTTGCCTCTTTCTGCACTTCTCTTGCTCTTTCTGCACCCTTCACGCCTCTTTTAGCACCTCTGTTGCTTCTTTCTGCATTTCTCTTCCTTCTTTCTGCACCCCTCTTGCCTCTTTCTGCACCTCAGTTGCTTCTTTCTGCACTTCTATTGCCTCTTTCTGCACCTCTCTTGCTTCTTTCTGCACCTCACTTGCCTCTTTCAGCACCTCTGTTGCTTTTTTCTGCAGATCTCGTGCCTCTTTCTGCACCTCACTTGCGTCTTTCAGCACCTCTGTTGCATTTTTCTGCAGATCTCTTGCCTCTTTCTGCACCCCTCTTTTCTCTTTCTGCACCTCTCTTGCCTCTTTCTGCACCCCTGTTCCCTGTTTCTGCACCTTTTCTGCCTGTTTCTACACCTCTCTTGCCTCTTTCTGTACCTTTGTTGCCTCTTTCTGTACTTCTTTTACTCTTTCTGCACCCTTCGCGCCTCTTTTAGCACCTCTGTTACTTCTTTCTGCACTTCTCTTACTTCTTTCTGCACCCCTCCTGCCTCTTTCTGTACCTCTGTTGCCTCTTTGTGCACCCCTCCTACCTTTTTCTGCACCCCTCTTGCCTCCTTTTACACCTCTGTTGCTTCTTTCTGCACTTCTCTTAGTTCTTTCTGCACTGCTCTTGCCTCTTTCTGCATCCCTCTTGCCTCTTTGAGCAACTCTTTTGCTTCTTTCTGTACATCTCTCTCCTCTTTCTGCACCCCTCTTGCCTTTTTCTGCATCTCTGTTGCTTCTTTCTGCACTTTTATTGCCTCTTTCTGCACCTCTCTTGCTTCTTTCTGCACCCCACTTGCCTCTTTCAGCACCTCTTTTGCTTTTTTCTGCAGATCGCTTGCCTCTTCCTGCACCTCACTTGCGTCTTTCAGCACCTCTGTTGCTTCTTTCTGCACTTTCATTGCCTCTTTCTGCACCTCTCTTGCTTCTTTCTGCACCGCACTTGCCTCTTTCAACAACTCTGTTGCATTTTTCTGCAGATCTCTTGCCCCTTTCTGCACCCCTCTTGCTCCTTTCTGCACCCCTCTTTTCTCTTTCGGCACCTCTCTTGCCTCTTTCTGCACCCCTGTTCCCTGTTTCTGCACCTTTCTTGCCTGTTTCTGCACATCTCTTGCCTCTTTCTGTACCTCCGTTACCTCTTTCTGCACTTCTCTTGCTCTTTCTGCACCCTTCGCGCCTCTTTCAGCACCTCTGTTGGTTCTTTCTGCACTGATCTTGCTTTTTCTGCACCTCACTTGCCTCTTTCTGCACTTCTCTTGCTTTTTTCTACACCTCTGTTGCTTCTTTCAGCAATTCTCTTGCCTCTTTCTGCACTTCTCTTCCTGCTTTCTGCACCCCTCCAGCCTCTTTCTGTACCTCTCTTGCCTCTGTATACCCCTCCTACCTTTTTCTGTACCCCTCTTGCCTCTTTTTGCACCTCTGTTGGTTCTTTCTGCACTACTCTTGCTTCTTTCTACACCTCACTTGCCTCTTTCTGCACTTCTGTTGCTTCTTTCTAAACCTCCTTTGCTTCTTTCAGCAATTCTCATAGCTCTTTCTGCACTTTTCTTGCTTGTTTCTGCACCTCTCTTGCATCTTTCTGCACCTCTGTTGCCTCTTTCTGCACTTCACTTGCTTCTTTCTGCACCTCTCTTGCCTTTTACGGCACCTCTGTTGCTTCTTTCTGTACCCCTCCTGCCTTTTTCTGCATCCCTCTTGCCCATTTGTGCACCTCTCTTGCCTCTTTCTACACCTCTCTTCCCTCTTTCTGCACCACTCTTGCCTCTTTCTGTACCTCTGTTGCTTCTTTCTGCACTTCTCTTGCCTCTTTCTGCACCCTTCGTGCCTCTTTCAGCACCTCTGTTGCTTCTTTATGCACTTCTCTTCCTACTTTCTGCACCTCTGTTGCGTCTTTCTGTAGCTCTGTTGCTTCTTTCTGCACTTCACTTGCTTCTTTGTGCACCTCTCTTGCCTCTTTCGGCACCTCTGTTGCTTCTATCTGCACCCCTCCTGCCTCTTTCTGTACCCCTCTTCCCTATTTCTCCAACTCTCTTACCTCTTTCTACACCTCTCTTCCCTCTTTCTGTACCACTCTTGCCTCTTTCTGTTCCTGTTGCTTCTTTCTGCACTTCTCTTGCCTCTTTCTGTACCTTTTGTGCCTCTTTCAGCACCTCTGTTGCTTCTTTCTGTACTTCTCTTCCTTCTTTCTGCACCCCTCATGACTCTTTAAGCACCTGTTGCTTCTTTCTGCACTCCTATTCCTTCTTTCTGCACCTCTCGTGCCTCCTTCTGCACCCCACTTGCCTCTTTCAGCACCTCTGTTGCTTTTTTCTACAGATCGCTTGCCTCTTTCTGCACCTCTCTTGCCTCTTTCGGCACCTCTGTTGCTTCTATCTGCACCCCTCCTGCCTCTTTCTGCACCCCTCTTCCCTATTTGTCCAACTCTCTTGCCTCTTTCTACACCTCTCTTCTCTCTTTCTGCACCACTCTTGCCTCTTTCTGTATCTTTGTTGCTTCATTCTGCACTTCTCTTGCCTCTTTCTGCACCCTTCGTGCCTCTTTCAGCACCTCTGTTGCTTCTCTCTGTACTTCTCTTCCTTCTTTCTGCACCCCTTGTGCCTCCTTCTGCAACTCTGTTGCTTCTTTCTGCACTTCTCTTGGTTCTTTCTGCACTTCTCTTGCCTCTTTCTGCACCCTTCATGTCTCATTCAGCACCTCTGTTGCTTCTTTCTGCACTTCTCTCCCTTCTTTCTGCACCCCTCTTGCCTCTTTCTGCACCTCTGTTGCTTCTTTCTGTACTTCTATTGCCTCTTTCTGCACCTCTCTTGCTTCTTTCTGCACCTCACTTGCCTCTTTCAGCACCTCTCTTGCTTTTCTCTGCAGATCTCTTGCCTCTTTCTGCACCTCACTTGTGTCTTTCAGCACCTCTATTGCTTTTTTCTGCAGATCTCTTGCCTCTTTCTGCACCCCTCTTTTTTCTTTCTGCACCTCTCTTCCCTCTTTCTGTACCAATTTTGCCTCTTTCTGTTCCTGTTGCTTCTTTCTGCACTTCTCTTGCCTCTTTCTGCACCCTTTGTGCCTCTTTCAGCACCTCTGTTGCTTCTTTATACACTTCTCTTCCTTCTTTCTGCACCTCTCTTGCGTCTTTCTGCACCTCTGTTGCCTCTTTCTGCACTTCACTTGCTTCTTTTTTTTTTATTAACATTTTCAAAGACATACAATGTCCAACATGTAATTAACATACAGACCGTTGTACAACAACATCCATCATCCAGTTTTTGCAACTTTGCATTATTGCATGTAAATACATTTTCTACAGTGCAGCTGTTAAACACAATTAGTCAACTTGGTACCTTTGCAAATATTCAGTCAAATATTTCCAGTAATCTCTAGGCTTTGAACCCATGGGTAGCTCCTCCTCATACGCTTGCAAAGTGTCTTTACAATACGACAAATCTTGGATCCACTGCCTAACCTTTGGCGCCCCTCTACTGCCCCAACATAACGATATTCTGGTTTAGCCAAGAGCAACGCAATTACACAGAACTTGTGCTTAGTAGCACGTACATCAGGAACTAGACCCAGCAAGCATGTACGAACAGTGCATTCAACATCAATGCCCACCATAGTGCCCAACATCTGTGTTACCTTTACCCAAAACTCTGTCACTTCTGCACAAGACCATGCAAGGTGTATGAAATCTGCTATTTCAGCATTGCAGCATTGACATTTAGAATATGTTCGTAATCCATACCTACAAAGCCTTGCAGGGGTATAATAGATCCGATGCAGGTACTTATAGTGCAATATACGTAGGTTCCCATTGGGTGTTAACAAACCAGTCAGTGAGCAGGTTATAGCCCATTCCTCCTCTGTCAATGGTTCATCTAGCGTATTGTTCCACTTCTCCAATGCCCTGTGTGTAGTATCCGCTATGTCTTCCTGCAACTTAGCATATAGTCTAGACACCATGTGTTCAGCAGCGGGCGTTGTGATCAGTAGCTGTAACGTGGACAATTGTGGTGGCTCCTCAGGGTAGGATGGATATAACATCTTTATCGCTTCCTGTAATCTGTGATACGTAAATCTAAACAATAACGTCTGGTTGCTTATGAATGAAAGCTCATCAAGCGATTTGAACACACCATTGTGGTATAAATCCCCCATGGTATCAATGCCCACTTGTCTCAGCAGACCCATGCCCACTTGTTCCTGGGTAACCAATAGTTCTGGATGGTAATGTAACGGCAGTGCAGGGGCGAACAGCGGTATCTTATGTGCTTTTTGACCCATTACACGCCATGCATTATTTGTCGTATCTATAGTATTTATGTCTTGTTTATGAAGTGGTGGCCTGCAGTGCATTGTAATAGCATTTAACGGAGTTGGTAGGGCATCGCCTTCTTCAATAGCGACATGAGTGAGGTAAGGGATCTGATGATACCAAAAATGTGCGTATTGTGCTTGTGCGCATAAATAATAAAGTAAAAAATCCGGGACCTTGAACCCACCTTTTGAATAGGGCAATGTAAGAGCGCGTAGTTCAATCCGGGCCTGTTTACCCGCCCATATCAGGCGAAGTACCATGGTGGATATCCTACGAAATACTTCTGCCGGGGGCTTGATCGGAATGTTATTAAAAAGGTACAACAATTTTGGTAAGATAACCATCTTTACAATGGCTAGTCGGTCAGCCAGTGATAATGGTAGTTGAATCTATCTCCCTATTTTGTCTTCCAGCACACTAATCGCCCTGCCATAGTTGGCGCGGATTACAACTTCTGGGTCACGGTGATACCAAACACCTAGATATCTTACTGGCTCTGATTGCCATTCTAATGGATATTCGGTTGTATGAGGTGTGTGGTGTCTGGTAACGGTATAATTATTGATTTGGACCAATTTATTTTGAGTCCAGACTGCTGCCCAAACTTGATATATTCCCTCAGTAGAGGATTCAGATGTTTCTCAGGGTCTCGTACATATAGCGTCATGTCATCTGCATATAACGATATATGTAAGGGCCTCTGCAGGAATTGAAGCGCTGAGTAGTGATGTCCCCGTCGAATCTTACATTCCAATGGTTCAATCGCAATTGTGAATAATAACGGGGATAGTGGGCAACCTTGCCGTGTCCCCCTAGCTATAGGTATGGCTTCAGATATGTATTTGTTGACTTTGATACGTGCCATCGGCGCAGTATATAGTATTTGTATCCATTGCAGGAAAATAGGGGGAATCCCAATCGCCGTAAAATCGTGTGCAAGTATATCCATTCAATAGAATCAAATGCTTTAGCAGCATCTAGAAGAATCGCAGCGGCTTTAGTAGTGGGAATTAAGTAATGCGAAAGCGCAAAGAGTGTTCTGGTGTTATGGGCTGTTGACCTTGAGGGAATAAACCCTGATTGGTCCGGCAGTATTAAATTGGTCATCAGTGGTTGCAGTCGAGTGGCAAGGAGTTTGGCCAAGATTTTGGTATCTACATTAATTAGGGACAGTGGCCTATACGAGTCGCAATATTCCGGGTCTTTGTTAGACTTTAAAAGGGCAATTAACATGGCTTCTCTCAGTGTTGGTGGTAATAGCTGCTTATCATGAGCATCCCCGTACATCTCTACCAAATGTGGCGCTAGCTGATCAGCAAAAGACTTATAAAATTCACATGTGAACCCATCAGGGCCTGGCGCTTTACCATTTGGCAGTGATTTAATAACTTCTGTTACTTCTTCCACTGTAATCGGTGATGACAGGTAGTCTCTTTGTGCATCTGACAACCACGCCATCGCCACATCTGCGTGGTAGTCCATTATTGTGTCTGGGGAGGCTGTGGGCTGCGAAGCATATAACTGTCCATATGTATTCATGAATTCCCTCAATATTCCCTGTGCATCATGTTGCAGTTCCCCATTTGCATCCCTGAACGCCCGGACAAACTGCGGAGCATGACCTGAACATATTTTAGCTGCCAGAATCCTACCAGGTCTACCACCCTCACCGTAGGATCTCGCTACCTGTCGCCTTGCTACATATTTGAGTTCGTCTTCTGCATATGTTTGGTATTCTGACAGTGTAACCCTAATGTCACCCAATATCTTTGTGTTTTGTGTACGCTCGTATTCATGTTTCAGTGTGCGTAGCTGGTCCTCACGCACAGCGAGCTGCCGTCGTATATCTTTGAGAATGCCAGCATTGGTACTTATGCAGACTCCCCGAAAAGTAGCTTTAAAAGCCTCCCAGAGTAGGCCAGGGTCCTCAGTAGTGGGTTTATTGATGTAAAAGTACTCTGTGATAGCGTGACTAATGGTGTCAGTATACACTGAATCTAGTAATGCTTTCGCATTAAACCTCCAGCTATAAGGGGGCGGTACATAGTGTGGCATAGACATGGAAATGAGCACTGGATTATGATCGGATACTGTTTTGGGTAGATGATTCACAGCTTGTGTCCATAGTGCTATATCGTCCGAGCCCAACCAATAATCAATGCGGGACCAACTGTTATTTGCTGCTGACGTATGCGTGGCTTCCATACGTTCTGGGTTTCGGGTTCTCCAAATATCTGTAAGACGTATATCAGTCATAATATCTTTTAGTTTGCCCCTCGCCCTTTTGTGAGGTTCTACTGATGCTCCTGACCTGTCAAGATCGTCATGTAGTGCAATATTAAAATCTCCCCCCAAAGTAAGGGGATGTCCGGTAAGTCGTTAATTTTGCGCCATACTGTATGATAAAATTCAGGATCGTCTATATTTGGGCCATATGTATTAATTAAAGCGAGTCTCTGCCCCCTTAGTGTTCCCGTAATAATAACATAGCGCCCCAACTCATCCATGATGGTAGCATCTATATTAAATTGCAATCCTTTTTTAATCAATATAATGACCCCTCTAGAGTAGGAGGAGTATGATGAGCTGTGTATTGTCTCCGCCCACCTGTGCCCGATGCGAGTGTTAGAATTAGGTGCAAGCTGTGTTTCCTGCAGGAAAGCGATGTCAATTTGTAGCCTGTCCAAGTATGCAAATATTTGCCGGATCTTTTTCGGGTTATTAAGCCCTCTAACATTCCAAGTTAACAAGTTTAAGTGCTTAGGTTGTAATCTCTCAGTGGTCATCGCTAGTTACTTATGTGCATTGTATTGAAGTGTAATTTTTGCAGCATGCACTTCTCCCGTTTTCTAGAAATAAAACTAATGGCATTGCTTAACTGAACGTTACTCTGGATTTCAGCGACGTTTCTCAAGTACATTGGCCTGTATAACCGTTCCCACCACCGACCCTCCCACCCACCACCCACTTCAGCATCCCAACCATGCCAAAGACATTCCCCTGAAAGAAGAAACAACATGACCTAACTTTGATTGGGGAACTCCCGCTTGGGGGGTCCGCCAAGTGCACACAACTCCATCCAACATAGTGGATGTGGTCAGGTATACATTAGTGATGCAGACTAAAAACATTTCCTTCAACATACGGGTTACCATATTGACCGCCATGGCTATACCTGGTTTGCACAATACGCTGTAGCAAAATGCCCAGCACCGCCCATACATACGATACAGTTGGCAGTGAGGTACTACCTGAGGGTCCAGACCAGCAACAGTGCTATAGTTTCTACTTCTGTGTGTATAGTTCAATCACAATACCATAATCTGCAGTATTCTCCCTCTGCTCCCTATCCATAGACACATTACTGTCCATTAACTGTAGATCTGCAGGGTCAATCAGGTAGTCTATACACACTGGCATTCAGCATCCATCGTTCCTGTCAAGTTCAGAACACATATGTAGAGTATAGCTGCTCCCAGCCGAAGCAGCCAGTGCCCCTATTTGTGACCTCAAGTGCATTGGCTAGCCACAGGGCTCAACATCCATTCCGGGACCTGAGTTAACGTAGGCTTGGCAGAACAAAGGTCTGTACTTAGTCATCTGCAATAGGCTCCGGATGGCAGTGATACCCTGTGTCTACGTAGCTTCACAAGTGTGTCAACAGTTCAATCTGTTATCCCAATACTCATACATGTCTCACCAGTTCATAATGTCCGAGCTCTGAGGATTTCCGTCCCTCCCAAGGGCGCCTATTCCGAGTCTTGGTTCTGCTCCGCTCGTTTGTGTTCTTTACGTTTGCTGTTGATTTTTTAAAGAAAGTCTTGTGCTGCTTTTGGTGTCTGGAGAAGCGTAGAGTGGCCCTCATATGTTACCCTCAGCCGGGCTGGATAAAGCATAACGTACTCTATTCCTAGTTCTCGCAGTTTCTTTTTCACTGGGTTGAAATCTTTTCACGCTAGTTGGACCGTCAGAGTGAAGTCTGGGTAGAACTCCAATGCATTACCCTGGTAGTTGATATGCTGCTTCTCTCGGGCTAGCCTCAAAATGACATCACGATCTCTATAATTGAGGACACGGGCAATAATAGGTATCGGAGTGGCGCCAGGCTTTGGTCGCGGGGCCAGGGATCTATGCGCTCGTTCTATCAGGAATACCGCTGAGAGGTGTTCCGCGCCAAACACACCATGAAGCATTTCCTCCACGTACGTTTCCATCCGCCCTGTGTTTGTGGACTCCGGAATTCCCGCTATTCTGATGTTATTGCGTCGAGATCTCGCTTCTAAATACTCCGCTTTGTTTTTGATGACTTCCAGTAGTTTCTCCATCTCTGTGCATTTTTGAGTAGTGTCATGTGACTCATCCTCCACCGCCGTGATACGATTTTCGGCCTCAACCAGACGTTCTCCGTGTTTGTCCAGCTTAGTCGCCATATTGTCGACCCGTTGGGTGATGGTGTCTAATTTCCCATTAATGTCCTGTAGGCTTTGTTGTATTGCCTGCAGAACACCTTCCATGCCAGCCCGTGTTCCATTGTCAGTATCAAGTTTGGTGTCTGAGTGAGCCGTCGCACCCTTGGTGTGCCTTCTTGTGTCAAATGATAGCTTGGGTTGTTGCTTGTCCGGTTTCCCCATTGCCGCGTTGTTAAGCCCTGCAGTCTTGGAAGGAAAGTATCATTGATAGCCTTGGTGCTCGTGTGGTGGTGTGCAGCTCACCGCTCCACAAAGAATGGCCGTCTTACTTCTTGAGCCCTTCTACCATTAGTGCACCGTCCCTCCACAGCGCAACCCACGACCAACCATCAGTGGAAGTGGCGCGTAGTAGTTAGTGACGCGTCACTTCAGGACCGGCTCTCCTCGCCCCAGAGATGGATCACCCGGCGAAACGGTCGGATATGCAGACTCTCCGACAACGTGACCCTCATCTGCCAGACCCTTACTGCATTTAGTGATTTACTTCAACCCCATCTTCCATATGTAACAAGCCGTGCAGTGCAGGGGCCACCGGGATTCAAAGAGCACAGATAGCACAGTTCACTCTCTTCCCCACACCCTGACCGGACAGTGGCAGCACCCGCTTCACGTGCCAATCCGAAAGGCGCCTATATAGGTTTTCTCAGCATGTCTGGGGAGTACGCACTATATGACAACCTCCATTTGATATTCGCCGCCGTTTACCTCCACACACCACCCGGTTACAAGCGCGATGCAGTGGGTGCTAGGGTCATGACGCAGTTACATGCGCTGGGAATAAAGTCATCGCCTGCAGGGACTTTGCATTTTCTGTCACCACTGTGAGGCAGGGCACAGGTTAATCTCCAACCCAGGTGTCACGTTATGTTGGAACTCCTCTCTTTATGGAGCTGTGTGCGCTCCATTCACCAACGGTCGCCGGCATTACCACTGTCCGCCATTTTAAGACCATGCGTGTGATTCCACACAATAAATGCCCCACCGTCTCCATGTAGTGTCTCCAATGTGCCTTGGCAGCTCAGTGCGAGCTCTTTCCCACATTCGCACAATTCACAGGGCGTACACTCACTTCGATGTGTCCCATCTCCGTATGCCGCTCCGCTCTTTCCCCGAGTCGCTCGCACTTCAGGGCGCCGCCATCTTGTATATTGCAGGTCTCGTCGTGCGCCCGGCTGTCTTTTGCAATTTATCGGCGTTTGCTGCGTGCCGCCGTTCTCTCGTTCTGCTCGTTTCAGTGCTGATATCTTCCGATCTTCAGTTCTTTCATTTGCGGCCGATTTTGTGTCCGCTAAATATTCTTTTTTATCCCATATTGGGCCTGACCGGCAGAGCTGTCTTAGAAGGCAGCCATTCCGCAGTGCGCCCTCTAGCGCCCCCCTCACTTGCTTCTTTATGCACCTCTCTTGCCTCTTTCGGCACCTCTGTTGCTTCTATCTGTACCCCTCCTGCCTCTTTCTGCACCCCTCTTCACTATTTCTCCAACTCTCTTACCTCTTTCTACACCTCTCTTCCCTCTTTCTGTACCACTCTTGCCTCTTTCTGTTCCTGTTTCTTCTTTCTGCACTTCTCTTGCCTCTTTATGTACCTTTTGTGCCTCTTTCAGCACCTCTGTTGCTTCTTTCTGCACTTCTCTAGCACTTCTCTGCAGTCTCTAGCTTGTGAAAACAGTAAGCAACCATCAGACAGCCTACACTGCCTGAGGATCTTATTGCCAAATGTTTTAGTTGCACAACACTGGTTGTCATTTAGTTACTGTTTACCGCCATCACATCACTTGACTGTCACAGTAACTTCTGCGTGGGAGAGAGGTAATCCCAATAATAAAGCTATGGGGAATAAGGAAGCGAGGAAGCAATTACAAGACCTGTCCGCTGTCTCTGAATCGCCCAAAGACACAATCCTGGGAGCTGGCTTGTCAAGGGGCATGAGCATCACACCGCGCCTGACCCTAAGATGGCTGCCACTGATCCCATCTCGTGAAAGTGGAAGCCACGTGGCTAAATCAATCGTCCCCACAAGGTCCTCGGCCATCGATCCTCTGGGAATGGAACAAAAAGGTATGACTGGGAGGTCTCTGTTGTTTTCTGGATGCTCTTTTTAATGATGTAGATGTAGCAGGATTTCTCTTATAGATTTGGTTTATTTGCTCCCATACTTCTTTTCTATGTTTATTGAATGCACTAGCAACGGATTCAACTGTAATGTAACTGTAACTGATGTAACACTGTAACACGTCTTAATCCTCATGTAAAGCGCTCTGATACCTCCGGGCCTAGCCTGGACTTCCTCGTCTCCTCGCCATGTCTCCTATCCCCTCCCCCACCTCGTCCCTCCTTCATTCTTTGCTTGCCTCCCCTATTCCCTTCCTCTCTCCCTGAATCTCTTTCCCCTTTTCCTGCTTTGTTTATCCTTGTGCCTATGCTCCGCTCAATCTCCCTCCCCGTCCTCTTACCCTCTACACGCCATGAACCTACGGATGCAACTCGCAATTGACGTCCCTTCTGCAACAATGGGTAACTTCAAACCTATGTAACCCTACCAGCCTGACTCCCTTAAATGGCCCCATTAAGTATGCCCTTGTCCAAAGCACTCCTACTCCCCTTGTTGGGGATTGGTCCAGCATTTTTGCCTTGGAGTCTCAGAGACCCTTCTGAGAGAGTCCACAGTGACAAGGGAGTCTCACATTGTAAAGGACTGGTGACTGATCCCCTTACCTCTGGGGACTGTCTCCTACCCGCCGGAAGTCGGCCACTGTGTTCACGCTGGGTTTTCTACCCCCCCTCCTCTTCCCTCCTTCATTCTTCTAAGTGTGCCCATGACCAAAGCACTCCTCTCCCCTTGTTGGGGAGGGATCCAGCATCTATGCCCTGGAGTCTCAGCGACCCCGCTGAGAGAGTCCACCGCGACAAGGGAATAGCACAAAATGGAAGACTGGGAATGACCCCTTTTACTGCAGGGAGCCGTCTCCACCCAGCCGGACATCGGACACAGTTACTTCCTCTTCTCCTCGCTGTGTCTCCTACCCCCTCCCCTCCTCTTCCCTCCTTTCACTCTTGGCTTGCCTCCCCTTTTCCTTTCCTCTCTCCCCTGAATCTCTCTCCCCCTACCTACTTTGTTTTTCCTTGCGCCTATTCTCCGCTTAATCTCACTCCCCGTCCCCCTTTTACATTACCCCCTTACCCTTCTACACGCCATGAATCCAACGGATTTAACTTGTAATTGATATACCTCCGGATGTAACTTGTAATTGATGTACCTTTCTGTAACAATGTGTAACGTGTAACCTATGTAACTCTCCTCATGTAAAGCGCTCTGATACCTCCGGGTCTAGCCAGCGCTATATAAAACTCAAATAAATAAAAAAATAAAAAATAAAAACTTCTCTTGGTTCTTTCTGTACTTCTCTTGCCTCTTTCTGCACCCTTCGTGTCTCATTCAGCACCTCTGTTGCTTCTTTCTGCACTTCTCTTCCTTCTTTCTGCACACCTCTTGCCTCTTTCTGCACCTCTGTTGCTTCTTTCTGCACCTCTACTGCCTCTTTCTGCACCTCACTTGCCTCTTTCAGCACCTCTGTTGCTTTTTTCTGCAGATCTCTTGCCTCTTTCTGCACCTCACTTGTCTTTCACCACCTCTGTTGCTTTTTTCTGCAGATCTCTTGCCTCTTTCTGCACCCCTCTTTTCTCTTTCTGCACCTCTCTTCCCTCTTTCTGTGCCACTCTTGCCTCTTTCTGCTCCTGTTGCTTCTTTCTGCACTTCTCTTGCCTCTTTCTGTACCTTTCGTGCCTCTTTCAGCACCTCTGTTGGTTCTTTCTGCACTGCTCTTGCTTCTCTCTGCACCTCACGTGCCCCTTTCTGCACTTCTCTTGCTTTTTTCTACACCTCTGTTGCCTCTTTCTGTACCTCTCTTGCTTCTTTCTGCACCTCACTTGCCTCTTTCAGCACCTCTCTTGCTTTTTTCTGCAGATCTCTTGCCTCTTTCTGCACCTCTCTTGCATCTTTCTGCACCTCTCTTGCCTCTTTCGGCACCTCTGTTGCTTCTTTCGGCACCCCTCTTCCCTATTTGTCCAACTCTCTTGCCTCTTTCTACACCTCTCTTCCCTCTTTCTGCACCACTCTTACCTCTTTCTGTAACTCTGTTGCTTTTTCTGAACTTCTGTTCCTTCTTTCTGCACCCCTTGTGCCTCATTCTGCACTTCTCTTGGTTCTTTCTGCACTTCTCTTGCCTCTTTCTGCACCCTTCGTGCCTCATTCAGCACCTCTGTTGCTTATTTCTGCACTTCTCTTCCTTCTTTCTGCATCCCTCTTGCCTCTTTCTGCACCTGTGTTGCTTCTTTCAGCACTTATATTACCTCTTTCTGCACCTCTCTTGCTTGTTTCTGCACCTCACTTTCCTCTTTCAGCACCTCTGTTGCTTTTTTCTGCAGATCTCTTGCCTCTTTCTGCACGTCACTTGCCTCTTTCAGCACCTCTGTTGCTTTTTACTGCAGATCTCTTGCCTCTTTCTGCACCCCTCTTTTCTCTTTCTGCACCTCTCTTGCCTCTTTCTGCACCCCTGTTCCCTGTTTCTGCACCTTTCTTGCCTGTTTCTGTACCTCTATTGCCTCTTTCTGTACCTCTGTTGCCTCTTTCTGCACTTCTCTTGCTCTTTCTGCACCCTTCACGCCTGTTTCAGCACCTCTGTTGATTCTTTCTGCACTGCTCTTGCTTTTTGCTGCACCTCACTTGCCTTTTTCTGCACTTCTCTTCTTTCTTTCAGCACCCCTCCTGCCTCTTTCTGTAACACTCTTGCCTCTTTGTGCATCCCTCCTACCTTTTTCTGCACCCCTCTTGCC
Organism: Calotriton arnoldi; assembly: GCA_963921515.1. Lineage (NCBI taxonomy): Eukaryota > Metazoa > Chordata > Amphibia > Caudata > Salamandridae > Calotriton > Calotriton arnoldi. The sequence continues at coordinate 1,351,168 of CAWUFW010004021.1, forward strand.
TCTTTTTGCACCTCTTTTGGTTCTTTCTGCACTGCTCTTAATTCTTCCTGCACCTCTCTTGCCTCTTTCTGCACCTCTGAGTTAGAGGTACTTTTAATCCCCCTGCCCTATTATGTACTAGGGGCTTACAGGGGAGGTCATGCCAATCACAGGGATACCCCAACCCATAGTGTACCCTAGTGTATGTAGGTGTTTTCACTGTATTCTAAGTGTCTTTCAGCATAGCACTGACTCTGGGTCTGGTTAGTCAGAGTCAGTTACCACCAGTACCAGTCAGTAAAAAGTTGGGGGCATAGGATGACTTTGAAACAAGGCCTTTTTCTGCACCTCTGTTGGTTCTTTCTGCATATCTCCTACTTCTTTCTGCACTTTTCTTCGTCTTTCTGGACTTCTGTTGCCTCTTTCTGCATTTCTCTTGCTTCTTTCTGCACCTTTCTTCCTCTTTCTTCACATGTCCTACCTCTGTAGGCATAGTTAGAAATTAGCATTTAAAAAACCTTAGAAATTTACTGAAAAAACCATAGGTTTCAGGGAAGTTATAGTTAGAAATTATCATTTAATAAACCTTTGAAATTCACTGAAAAAACCATAGGTTTCAGGGACGTTATAGTTAGAAATTAGCATTTAAAAAACCTTTGAAATTCACTGAAAAAACCATAGGTTTCAGGGACGTTATAGTTAGAAATTAGCATTTAAAAAACCTTAGAAATTCACTGAAAAAAACACAGGTTTCAGGGACGTTATAGTTAGTTGGACATTTCACTCATACAAAACCAGAAGAAATTCGGCCGTTATAGTTAGTTCAGCTAACTATAACTCGCACTCCCGCAATGCACTGCTGATGACGTCACATATTACATCATATATATATATATACCCCAGAATTCTTCCAACAGTGGCCCCCTCACTTCCAGGGTGTAGAAGAAAAGCAGCACAGCCGGGCACAGCAGGTTGTAAGTAGTCCTTTTTATTTCTCTTTTTTAATTCACCGACAGTGCAACAAAAAGACCTACGCGTTTCGGCTGGAGCCTTCAACTGGGTCTGAAGTGTGTGTGTGTAAAGATAGATTATTTAAAGGGGAATTTCCCTCTACAAAGATATCCACAATTTAAAGGGGCACACACAAATATTTTACATTTTGAACATTGTACACATTGCACAAGCAAGGCAGGGTTTAATGAATTTTTCCAATTAGTTTTTCTCTCAAATCCCTACAACATATCATATTAGTTGCTAATAGAGTCAGAAACATATTATAACGTTCCTATGTGAATTTATAATTAAATTCACTAATTACGGTGAAGTGCCCGTATGTTGTATCGTTATATGATGGTTGTAATCTGATCTACTGATGATTGTCTTGCCTTTGCTGCTTCGGATCCAACAAAGGATGAGTTAATTGACTCTTAATATGCATTGCGCATTGAAACCTACCAAGGAAAATTCATTTTGCTCAGTGGATAAACTAATTGTCCCTGCATGCAACATGAATTAAAATTGCACTAAGCCAGGCCCACTGGGGGCCGTGAACCAATCAAAAGCATGCAAATAAAGGAGCGTGATTCTTTGCGTCAATTGTAATGAGCCTCTGAAGAAGTGGCGTCCCAGCCACGAAATGCGCCAGGCACGAATTAAAGTACCGAAGGGTCGAGGCAAGCTGAATGTGTATGCCCGTTGGCAGGCAAGCTGTTGTGTGCATCCTGAAAAGCTTGGGCATTTGTTTGACAATATTTTGACACAGTGGCCTTACCGTGCAGGATGGCACCATCTCTGAACCTTGAGAGGCTGCGGAAGGGAACTTTCTTTGATCCGGTTAAGCAGCACAGTGCGCTGTATGAAGATTGCCTTGCCTTTGCCGCTTCGGATCCAACAAAGGATGAGTTCATTGACTCTTAATATATATTGCGCATTGAAACCTACCAAGGAAAATTAATTTTGCTCAGTGGATAAACTAATTGTCCCAGCATGTAACATGAATTAAAATTGCACTAAGCCAGGCCCACTGGGGGCCATGAACCAATCAAAAGCATGCAAATAAAGGAGCGTGATTCTTTGCTTCAATTGTACTGAGCCTCTGTAAAAGTGGCGTCCCAGCCACGAAACGCGTCAGGCATGAATTAAAGTACCGAAGGGTTGAGGCAAGCTGAATGTGTACGCCCGTTGGCAGGCAAGCTGTTGTGTGCATCCTGAAAAGCTTGGGGACTTGTTTGACAATATATATATATATATATACCCCAGAATTCTTCCAACGGTGGCCCCCTCACTTCCAGGGTGTAGAAGAAAAGCAGCACAGCCAGGCACAGCAGGTTGTAAGTAGTCCTTTTTATTTCTCTTTTTTAATTCACCGACAGTGCAACAAAAAGACCTACGCCTTTTGGCCAGAGCCTTCAACTGGGTCTGAAGTGTGTGTGTAAAGATAGATTATTTAAAGGGAAATTTCCCTCCAAAAAGCCCTCCACAATTTAAAGGGGCACACACAAATATTTTACATTTTGAACATTGTACACATTGCACAAGCAAGGGAGGGTTTAATGAATTTTTACAATTAATTTTTCTCTCAAATCCCCACAACATATCATATTAGTTGCTAATGGTTTCAGAAACATATTATAACGTTCCTATGTGAATTTATAATTAAATTCACTAATTACGGTGAAGTACCCGTATGTTGTATGGTAATATGATGGTTGTAATCTGATCTACTGTCAATCTATTTTTATCAATTGTGGGACTAACATTTTCAAAAATCATTGTTGTACCACAAAAAAGGAGAAATATAGTCAATTTTCAAAGAATTGAAAGGATCTAAGTAATTGTCCAAAACAGCCTTAAAATAGGGCACTGCTGTCATGTGTGAACATGATAGTGTGATTTGCAAGTTTTATATATATATATACATATATATACATATATATATATATATATATTCACTGAAAAAACCATAGGTTTCAGACACGTTATAGTTACAAATTAGCATTTAAAAAACCTTTGAAATTCACTGAAAAAACCATAGGTTTTAGGGACAGTTATAGTTACTTGGACATTGCACTCGTACAAAACCCGTGAAATTCCCCGTTATAGTTAGTTCAGCTAACTATAACTCACGCCCCATAATGCACTGCTGATGACGTCACATATTACATCACTCATGACATGGTCAGTGACATCACTGATGACATCACTGATGACATCTCAAATGACATCACTGATGACATCACTGATGACATCATCCAGTGACTGTGTGTTTCTGTAAAGTTTAAATATTTTTAATATATATAGGAAAAGACGTATTGAAGAATGAGTGGGTGTGTAAGTGTCTGTATGGATGATTTAGTAGGTGCGTGACTGACTGTATAAGTGAGTGATTTAACGTATCTTACTGAATGCATGGGTTAGTGACTAAACTGGATGAATGTCTGTATCCGTCTGTCTGTTGCTGTGTAAGTGGCTGCATGTGTTTGTGAATAGCTACATGAGTGTCTATATGAGTTATTGAATGCTTGTCTGAGTATCTGTATGGGTGCCTGAGTGTTTGTGTGGGAGGGGTGTGTGCAACTCTGTGCATAGATGTGTGAGTGGGTGATTCACTGGGTGGATGGTTTCAAGAGTGCATCTGTGATAGACTGTATGGGTGGGTAAGTGTGTGTAAGAGTGTGTTAGTGAGTGAATGTATGTCCCAGTGGTACATGTGTGAGTAACTACATATGTGAAAGGCAGTATATATGTGTGTTGGAGTATATAAATAGCTATAAGCAAGAGTGAGTGATTGTGATAGTGGCTGTATGGATGATTGTGTGCTTGTATCAGTGATTGTATAAGAGCGTAACAATGTGCTACTATTTGTATGAGTAAGTGAGCTGGTGTGTGTATAACTGTATAGGTGAGTAAATGGCAGTGTGTTTAATTATTTGCATGACTGACTAGGTGTGTGAGTATCTCTATGGATGAGTGGCGTTGTTTGAGTGTCTATATAGGAGTAAGAGTGCATATGATAGTCCTGTACTGAGTGACCGTAAGTATGAGTGACTGTACGGGTGAGTGAGTGGATGTGTGTGTGTAGACCTAAGAATCAGTGAGTGGGTATGTAGTTATTGGTGTTGGAGTGTCCATGGTTTTGCGAATGGCAGTCTGTAATTTAGAGTGGGTGTATCAAAGGTTATATTAGGGTGTGAGGAGGTGCATCAGATTATCACGTGGATGATGTCATGAGTGATGTCATTTGAGATGTCATCAGTGATGTCATCAGTGATGTCACTGACCATGTCATGAGTGATGTAATATGTGACGTCATCAGCAGTGCATTGCGGGGCGCGAGTTATAGTTAGCTGAACTAACTATAACGGGGGAATTTCACGGGTTTTGTACGAGTGCAATGTCCAAGTAACTATAACTGTCCCTAAAACCTATGGTTTTTTCAGTGAATTTCAAAGGTTTTTAAATGCTAATTTGTAACTATAACGTGTCTGAAACCTATGGTTTTTTCAGTGAATTTCAAAGGTTTTTTAAATGCTAATTTGTAACTATAACGTGTCTGAAACCTATGGTTTTTTCAGTGAATTTCAAAGGTTTTTTAAATGCTAATTTCTAACTATAACGTGCCTGAAACCTACGGTTTTTTCAGTGAATTTCAAAGGTTTTGTAAATGACAATTTTTAAATGTATTAATTGTTATATTAATTTTTTTCATACTGATTTACTACATTTTTAGAAACAATTTTTTTACATATTTTATTTTTTAAATTACATTGTAATTACATTATACATTACATTACAAAAAATACTTTCTCAGAATGAATTACTTTAGTTTAAATACTTTGCAGATAGGCAATAGACTTTTAAGTACAGTAGTTACAGTTGTTGCAATGGGCAACACATTTTCAAACACAATGCAACATTCAGCTCAATGTGAATTTCTAGTTAAATGCAATTAGTTACTTTATGGATTACTTTTGTAACCACAGGACTGGATCCTAGATTCAGTCCTGGTACATCTCCTGTAAACAGTTGAGTAAAAGCGTTTTGGTTACAGTCGTGATTTTTAAGGAATATTATTGTATTTTAAAAGTTGACACTTAGAAACTTTTTCTCATAGAATCACCAATGTTATCCTATGGAAGGAAATTCACTTAGCAGGTAAAAACTGTTATCGTTACTTTTTCTTACTCAGTGTTGGATCCTGGATCCAGCACTGGTGCATCTCCTGTAAACAGTTGAAAGAATGCGTTTAAGTCATACAGGCGATTTTTAAGGAATATTTGTAGTTTGTGAAAATCAACACTTTGAAACTTTTTGCTGAAAACCAGTCAATCTTAGCCTATGAAGGAAATTCAAGTTACCGGTAAGTACGGTTAAAATTACTTTTGAGGATCAGTACTGGGCTGAAAGATGCAGCACTGAGGTCTCTCCTGATAACAGGTGAGTAAATCGGAATTCGTATTTCGGCTGATTTTAGAGGAATATTTTAAAGTTCCAAAACTCCACACTTAGAAGAATTTCCAAGTGAAACCAGTCAATGTTAGCCTATGGAAGGAAATTCAAGTTACTGGTAAGTACGGTTAAAATTACTTTTCAGGACCAGTACTGGGCTGAAGGATGCAGCACTGAGGTCTCTCCTGATAACAGGTGAGTAAATCGGAATTCGTATTTCGGCTGATTTTAGAGGAATATTTTAAAGTTCCAAAACTCCACACTTAGAAGAATTTCCAAGTGAAACCAGTCAATGTTAGCCTATGAAGGAAATTCAAGTTACCGGTAAGTACGGTTAAAATTACTTTTCAGGACCAGTACTGGGCTGAAGGATGCAGCACTGAGGTCTCTCCTGATAACAGGTGAGTAAATCGGAATTCGTATTTCGGCTGATTTTAGAGGAATATTTTAAAGTTCCAAAACTCCACACTTAGAAGAATTTCAAAGTGAAACCAGTCAATGTTAGCCTATGGAAGGAAATTCAAGTTACTGGTAAGTATGGTTAAAATTACTTTTCAGGACCAGTACTGGGCTGAAAGATACAGCACTGAGGTCTCTCCTGATAACAGGTGAGTAAATCGGAATTCGTATTTCGGCTGATTTTAGAGGAATATTTGCACAATGGTGAAGGGAGGGGCGGGGCCTGAGGTGACATCTGTGCAAACGCGCCCCGTTGCGCGTTTTAAGTTGGGGGATTAAGTCCCCTTGAATACTGAGGGTCCCTAGGGGCCAACTAGCCCACCAGGAACCTCCAATATGCGCCAGGGGCTGCGTTGCAGAGACGTGTAGAGAGGCCACACCCCTTTTACACCTCTCTGCAACGCAGCTCTGTGGCGCTTTCTGGATGTACCTGTTGGGCTAGTTGTCCCCAGGGACCCTCAGGATTGAAGGGGATTTAATTCCCCATCTTAAAACGCGCCACGGGGCCTGTTTGCACACATGTCACCTGAAGCCCCGCCCACTCCCTTCACCACTGTGCAAACGCGCCCCGTGGCGCGTTTTAAGTTGGGGGATTAAGTCTCCTTGAATCCTGAGGGTCCCCGGAGTCCATCTAGCCCACCATATACCTCCAAAGCGCCACAGAGCTGCGTTGCAGAGAGGTGTAAAAGGGTGTGGCCTCTCTACACGTCTCTGCAATGCAGCCCCTGGCGCATATTGGAGGTTCCTGGTGGGCTAGTTGGCCCCAGGGACCCCCAGTATTCAAGGGGAATTCGTTCCCCCTCTGCAAACGCGCCAGGGGCGCGTTTGCAGAGTGGTGAAGGAAGGGGCGGGGCCTGCGGGCCCGATCGTTTAAAAAAATTTAAAAAAATGTTGTCCCCTGAAGGGGGCTGTGTGGCCCCCTTCCTTTTTCCTGTTTTTATGCCCTGGGGACCCCATCCCCCAGGGCCTTACCCCTTTTTTAATTTTTAATAAAAAAAACGGGAAGGGGCGCGTGGCCCCCTTCCCTGGGCCTGTATTGGCCCCGGGGACCCCATCCCCCGGGGTATGGCCTTTATTTTTATTCTTTGGAGGGGGCTGCGTGGCCCCCTCCTCTGGCCATTTAAGGCCCGGGGACCCCATCCCCGGGGCCGGCCTTTCCATTTTTTTTTTTTTTTTGTTCTTTTTTGGGGAGGGGGCCGCGTGGCCCCCTCCTGGGCCACTACTTGCCCCGGGGACCCCATCCCCCGGGGCTGGCCCTCTCCGTTGGGGACTGTGGGGGTCCCCAATCCCCCACAGTCCCGCCGGCTCCCCACGTCCCTTGGGAGCCGGCATTGCTGTTCCACATGGGGAGCAGCTGACATGCTGCTCCCCATGTGGAAAAGCAATGTGCTTTGGATATTGGAAGAGAGAGCAGGTTTCCCTGCTCTCTCTTCCAATATCCAAAGCAGTTTGCTATGGCAGGACGGGAGCCGCGAGGCTCCCGTCCTGCCATAGCAAACTACAGTGTCCCGGGGTAGGCACCCCGGGACACTGCAGAGAGCCGGCCCTGGGGGTGGTGGTCCCCAGGGCCATCAAGGGCTCCAGGAGGGGGCCGCGCGGCCCCCCTCCTACATGAGCACAGCCCCGGGGAGGTGGTGGTCCCCGGGGCTTCGGGGGTCCAAAACGGACCCCCATTTTAATTTGTTAGTGCCCCGGGAGGTGGCGGTCCCGGGGCGTGTGGGGGCTGGAGCCCCCACACAGGTTGTTAAATTAATTTTAAAAAAGCCCCGGGAGGTGGTGGTCCTCGGGGCTGCGGGAGGGCTCAGAGCCCTCCCGCACCATTTTTAAAAAGCCCGGGGGGTGGCGGTCCCCGGGGCTTGGGGAGCCCTTGAGGCCCCCACACATTAAATATCCCCCCCACCATGCCCCTGGGACTTGGGCCACCCGGGGGCCAATTGACATCGAGCGCGGAGACCGCGCTTCGATTTCTTTTCGGCAGGATTCGCGCACCCTGAGCGCATCCTGCCGATTTAAAAAAAAAGAAAATGCTTTTTGCCCAGGGGTCCTTGTGGGACCCCTGAGCAGGCCTAGGGGTTAGGGTGTTTCTACCCTGCCCCCTTTGTGCGTTTTGCGCACTTGTTTCTTTTTTTTCTCGGCGGGATACGCGCACCCTAAGCGCATCCCGCCGATTTAAAAATAAATAAATCTTTTTCTGCCCAGGGGTCCTTGTGGGACCCCTGAGCAGACCTAGGGGTCAGGGTGTTTCTACCCTGCCCCCTTTTGCGCTTTGCGCACTTGTTTCTGTCCCTCGGTTCTACCGAGGACAAAATGGCTGCCAACACTTCTTGATTTGGAGTGTTGACAGCCAATTAGCATGCAGCTCGTGATCGGGAGGGTACGCGGATCCGACGCGCCCATAGATATATATGTGATTTTAATTGTGAATTTCTCAGGAACTACTGAACGGATTTACACCATTTTAGCAAAAGGCACCAGTCTGAACCAAGGGCTACCTCTTTGCCAAATTTGGGGTAATTCCGTTCAGCAGTTCGGGCTGTAGCTGTGACTAAAGGTTCCTATGGAAAAATGAATGGGGAAATGCGTTTTGGGACCCCCTTTTTCTCGGCCCCCACTTGACGTATCACCCGAGACTTTCAGGGTAGGAGCGGACCGGAGCGCCCCAACAAGTTGGAAGCTTTCGCGAAGATTCGTCAACCGGCGCCAACGTTATTGCAAATAGAATGTCGCGGATTTCCTATGGATAATAGGTTGTAACTATAACTATCTACTGGCGACCGCCAGTAGATAATATATATATATATATATTACCTACTGGCGGTCGCCAGTAGGTAGTTGCAGTTAGGACCTTGTTTCTATTCAAAAAGCTTTTTTTCTTTTGCCAATATCTTTGGCGCCGTTTGACAAATCTTCGCGAAATTTTTAAAACTAATGGCCCGCTCAGGTCAGCTCCTGTCTTGAAAGTTTCGGGGCGAATTGTCAAGCGGGGGCCAAGAAAAAGGGGGGTCCCAAAACACATTTTACTGATGTTAATTTCCATCGGAAACTTTAGACAAGGCTACAGCCTGAACTGCTAAACGGAATTACACCAAATTTGGCAAAAGGTAGCTCTTGGTTCAGAAAGCGCCCTTTGTTTAAATGGTGTAAATCCGTTCAGTAGTTTTTAAAATATTAGAGGAAAATTAAATTTATATATCTGGGCTGAGCCTAACCACACATCTCATCGTGAGATCTGATTGGCTGTCAGCACTTCATCCAAGAAGTGTTGGCAGCCATCTTGGGACCAATATACATGATAGCACTCCATTAAAATGCATTGCAGTGAATGGAAGGTTTTGAGGTCACCAAAAGGAGAACGTATAAAGGGTGATAAGACTTTAGTTACATTATAAATCATTTGTTGATGGTACCGTACGAATTTTAGGAATTGTCGTGTGTTCTAAGGTGATTTTTACCCTGTGAAAAAGCCTTCTGCTGGGATATCATGAATCATGTTTGAGAGAAAACTATTTTCTCATACTTTTCCCATAGAGGTTTGGAAGGTGATCTAGAAGCTAAAATGAGAGCATATTTGCTGTAAATTCACATTATCTTTCTCAGTCATGTGAGAATGAAGTATGACATTCTCAGTAAAACATGTACATCCAACAAGGGCAGAGACTGTCAGTTGATTCCTTTGTGTTCTGCTGCAGCTTCCCAGAGTGTTCTAAAGAACAACTAGAACTCTAACAGTCTTACTTATGGCAAAAGTATGGCACACCTGAAGCCATCTTGATTGAAATAAAGCGGTAACACTTAAAACATTTAATTTAAAAAGGAACAAAATGAGGGGCTTCATTTTGCCATAGAAATTATGATTAGTGCTGCAGAAAGAAAAATGAGGGCACATTTTGAGTGACTTCTCAAATCCTCTTCTATTTCATTAAAAAATTCTGACATGCAGACTGAAACATGCACTTTCAATACCAGCAGCAGACTTCCCTGGTGAGCAGCAGCTTTACTACAGTGATCTAATGAGCAACTAGAGTGCTAACATTGAGAATTTATGGTAAATTTGTGACACATCTGAATGCCTTCTTGATGGAATCAAAGTAAATGAGGAAATTAGGAAACTTCATAACAAATAAATCTCCCATGATGGCCACCAGAGACAAAAGAGCCCAAATGTAGCACAAATATCACCCAGATGTAACCCACGTATAGCCCAATGACAGAAGTGTGCAAAACACTTTATTTTTTGTTTTTTTGCAGTTTTATATAGTGCAGACTGGTCAGGTATTGGAGTGCTTTACATGAGCATTGGTTACATCACACAAGGACAAATTCATTTTGGTTATAGACATGGGGAGATTAAGTGATTTGACCAGAATCACATAATGTCGAGCTGAAGCAGAAACTCCAACCTGGTTCCCCAGTTGCAAAGTCTGCAGCTCTGGAAGTAACACCACGTCCTCTCCCCTAAGTGCAACATTTAATCATGTGGTCAACTGGATAAAAAACCACAAAGATAACAAATAATTTAAAAGTGCTTTGTCGCTATTTGAAAACTCAGAAAATATGTCCTCATTTTAGTTTTTTAGAGCACTAACCGTAATTTCGATGCAAATAAGACCCTCTAATTTCTAAAGGAAATGCTCTAGGTATTACAGTTTTGATTATATCAAGATGACGTCAGGCGTGCCACACTTTTGTAATAAATATAGAATGTTAGCAATCTAGTTGTTCATTAGGATACTGTTGAGAGGCAGAGGCCAGGGGCACAGACTCAGAAAATTGAAGGCAGGTCGGAGGGTGCAGAGGTAACAATTTGACCACACTGGGCAGGCAGGAAGGGCAGTGGCAGCACAACAGACTATGGAGGGGAGTGTAAAGGGGGGCAGGGGCAACAAACCAACAATGCAGGACAGGCAAGAGAGGCTATGGCAATATAATAGACCATTGTGGGCAGAAGGAAGAGGCAGTGGTAGTACAACCATGCATGCCAACAGACCCAATTCAGCCAGGAAACGCCCAATGTTTTTAAGCCCAAATGGGCTTTATTTGATCTGTCTCCTGTCTACAATCTCCACTTTGTCAATGTAAGTCAATGGGCAAAATCAATACCCCAGTTTATTTTTCAAAATCTCCCTCTTACCAAGTTCAAAATGTTAGCAAGTATGGTACATTGGATCATGGAAGGCAGGAGGAATTGGAGTAGGGACATGGACTCGGATAACAGAGGACAGGAGGGACATGGACAGGTGCACCAAACTGACCTTACAGGGCAGGCATCAGGGTTTGCAGCAGCACAATACACCACACTGGGCATGCGGGATGGGAGTGCAGCACAACAATCCATGGAAAGCAATAGGGAGGGGACAGGACCATGCACATGGACAACAGAGAACAGAGGAGAAAGAGGCAATGGCAGCTAGCTGAACATAATGGACTGACAGGAGAGAAAGCTGCAGCATAACGGACCATAACGGGCAGGAGGGAGGGATCAGGGGCATTACAATGAACAGACAAGCCAGGAGGGAGGGAATAGGGGTCTGTACATGGAAAACAGAGGGCATGGGACAAGGGGGCAGGACAGGAGCAGCAAGCTGACCATGGAGGTCAGGCAGGATGGGCACTAGAAGCAAGACACACCAGGGAGAGCAACAGTGAGGCTATAAAGGCATACACACAGACCATGGAGGGAAGGTGGGAGGGGGTCAGGGGCAGCTAACAGACCACACAGGGAAGGTGGGAGGGGCCATGGCAGCACAGAAGACCATGTATGGCAAGCGGGAGGGTTAGTCGTAGCACAATGGCCATGATGGGCAAGAAGGACGGGGCAGGGGCATGCACAAAGGACCATGGAGGATATAAGGGAGGGGTAGGAGCTGGGCACAGACAAGAGAGTTCAGGGGAAGGGGCCTCACAACAGACCACGCGGGGCAGGCAGGAGGAACAGTTGCAGCACAACAGACCAGGGAGGGCAGAAGGGTGTGTCAGTAAAATGGACCATGGAGGACAGGAGGAAGGTATAGGGGTATGGAACGTGGACAGGCAAGGTGGAGGTGGCAGGGACAGGTTACAGTCATCTGACAATGCTAGGCAGGTGGGAGGGGAGTGGCAGCTCAACAGAATTCTCAGAGTAGATAGGAGGGGCAGGTCCATGGAACATGGTGGGAAAAAAGGATGGAGCAGGGGCATGCACACAGACATCGGAGGGCAGGGGGAAGGAGAGTAGGGGCAGCAAGCTAAGCAGGAGGTCAATGATGGGGCATAGAATTGGGCAATGGAGGGCAGGAGGAATGGACTGGGACATCATGCTAAATGGAGGGCAGTGTCACCACATCAGACCATGCATGGCAGGAGGGAGGAGGCTAGTGCATGGATTCAGACAACAGAGGATAGGGAGGAGGTGGATGGGGCAGCAAGCTAAGTGTTCATAGAAGGCGGGAAGGCCAGTGGCAGAACAACGGCCACACAGGGCTGTAATGAGGGAGCAGGGGCATGGACTTGGACAATGGATGGCAAGGAGGAGGGGAAGCAGGAGCAGCAAGCTTGGGTGGGGGCAGCACAATGCCAGGCCAGGCCCTGCTTCCAACCCCCCACCATCCATTGTGATAGGCATCTTACTTAACGTTAAAAAAACCTAGAAATTCGCTGGAAAAAATAGATTACAGGGACGTTATAGTTAGACTCAGATTTTACTCGTACAAAACCAGTGAAATTCAGCAGTTATAGTTACCTGAGATAACTATAACTTACGTCCCTGCAATGCACTGCTTATGACCTCAGACATTACATCATTCATGACATGGTCAGTGACATCACTCATGACATCACTTATGACATCTCAAATGAGCTGTGAATGGAATGGAACTATAATCGCTAGAACTTTATTTAGTGATAGTGTGTGCATATTAACACCCCTTTTTTTTCTTTTCTTTCGTGTAAGAACCATTACAATATGCAACGTGCCCAGATCAATATGGCCGATAGCCTTTCACTTTAAAGTAATGTATAGTCCATTGTTTATGTTGATGTTTGCAATCCTAAGTATCTTTATTATGAACAAGTCACGTTGACGAACATACAGGTACGGCGGTCACGGAGCAAGATATGCTGAAATGACATTGTGTGCATATTAACACTTGTTTTCTTTTCTTTATTGTATCAATTCCTGAATTTTCTCATCGTGACCAGGCCAATATGGCCACCAGCTTTGTGGATTAAAGTAATATGTAGTCCTTTGTTAATGTTGGCAACTGGAGGCAATTGTACATTTAAATATGAAAGCTACAATGATGTCTTGTATCGTTATCAAGGTCAGGACGAGCCGAAACGCGTGGATCGCATCCTTTGCAGATTAAATACTTCCAAACTACAACCTGAGTGCTGATTCCTTCCTTGTAAGAGTGAGAGGAGATTGAATACATATATATAAAATTCACTGAAAAAACCACAGGTTTCAGGGACGTTATAGTTAGAAATTAGCATTTAAAAAAACCTTAGATATTCACTGAAAAAACCACAGGTTTCAGGGACGTTATGGGTAGTCTTACATTTCACTCATACAAAACCAGAGAAATTCAGCCGTTATAGTTAGCTGAGCTAACTATAACTCACGCCCCCGCAATGCACTGCTGATAACGTTACAAATTACATCACTCATGACATGGTCAGTGACATCACTGATGACATCACTGATGACATCATCCAGTGACTGTGAGTGTTTCTAAAAAGTTTAAGAATGTGATATATATATGATGATTCAGTCAGTGTGTGACTGACTGTATAATTGAGTGATTATTTGTGTCTGGGTGAATGTATGGGCGAGTGACTAATCTGTCTGAATGTCTGTATCAGTCTGTCAGTTGGTATGTAAGTGGCTGCATGGGTTGGTGAATAGGTACATGAGTGTCTATATTAACCCTGGGTGTAGTTCGCGTAGTCGTGCTACGCGAAGCTACGTGAAGACGTCGGAGCGCTACGCGAGCTACGCGTAGCTTCGCGAGCGTGCGTAGCTGCTTGTCGCACCCGTTCGCGATGCGTTTTTCTTGCTCGGGAACGCATTGTGCGTTTTCGGGACGATGTTTGCGTGCACGGGGCGCGAACTTACCCATGCGGTCGCCTATGGGCACGGCCATTTTGTTTTTCACTTGTCCCGCCCGTTCGCGATCCCTTATTTCCTGTTCCGGGTCGCGTATAGCGTGCTCGTGATGCGCATTCCATGTTCGGGAACGCGTTGTGCGTGTTCGCGACGTTTTTTGCGTGCTCGGGGAGAAATATCGTGCGAACTTACCCACACGGTTGCGATGGGCGCGGCCATCTTGTTTTTCCACTCTATGCTATGGTTCTGGGCCTGCTTTTCTATCCTCCCTCAATCTTTGCAATCCTTAGTTTTTTACACTGTTTTTCAATTTTTCTTTATTTCTTATCTATCTCTCTCTCTGCCTAAGTCTATATTTTGCAGTTTTTTCTACTTTTTACAGTGTTTTTTTTAACTTTTCGACTGTTTTATATAACTTTCTTCTTTAAGCTCCTACTTCTTCCCCTAACTTTATTTTTCCCTTCTAACTTTTCTTTTTCGCCTCCTCCCACCCCAGAACTATGGCGAAGGGTAGCAGCAGCGGCTCAAAGGGCAAGGCGCGTGCGCCCAAGAGCCGCCTGCCTTGCGGCAGACTGCGCCCTGCAGGGGTGCAAGCCCGCCAGCTCTTTAGTGATGCGTAGGTGGCCGCCCTTGTTTTTTTTGTTCAGCGCCACCTCCCCTTGACCTTGGCAGCAGGCGGCAGGCCAGGCTCCGGGTACCCGACCCAGGAGCGTCACTGCCGGTGGGCGAAGGTGCGCCGGGCAGTGTTTCGCTGCTCAGGGGTCCGGCGCACCCATAACCAGCTGGCCCACCGGTGGTCAGACATCCTTGACCGGGAGCAGGACCTGTTGGACCTGCTAGGTGTCGAGGTTGTGGGGCTTGGTGAGTAGCTAATATATATAGTAGTATAAGTATTGTGATTTGTGTATACATTTTTTACAAATAACAAGAATACTGCTGCTTACATTGCAGGTAAATTACGTTTCAAAATCTTCTGTGATTGTAGGACACAGGTGCTGGGCGGTACTCTTACTTGTTTGCAACTTTGCGCTCGCTTGTCATTATTATGTAAGAGTTTACTTTAGAGAACTTCAGTTAGGTAATGCTATTGCTAGAGAGACTGTAGTCCTTCCTTTGTCCTCCTGTCAAATAGTGGTGGATGGATTTGATACTAGGTTTAGTTACTATTAGTTGATAATTTTTGAGCGGTCTGCGTGACGCATCCTCTGTCACTGAGTGCTGCTTACCCCAGTCCTTAGTAGAACCTTTTGTAGTTTGTTTAGTGAGTGGTACTGGTAAGCTTAGCAGTGTCAGTCAGCTGCAGAACATCAGACGCAACCAACCAACAATTTGGTGTATGCATTATGCACTTTATGCATGTGTCCTCCTTCTCATCTATGCATTTTTGATGGCAAAAAAAAATGGAAATGCAGGCTTAATGAACAATTGGCCCGTCTGGAATAGGTGGGCTAGGTCAGGTGGTACTTAGGCTTAGTTAGTGTTCTGGATTTTATTTGAATCAATCAGAATGGAACACTGAATTAGTGTTCCCAAATAAGTAGACTGTCCGTGAATCCCGCAAGCCAGTAGTCGATCGGATTAGATAGGTCAATTTTATTGCAATTTTTGTTTCCTAAAACGTTTTTTGAGCGTTTTTTTAAGATCATTTATTTGTTTCACAGCAATCATTAATGTTTGTGTCTTTCTTTTTCTTTATTATATCTTACATGATCACTGATCTGCAGCACCCAGGGGCAAGAAGACGGGGTCCGAGTCGGCGGGACAACCACCAGAGGACCGCTCCTCTACTGAGGGCCCTGCTGCTGGTCCCAGTAAGTCCTCCAGTGGTTAATATTAACAATTATATTGCCCTAACTTTTACTGCACCTTATTTTTTCAGAACTATTAATTCTGGCTCCACTCCCTAATTCTATTTTTTACAAAAGATTCTTTGATCTTGACTTGACTATCTGTTTCTAAATTCTGGTTATCCCTGCCTCTAAGTTCTAACTGCCTCTGCTATGAATGTCTGTACTACTACTATTAGTCTGTCGCTAAGCTTGCCCAGTTTGCATTGCCACTCTTTATTGTACGGTTTTGAATAAAACTCAAATTGACCAATACTAATAGCTCTAGCCACTGAATCCAGTCCTTTCGGTTGTCCTCTTCTAGGCTTCTTAATCTTGAGGCTTTGACAATTACCACAAACAAAATGCCCAACCAGATATTTGACTATTTTTGATAGGATATAGTACATACTACTACTGATGTGTGGATTCTGCACAGCCCCATGCAGAACTATGCAAAATGAAATAGGATGTTGGTGATGGGAGTTTGGAACTTGGACGTTCCTCACACCTCAGTCAGAAGTGAACCCACAATCCCCTGAACGACTAGCTATAGTGTCTCATTAGGTCCCCGAACCCCCACCCGAAGATACCCAATGATTATGATTACACAACCCAGAACATAACACCCTTTCGCTCACTCACTCGTGTAAGTCCACCACCACCACCACACCAAATACCACAGAGTCTATGTGTAAGTTCAAAAGGTTTATTTTCAACTAACAAGCTCTGTATGTTCTTCTATAAAATTCAGTGTACTCCAGCCTGCTCCAACAGCAAAATGCATAAGATTAAAACAATAAACATTGTTACAACAAGTGCATGATGAATTGATAGAAGACAAAAGATCAGTGCGAATTCTGGGAGACTCCTCACCGTAGAACGTAGAATTACTGGTTACATCTCATGCATCATTCATAAGCTCTGCAAATCTCTGGTTCATAGAAGGAAATCTTCTGCCTGAGATAAATGGAGCGTGTTAGATAGTATAATGCAAGCATTTCTCAGTCCTGCCAAAAAAGTGTAACATGTTACTTATGGCTAAGCAATACGGACTAACCGAACTCCATAACAAAGTGGCTTGTTTTTCGACCTCTTGTACGCAACGCTCAGACAGTAGCTGTATGTGCTCATGTGGGCTCAAAAAGGCGTCTTACTGTTACTTACTGCACAACAAGCTGCGAGGTAACATGCGCAAAAGACATGAAGCGTAAAATGGTTGCATGGCTCAGGCTAACTTTGCAAAGAGTAGAGTATAGTATAATAAATAATGACCCTAGGGACCATAACACTACTAGTGTCTACTGACTCTAGTACCCGATTTTGACTAGTGAATGTGATGTATAATATGTATGTATTAACTTTTTTTTTCAATCTTGCTAGTGAAAAAGAATAAATAGGGGGAGGTGTACATAGGCATCTAAAAATGTGTCATGTTTTTATCTAGGCGTAGTACCGACCACCAGTGCCGGCGTGGCCAGCGGCGATGCCACCATTCCGGAGGGGGCAGGAGATGCGGCACCTGCAGGAGCTACAGGGGGTGAGCCAGCAGCAGTGGCGGGCGGTGGTAAGTTATATTCTTTACTTATTGACATTGCACTAGCTGGAAGGGTGTTGACTTCACTCACTGTACTGTTGTTGAGACTTATTAGGTATGAAGTCGTTGTAGTGAACATTATACAATGGTTGAAGAAGAGAAGACACCCTTTACTTAGCATTAGCAATGCAGTAGCAATAGCATTACCAGCGTGACTTGATTAACCAATGGCCTCTTCTATCTGACTCCAACTCAGCTATGAAAGTTTTATGGAGGAGACTAAAAGTCAGATCAGATGACCTTGATGGATGTGTTGAACAAAAAGGGAAAGAAGGGTGGAAGGAGGAAGGACGGGCGAGATTTAATATGATGACTGGCAGAGAAGGATACGTTGGAAGCATGGATAGGTGGCTGATAGGAATCAGATGCATGTGTTGTTGAAGGATGAGTGGAAGGTGAAAGAAGAATGGATGCCTGCCTGGGTGGGCAACACAGTATGGGTGGATACTGTGGCTAGCAAGAATCATCAGCGGTGTTTGGGTGAAACTCTAAGCCAAGGCAAGCAACGGAGTGAGTGGACGCATGGGTTGTTGTTGGTGAAACAAAGTAAGGTTTGTGGAGAGATTAAGAAGAATGATTGACATTTGCTACTAGAATGGATGGATGCCTGTATGTATTTATTCATCAAGACAGCATAGGTGGAGACTGTCACGAGATGCACAGTTTTAGTTTTAAGGGATTTTAAAAGAAACCGCGCCACAGTAGGAAAGCCGATGTGGGGAGGGGCAGGGTGGGGGGTAGCAGTAAACAATGTGTTACGCGGCCAAATACAGGTAACTTTACTGTAAACATAAAAATAAATAAAGCGAATTTAATTGTGCACACTGCACCGCCAAAAGCGATGCAGTGGGCGCAACAAAATTAGTTTTATTTATTTATATGTGTACTTACCTGTAATTGGCCGTAATCCATAGTTTACTACCCCCCACCCTGCCCCTCCCTACGTCACCGCCCGGCAGCACTCCCCGAGTCCCACCACCGACTGCTACTGACCTTATGTCGTCGTCCCATATAAAAGCAATGATCATTGGATCAGATATATAATCTACCTTTTTGTAGTAGCCAGGGCACTGTCAAAGTGAAATTGACCAATTGTCCTTCATGTAACAGAGAGAGTATGGCCAGTGCCACCCGTAATAGAAAAATACGAGCTTCCCCACCTGCAGACAGTAGTAAATCAAACTAACTTGAGTCTGCGTCATGAGTCGGACTCGTCGTATGTTTGTCTTGGGTGCAAGCATAGTTGACCGAGCTGGCATGCCGGCTACTATAACCAGTTTATGTCTTTTCGCTAAACTAGTAGAGATAAGAAGAAGACTGGTGTACTGTGTACTGGAGTCCATAGTGCTAGTATAATGCCTGAAACTCCCACAAATGTTACAGGCCGAGGAAGTGGGAGGATAGATAGATTATTACCAGAAATGTTATGTACTGTGCTTCTTGCTAGTGCTACTGTGCCATTATGTGTTGAATTAATCTTGTGTTACTGTTTTGCTAAGAGTACTGGTTACAACAATATTCTTTTTCTTTCTTGATATAGATACTCCTTCCCAAGAAAAACCATCACGGAAGGAGTTGGCAGCCAGGGCCCGGCGCCGGAAACTGGAGGCCATCTGTGAGGAGTACCGGCGGCTGGTGGCTCAGGCGGAGGAGGAGGAGGAGGCGGCAGCAGCTGCAGCCTCGCCCGATGCCCCGGGCCCCAGCCAGGCCAGACCTCCAGTGGTACGGCGCCGCGGACCGGCAGCCGCCCGCCGGCGCAATTCTCTTGCAGCCAGCACTGCTGTCCCCCACCCTGGATGCCACTGCAGGGCATTTCGACGTAAGATTCTCCTCCGGGTGGCACGGCTAGAGGACCAACTAGAGGAGCGGGTAAAAATTCTGGTGGACAAACACCTTAAAGCCCGCCGAATCTAATAGGAGGACCCTGTTGCATTGCCCCTTTTTTATTCCTTTTGTTGGTGGGTGGGAATTGGGCGTTGGGGTTTCTGGACATTCTTTGGACTTTTTTTCGTTTTGGACATTGGTTGGGGTTAGGGAGAGGGGTGGGTCAGGTGTGGGATAGTTTATTTTTGTTAGGGTAATAAATTATATTTATACTTAAACATACAATGTTAATGTTTTATGGGGGGTTACTGTTTTATGAATTAACGTCACATGGTTTCTGCTGCAGCAGGGCCGCAGCCAGTGTTTGATTTAAATAATCTGCCAATGATGTAACACAAACAGATAGATGCAGTACCCCTCACTGAGTTATTTGTCCTACTAGTACTGTCAGTCTCTCCTCCTAGTCCATTATACCTCCCACCAAACTTATCTTACCTGTGATTGATGATGATTACGTTCGGCACAGCGATGGCTGCATGGTTTCCCAAGAGAATGGAGAAGATGCCATGGTTGTGCTGGTAGTAGTAGAGTAGACACTGGCAGCAGCATTTGCTAAAAAAATAAAAAAGAGACAGTCACTTGCCTGAAAGCGACTGTGGGAGGAGTAGTAGAACGAAGTAAAATACAGTACAGAAGAAGACTGCCAAACAAACAATATTGCATTTGCAACTGCTAAAGTCAAATAAAACATAATGGTGGCGGGGAGTGGGACAGCCTAGTACAAGAAGTTACAAACTGTAGTTGTGTCGAGTGAGTCACTTAACTTAACACAATCGTAATTCGTAACCTTTACTGCTGTGTGGTAGGAGTTTGATGATGAATCCAATCAATGCTGGCAATTAATTATGATGTACTATTAGCCGGTGACGGCTTGCACATAGACTGAGCATGGGTGGGCAAGCAGAAGAAGTTCCTCGCCCTGCCTTGAAATTTAATTAGTGTTGCTTTCACCACATCTGCCCCAGCAAGCGTGTGATCAATTGGTGTACATTTTATGTAGTCACATCACACCTCAATATAAATCACAGCCCGGGGGAAGAGGGTTAGGGTTTGATGAATGGATGGGAAGGGGGGTTTGGGGAAAGGTTGGAGAAAGAAAAACAGTACGCATGGACAACAAAAGCAAAGCGAAATCTTGGCAGATGACCATGATCCATTCTTAACCAAAAAATCTATAAAGGGAGAAAAAGGAAATGCATGCATGATGATGATGAAGATAACTTGATGGTTAATGAGTAGTACTTACTAACTCCTACTAGACAACTAGACAGTACAGGGCAGCAGTATATTCTACGCAATTTGCCTTGCCTGTAATATGCTCTCAGAGAGTGAGACCCAAATTCCATGTTGTACTGGGCTTACTTTTAAAGATAGCAAAGAAAATTAAAAAATAGTAGTAGGGATCAATTAGCAAACAAACAACAACACACAACACACAGTCGTAATGATTGAAGAGAAAAAAGGATTCCAATTGATTAAAATATGAATGATGAATGATACTAAAGTTACTATTATCCTGGTCAAATTGTGGAGTTGAATCTCGTCCTTCCTCTTGGTCCTATCTTCCATGGACGCTCCGCACATCAATCTTGGTGGCCTTCCTGATGCGGATTGGTAAGGTAAATGTGAGTTGTGTCTCCCAGTATAGCACAGGGTAAAGGCCGGCCTGTAACGTCTAGATGGAAAAACAAAAGGGGTATTGAAAAATCAATGAATAAAAAAACATCAATTACGGTGGAGTCCAAGAAGAGAAGAGAGTACACTTTCAGACTGAGGCGGCTTGGATATATCGTGTATATTCTGTTTACAGCATTAAGCTACAACAACAACAGGACAGAAGAGGCCCACCACAGCACCAGCCCGTCCGTGACCCAACCTCCATTTACCTTAATTTTTGACAGAGCCAGACAAAACAAGGCATATATACACAGCAACTAAGCATTTTCAAAATTAAGTGACAAATTCTATGCGCCGCTGTCAGTCATGACTTGACTCAACTCCACCACTACATGGACATGTAGGTCTGCTGTGTTTACTTTCTTGTTGAATTCCTTTGTTTATGTTTACCTTATGCCACTTCGTGAAACGCAGTTATTCCTTCAATCATCTCCGATCCAACTGACTGACTGCAAAGATAGTATGGTCATCATCATGGTGTGGTACGTGTTGTCCAACTCCAACTCAGTCTGTAGTGACTCCGATTAAGTCCATATTCCATATTAAAAAATTGCAACAGATATTGGCCTGCACCTGCAGTAGTAGGAGTACAATTTGGTTATTAAACAACAAGAAGGGAAACATTGACTGTCACTGACTTGACTTGAGTGAGTCACCTTGTAGATTAACTAGTAGAGTAGAGTTCGACTTCATGCACAACATCAACAACAAACAACAGCAATCGCTCAGAGTCTGCAAGCATCCAATGCATTCCATCATTACCTGTCTTGCTCTTCTCTTTGGCTGTCAGATCATCAGATGCCTAGTTCTGACAAGTGTGTGTTTTTTTTTTTACGGGGCAGTGGCGTGGCCTCATCATCATTACTCCAGTCCACATTCATTTTGAGTGTTAGTCGCTGTTTCGGTTTTTGTCTTATTCATCTGTGGCACTTTCTTGGTCACAGTTTAAGTTGCTTCACATGGTCAGCAGTGCACTGTGATGATGGGCCGCGGCCTGGGTAGCGCTCAGTGCTGGTCATTTGAGTTTGCACAAATGTCAGCAAGTTTCTTCGAAGAGTCTTGTCTTTCTCTGCCAAGTACCTTCTGTCCTGACAGTGAGGAGCTTTGGATGCCTGCCGAGGCTGTAGCCTTCAGACAGTGATGAGTTTCGGCTCGGAAACAAAACGGAGGATAGCTATAGTCACGTTTCACTTCTTATGGAGGGACTGTTAAAGGCAACATTTCTTGTACTCCAATGTCTGGCTTGATGGAAATGTACTAGGGCGAGACAGGAAGATGAAGCAGGACTCTGAAGAGTGGACAGTTAAATGCACAGATGTGCAACTCCAATAGGGAAATAAAAAGAGAAGACGGTGGTGATGGATTTGTTGTGATTTGATTTGAACCAGAAAGACAGATACACAGACACATAAAGGAAGGAAGAAAGTAACAATTTGAAAGCCTAGTTGTCAGGAAAGAGAAGCTCGTCCTCAAACTCTGGTGGTTCGGACAGAAGTAGGTCCTGTAACGCACTATTTACGTCATCCAAGTCGCTCTCCTCTTCCTGCTGTGATTCACGTATTTTGTAATCCGGTGGTATAAAGTGCTGATTCATTTTGATCATGGTTAACCTCTCCATGCTTTTGGGCGAGAGACTGGTCCTTTTCGAAGTTACAATGGCACCAGCAGCACTGAAAACACGCTCAGAAGAGACACTTGGGACAGGGGAAGCCAGATACTTTATCGCCAGCCTGCTGAGCACTGTCCATTGGCTTCTTTTCGCATACCAATACACCAATGGGTTTCGATCCATGAAGACCTCTGTTGGGTCATCCAGATAGGCCTGGACCGTCCGCTCAATGTTCAGGGGTGCTCCGATGTGCTCAGCCTCTTTTGCCTTTGCATCAGCACTGGACTTACCATACCCCTGCCGGAGAAATCAATCAGTTGCAGATTGTACTGTGGATGATCCTGTTCTTGCTGTTGTTGATGTTATTGTTGGTGTAGGTGACTGCTGGGAGGCAAACGCACTGCCCTCAGGCTCTGAAGTAGAACTTGACTCTGGATGCCCTGTAGTACTTGTTATGGCCTGGGGTGGGGGGCCTGTAATTAACAGCCGTTCGTTTTCGAAAATAGTGGCTTCCTCAGCTATCAAAGTTTTGTAGTTGGCAACATCCACTTCCGAAAAAGGAATTACTGCCTTGCTGTTCAGAAATACTTTGTACTGTGGATCCAAAATTGTGGCACTAATGTAATGTGGTTGTGACAAAATCTTATTTTGAATCCTTGTATTTTCAGATAAGTGAGCGGCTAAGGTCTCTGCCAAATGATATGCGTCTTGTTTGTCATCCACACCTGCGTATGTTTCAGACACCTCCTTCAGCTGTTGCTCTAGCATGTGCAACAATGGGATAGCTTGGCCCATAGTACAGTCCTCCCTGCTGACTTCACGTGTGAAGATCTCAAAAGGAAGTAGCATCTCAGTCAGGCATTTAATGAGGTCCCATTGACCCATCTCAATGGTCATGCCTCTCACAGTAGGTTCCCTAATCTTTGCATGACATAAGCATTGAGTGGTATGTACAGTTCAAACAGACGATCAAGCATGTAATAAGTTGAGTTCCAACGTGTTGGCACCTCCTGGATGAGCGCTTTGACTGGCATTTTATGCTGACGTTGAATGACCCTCAGCTGCTTCCGGGCTTTAAAAGAATGGCTGAAATGTGTGCATATTCTTCTGCAGGTGGCCAGTAAGTTGCTGACTTTGGATTCATTTTTCAAAAAGTCTTGAACAACAATGTTAATGCAGTGTGCCAAACACGGGACCCTGAAATAGCCACCATTGAGCATGGCCTTAACTACATTACTGTCGTTGTCCGTGACAACAAAACCAATCGTAAGCCCTCTTGGGTGCAGCCACTCAAAGACCTTGGTGTTAAACTCTTCCAAAATGTTTGCAGCAGTATGAGATTTCTCCATGGCAAACATGGCTACAGTTGCATGTTTGCGAGTGGCATGAAAAATGTCAGCAGCGTCAATACCAGCAGATATCTGTTCTCTAACCCCCGCAAAAGAGATCCAGTGTGCAGTGATGCACATGTAATCTGTGGCTTGGCAACTGGTCCACATGTCTGTTGTCAGGTGGATACTGTGAACAGCACTCTGCTTCAAGGCTTTTCCAAGCAATTCCAGCACGTCTTGATGTAGTGCCGGAACAGCAACTCTGGCAAAATAGTAGCGGCTGGGAACATGCCATTTTGGGCAGATGGTTGACACAAATTCCAGAAAACCCACCCCTTCTACAAAAGAAAAAGGGAGGAGGTCCAGTGCTAACATTTTAGCCAGCTTCGCATTGTACAAACGTGCTATTGGGTGGTTGCGTTCGTACTGCCCCTCCCCCCCAAACATGCTGATAATGGTAGGCTACATTGTTTTCCTTTCTCTTAGGCTCAACAACGCACTTTTTGGGGTTGCGGACCTGGTGCTCCTTGGTGTCTCAGGCTGACTCTTACTCTTGTGCCACTGAGATGTTGCTGAAGATGTGGGCGACGTTAACACTGCACTGCTGGGGTCAGGGACACCTTGTGTACCACTACCGGAGAGAATGTCTCCCTGTCCTTCCTCTTCCACCGTGATCGGATCTTCTACTCCTTTATCCCCACCAACACCAATGGTTGCACTTTTTATGCCGCGAAGGTGGTCCTCCCAGCTGATCAAGTGGTGTTTTTTCAGATGGGTCATTTGGCCTCCGGTACCATAGTTTGTACCAAGCTTACCACGACTAACAGAGCTATTACAAATGGAGCATATAGCAATGTTCTCCTCCTTTTTGCTAACCGTAAAGAAGTCCCAAACTGGGGAGCTTAACTTTGCCCTCCTGCTGGAGGTGCCACTTCCAATGCCGGATGAACTGGAGGGTGTGTGTTGAATTTGACTCTGTGCTGCTGTACCACTACCTACTCCTCCTGAGGTGGTGGTTGTGCTGGATGTAGGTCGCTGCCGGGCCTTTGCTAATGCAAATATGGAAGCTGTAGGTCGTGTTGGTGTTACCTGTGGAGGTATGCGTGCTACATCCCTCACAGCGATTTTGGATAGGGGAATAATGTCGGTCTCCATCTCCTCTGGGCCGGGAGTGATGTTCCTGATGACTCACTCATCATCATCATCCTGCTGTTCTACATCGACCTCCATAAGTGTAAGGCTTTCTGGAACCTTCCTTTTCCGTAGCTTGGTCTTGGAACGTGGCTCCCTGTCAGACTCAGTTTGTGGCTTCCAAGTGGCATCTAGATCATCAGAAGGGGGGCTTGGTGAAGAACTTGATGGACTACCCCTCCTTTTCCTTGCTGGAGATTTGGAAGACAATGGATCTTCTGAATGAGTGGCTTCTTCTTCTACCTCTGCATGAGGCTCAATTTCCTGAACTGCCCCTACTTCAGGAGGAACAACAACTACTATTGTGGGCGGTGGTTGCGGCTGTTGTTGCTGACCACTTATCTGCTGTGTATCCTCCTGCGTTGATTGGGTACTACTTTGAGATAGCGATAAGTTTATCTCAGGCTCAGCATCACTGCTTTCCACCATTAGGCTGGCTACCTCTTCCACACTCATGTGCTTGGGCCTGGGTTGGTGGGTTGGGTCCACTGATGCGGAGGTGCTGCCCCCAGCTTGCCCCCCGGACACCGCTGCTGCAGGCGTAACTTTTTTTTCCCAAAAGGTATTGGCCGGCACACCAGACTTAAGTGTCACTTCCTTCTTCTGTTCCTTCTTCTCAATAGCAACTTTCTTGGTACTGGAGGACCTGGTACCTGCTTTCTTTGGGCCCATCTTCTTCAGATGTCAGCAGCACTCAGTTGCAGAGATGTCTGGTCAGGTCACACGTCACGTTGTGTTGTGTTGTGTTGTGTGTACAGCAGCAGGATGTCTGTCTGGCAGTGCAACGGGCAATGACACACCTCCTCCTCAGTATTTGTGCACCTAAAAGCAAAAAAGCAAGAACATCAGTCAAACATAGCACAAATCAAACAAATATAATATAGAACTTAGTGTGTGGTGGCCTCAATTATTAAATTTTAGAAACTCGGTGAACAACAACACACAGTGTAGCCATTTATGAGATGTTAACAAGGCCAGGGCTTTCCTGGCTACTGTGTAGTGCTAGTGTGTACACTCTGGAAGAATAAGAATAGTAAAGAACAAAAACAAAAATGTAGTGGAGCATGTTTGGCCTGAATTTGTGCATCACGTGGGATGTATGTAGCAGCATCAGGGAGCTGCAGCTGGCAATGGGGGAAGAGGAACAATGGAAGACACGCAGGCCTATGTGGCAAAAACAGCACACTACTATAACTACCACCACAAAATGGCCCCCAGCAACATGGTGACTCACATGCACGGCAAACAATGAACTTAGTCAAGCAGGCCTATATATGGGCAGACAAAGGATGCCTTATAAAACACACAGCTTTAATGCAAAAACTAAAATCCACATGTCTAAAAACACTTTTGAAAGTTAGACAACCACTACAACAACACATAATTATAATTACACACGCAAAAAAGGCATTTATTTAACACACCCAAAAAGTGAAATAGACCCTCCAAAAAAAATCACATTTTGCAATTCAATTCAATGCAATCAATGGCCTAAATGATGTCAAAATTCCACAGACAACACAGAAACAGTTTTTATGCACCCATGATGACTACCTCTGGGCCTACTGGCAGACTAGGCCGCAAGCTTGGAGGCCTATGGCAAAAGCACAGTGGCTGGTCCCACAAAATGGCCGCCACCACATGGCCAGGCCACCAAACAACTTCCTTCCTGTTGAAAAAAATTGTAAAACAAAAAAAAAGTGACTCCTTGCTCACCAAACTACATCTAAATGACAACCTGAGGAGTTTTTTGTGCAAAATGAACTAAATCATCATTTTCGAGAAGGTTTTATGCTGCTCGAGAGATATTCTTCGCCAGATTGTAAATTCTGCGTGTTCGGCATCGCCATCGTCACAAAAAGTCGTTATCGCGCGCACGAAAACGTATATTGAGCGCGCGAAGAAGATAAAAAGTGTAAGTCCGCGTTGTCGCACAGTGCGGAGTTGCCCAAAGTCCGCGAGCTGAATGCCCAGGGTTACCTACTGGCTGAAAAGGCCTATTTATTTAACAAACACCCAAAAACTGAAATACCACCTCAAAACCCACATTTTGCAAATCAATCCAATGCCATCCATGGCCTAAATTATGTTATAATTCAACAGACAACACAGAAACACTTTTTATGCACCCATGAGGATGACTACCTCCGGGCCTACTGGCAGACTAGGCCGCAAGCTTGGAGGCCTATGGCAAAAGCACAGTGGCTGGTCCCACAAAATGGCCGCCACCACATGGCCAGGCCATCCACAACAACATGAAAAGGAACACAAGACAGACAATGCAGGCCTATGGCAAAAGCACAATGCCTGGCTTTACAAAATGGCCGCCACCCACATGGCCAGGCCACCCAAAATAACAAGAAAGTGAAGACAAAGGACAGGAGTCAGACCAGGCAGTTGGAGACTCTGGGCAACTTCCTTCCTGTTGAAAAAAATTGTAAAACAAAAATAAAGTGACTTCTTGCTCACCAAACTACATCTAAATGACAACCTGAGGAGTTTTTTGTGCAAAATTAACTAAATCATCATTTTCGAGAAGGTTTCATGCTGCTCGAGAGATATTCTTTGCCAGATTGTAAATTCTGCGTGTTCGGCATTGCGATCGTCACAAAAAGTCATAATCGCGCGAAAACGTATATTGAGCGCGCGAAGAAGATAAAAAGTGTAAGTCCGCGTTGTCGCGCAGTGCGGAGTTGCCCAAAGTCCGCGAGCTGAACGCCCAGGGTTACCTACTGGCTGAAAAGGCCTATTTATTTAACAAACAACCAAAAACTGAAATACCACCCCAAAACCCACATTTTGCAAATCAATCCAATGCCATCCATGGCCTAAATTATGTTACAATTCAACAGACAACACAGAAACAGTTTTTATGCACCCATGAGGATGACTACCTCTGGGCCTACTGGCAGACTAGGCCGCAAGCTTGGAGGCCTATGGCAAAAGCACAGTGGCTGGTCCCACAAAATGGCCGCCACCACATGGCCAGGCCACCCACAAGTTCACAACAAGCATAAGCCAAGGGGAACAAAGAAAAGACAGGCAGGCCTATATGGAAAAAGCAGCACACTACTAAACTACCACCACAAAATGGCCCCAAGCCACGTGGTCACTCACAGTCACAACAGGCTATGGAAAACAATGAACTCAAGCAGGCCTATAATAATATGACCAGACAAAGGAGGCCTGCAGTGCTACACAACACAGCTTTAATACAAAAATGCAAAAAAGAAAATCCACAGGGCTACGAAAGGTTGGAAAGTTACACAACAAACACACACACACATCCAACAAAGGTATATATTACACCCAAAAAGTGAAATACACCCCAAAAACCACATTTACCAATTCAATCCAATGCCATCCATGCATGCCCTCCATGATGTTTAAATTCAACAGACACCACAGAAACATGCACCCATGGGTACCTCTGGCTCTAGTCCGGGCCTACTGGCTGAAATTCCAATCAAAGAAAAACAACTAGGCCCCTGCCGAAACTACAGGCCACAACAATAAATTTTAAAAACTATGGAAATCCCCCCAAAAATGTAGGTACAAACAAGCCCCAATCAAACAAACAAGTACACCAATTCTCCAACTTACTTGTGAAATCTCAAATCCAAGAGTCCTCAAATCCAATCCAATGATATGATGCAGCAGACAGACAAAAAAAGTGATCCTTCCAGCTCCAAATCCAAATGAAAGTGAACAGCACATGGACAAAGCACTGGGAGGAGCCTGCTGGACAGGAACAGGAAGTTTGAGAATCAGGGGCACTTCCTTCCTCTTGGAAAAAAAAGAAAAAGGACTCCTTGCTCACCAAACTACATCTAAATGACAACCTGAGGAGTTTTTTGTGCAAAATGAACTAAATCATCATTTTTTAGAAGGTTTTATGATGCTCGAGAGATATTCTTCGCCAGATTGTAGTTTCTTCGTGTTCGGGATCGCGATATTACCAACACTGCCACCGGAAGTCAGATCGCGCGTCTGAATGACGTGTTCGCGTTTGCACACTCTCGCGGGATCTTGCGGTCGGATTCCAAATCTCGTGGCGCCCGCGAATGGATAGGAAGTTGCGTCGGCGAATGCAGAATCACGGTAGGTCGTTACCACACGCGCGAGAACGTATATTGAGCGGCGAAGAAGAAAAACAGCTACGCTACGCCGCAAATTGCGTAGTGCACGGTAACTTCGCGTTCTACGCGAATCGCGAAGTTACCGGAACTTCGCAAACTCCGCGAGCGTAGCTTAGTTCACCGCCCAGGGTTAGTCTATATGGGTTATTGATTGGTTGTCTGAGTACCTGTAAGGGTGCCTGAGTGTCTGTGTGTTGTGTGACTACCTGCATGGATATGTGAGTGGGTGATTCACTGGGTGTATGGGTTCATGTGTGCGTCTGCAAGGGGCTGTATGGGTGAGTGAGTGTGCATATGGCTGTGTTGGTGAGTGAATGGATGTCTCAGCGGTATATGTGTGAGTAACTGCATATGTGAATGGCAGTATATGTGAGTGTTGGAGTATATAAGTGGCTGTATGTGAAAGTGAGTGATTGTGAGAGTGGATGTTTGGATGAGTGTGTGCTTGTGTCAGTGATTGTATAAGAGAGTAAGTATGTGTTCGTATCTGTGAATAAGTGAGGTGGTGTGTGTATAACTGTATAGGTGAGTAAATGGCATTGTGATTGACTCTTTGGGTGACTGACTAGGTGTGTGAGTAACTCTATGGGTGAGTGGCGATATGTGAGTGTCTGTATGGGTGTATGAGTGCATATATTAGTGGCTGTATTGATGAGTGAATGCATGTATGAGTGACTGTGTGGGTGAGTGAGTGGGTGTGTGTGTATAGACCTATGAATCAGTGAGTGGGTATGTACTAACTGATATTGGTGTGTCTATGGTTTCGAGAATGGTAGTCTGTATTTTAGAGTGGGTGTATGAAAGGTTATATTAGGGTGTGAGTAGGTGCATTAGAGATTAAGTGGATGATGCCATCAGTGATGTCATTTGAGATGTCATCAGTGATGTCACTGACCATGTCATGAGTGATGTAATATGTGACATAATCAGCAGTGCATTGCGGGGGCGTGGGTTATATATATATATATATATATATATATATATATATATATATATATATATATATATATATATATCACCTACTGGCGGTCGCCAGTAGGTAGTTATAGTTAGGACCTCATTTCTATTCAAAAAGCATTTTTTCTTTTGTCAATATCTTTGGTGCCGTTTGACGAATCTTCGCGAAATTTTCAAAACTAATGGGGCACTCCTGTCAGCTCCTGTCTTGAAAGTTTTGGGGTGATTCATCTAGCGGGGGCCCAAAACGCGTTTTTCCCATGTAAATTTCCATAGGAAACTTTAGACAAGGCTGCAGCCCGAACTGCTGAATGGAATTACATCAAATTTGGCAAAAAGGTAGCTCTTGTTTCAGAAAGCGACCTTTTTTTTAAATGGTGTAAATCCATTCAGTAATTGCTGAAAAATTCAAAAAATAAAAATATCAATATCTGAGCTCCGAGGACAAGCTCAATTCTGATTGGCTGCCAACACTCCAAACCAGAATGTGTTGGCAGCCATCTTGTGACTCGGTAACCGAGTCACAAGAAAAAGGTAAAAAAAAAGGTAAAAAACAAGAAAAGGAGGCAGGGTAGAAACACCCTGACTCAGGGGTTCCCACAAGGACCCCCAGGCCCCAAAAAAGCATTTTTTTAAATAATTTCAGCCGAATTCGCACTGGGTGCGCGAATTCGGCCAAAATTATAAAACAAAAATGAAGCGCGGACTCCCGTGCTTCATTTGTTGAAAAGCCCCCAGGAGAGCCAGGTCCCATGTGCAATTCTAAATTATGGTGTGGGGGCCCATGGGGGCCCCCACAGCACCGGCGACTGCCACCTCCCCGGGGCTTTAATTAAATAGGGCAGGGGCCTTGCGGGGCCTCGTGGGCCCCCCTAAGCCCCGGGGACTTCCCCCTCCCCGGGGCTTTAATCAAATTGGGTGGGGTTGCCTCGCGGGCCCCCCCAAGCCCCGGGGACCACCACCTCCCTGGGGCTTTAATTAAATAAGGGTGGGGGGGCCTCGTGGGCCGCCCCAAGCCCCGGTGTTTATCCAGCGCGTGGACGCTCGAGGCACAGCGCACAATCAGACTTCAGATCCCACCGCACAGCACTGGCGCTGTATTTTAAAAAGAGATGTGTTTGTCCAGACAAGTGGCCGTGCTGCTTGGGGTCTGCTGATGAGGGGCTGGTGAACACGATTTACTTTTTAAATGCAAAACGCCAAGCATTTCTTTCATGAGGGCAACATTGTGTGTGTGTCACCCCAGGTTACAGGGCTTTGGGATGTAGGATGGGCTGGGGCAGTGCACCCCGGATGGTACTTAGGATCCAAGCAAGATGTTTTTAAGGTTCACCAAAGAAGCCCGGGCAACGCGCGTTTCTTCCAATACAGTACCCCCAGCGTGCATGCACTACAGCTGAGTGCTGCATCGGGATGGCTACCTTCACAGCACCGAGCCGTCTCGTGGCCATGCCTTCTGCACAGCCACAGACCTCTTCACAGCACCCCAGCCATGCCTACTTTGCAACAACAGAGAAAGTTTCTGGGCTATTCTGCGTCACAGCATGAGAGTTGACCGCCAAGTCATGCAGGCTTAAAAATACAGAGGCTGTTCATTAGGTTTGCCTGCAGCACAGCACCCCTGGGGTCACTAAGCATGCATGCTTCAGGGCAAAAGATGCGCTCCCACGCGTGCCCTCTTTACACCTGTCCTGTCAGGATGCCTGCTTCGTAGACACAGAGTTGAATCCCATATTGGCTACGCCCGCTTCACAATTTCAAAGCCTTTCCCCCACCATTTTTGCTTTAGCCCTCAAAGCTGCTCCAACAAGGAACATGCCTGCTTCACGTTTCAGGAACTCCTCATTGGCGGTGCCCGATTCATAGCTCCATAGCGATGCATGCGCCATGCCTTCACAGCACTACGTAGCATCCGTGCTTCTCGGGAGGCATGCCTGTTTCACACCGGCCCTATCTTCCAGACGCCTGCTCTGTAGCACCAGAGCTTCTCAAATGCATTACTGCATTTCAGAGCCAGGCTTGTCCTCCCCGCCCCAGTGCATGCCTGCTTCACCAGCACCAGGGCTGCCTCGCGAGCTCCGTTCCCACACTGGGTCTGCTCGCGGGGCCTGCCTGGGCCACGAGCACCTGAAAAGACTTGGCTGTTTCGCCACATCAGGGCTGCTGCACAGGCACCGCTTGCAGCGCAACACCAGAGAAACTCCTCTGGCATGCCTGCTACAAAGTGCCAGAGAAGCACCGTGGGCATTCCTGCTACATAGCACCAGAGAAGCACCTCAGGCATGCCTGCTTCATAGCACCATAGTAGCACCGTGGGCATGACTGCTTCATAGCATCATAGAAGCACCACGGGCGTGCCTGCTTCATAGCACCAGAGAAGCACCAAGGGCATGCCTCCTTCAAAGCACCATATAAGCACCGCGGGCGTGCCTGCTTCCTGACATCATAGAAGCTTCCCAGGGCTGTGCCTGTTAACAGCAGAGCTGTGCACCCTCCATGCCTGACAGTGCGCCTGGGCCACTTGCTTGCTTTTTATTAACTACTCGTATTACACAACTTGCCATTGCCCTGGCTGCAGTGTTGTCATTGCTTCGGCACTTCATCAAAGTGTGTTTTGGTATTGGTCCAGTTCCCTTTAATTCCACTGCCAAACAAGGAGGGGGTTCTTTCCCATAAGTGAGCGAATGACATATTGGTGTATATTGACCAATATCCAGCTCGAGTAACACTTTCCATAAAATTCCAGACAAGCTTCGAGCAGAAGAGGCGGGAGCAGGCACTGGGCGGCATCTGCAGCCATCTTGTCGTGGAAGTCATTTTTATAGCGCCTCTCCCCCGCAAAACACTTTAACGCTCTAAAAGTTAGTTTAAAAGTGTGTAGACGTGAAGATCTTTATTTGTAGATGCTGTTGGATCTGTCAGGCAGCACAAGAGTTCCTTTTAGGGTGGGTTGAGGGTCGAAGACGTCTGTGCAGGTTGGGAGTGGGTGGGGGGTTGGTGGTACGATGGCCACTCAGTTCTGCAATCACACGATCACCGGAATGAACCCTCTTTAACGTCTGACAATACTGTACAAAACAGCATATGGGTATGATGTAGCGCTCACTTTCGAACGAGGGTTTTCTTGGTGCTAAGGCACTGGCCTCTGTGAATGGGCCATGGGTCGACTCGTGAGTGTGTTTTTACGTCTTCTGCAACCCTAGCTACTAAGTAACGGGACACAGTATACTACAAGGAGGGTGGGGGAATAAAGTGAGGGGAAGAAAGACTTGTTATTAGAGGAGGGGGATCTTCTCGATTGCCACCGTGTTGGGTAAGCATCGGAAGTGGCTACAACTGGGCAATTCTCACCTTTCTATGATCACCCCACACAAAAGCTCCCAGCCTCAGTTGAGACACTGCAAACCTACTAATATAGAAAACAGAAGTCTCACCACCCCCCTCACCCCGCCCCAAAATACAAAACAAAAATGCCCACTTTTCAAAAGTAGTCCCAGGTATTGAGTAGTATGTAATGAAATTCCAAAAAGTAAATATAACAAACGATATAGCGCAGGCTAAGCCTGAGCTCCTTTACTCTTCTGTCTCCTGCCCAATGATATTTGAAGACACCTGTTTGATGTTTGCAACGGGCCGTTATTTTCCTGTGCTGTATAGAAATTTTTGGGTGACAATAAATAACCTATCGAGATTTTTGAGGCTGCAATTGTTATTGGTAATACTGGATATTGACCTATGGCACTGATCAGTGCAAGCATTGACGTCAGCAGTGCTTTGTCACGTGCATACCCGGGCTTAGCAATGCTATGGAAGTCTGACATCCCCTTTTAATCCCATCATCTGTTACCACTCTGTTGGTGTTCCATACATTTCTCAGTATGACCAAATGTCTCCATGAGAGGATGACAACACCTCCCCAGTACTGGGCATCCTTTTTACAAACCACTGTTTGCATGTGTTCTGGTGCAATTGTCTTATTTGAAGCGTACGAAGAAGACTGCAACTCCCGGAATGTACTAGTTTGTTAAATGAAGAGCTAAGCTAGGGAAATATTGTATGCTGCCCTCATCACGTATGCGCAGAAATCCTCCTGCCCTCCGTCAGTTGTGACGTAGTTGGGCCCACAGAGGTGAATGTCATGTGTTCCTCCTAACCTCTGAGAATTCACGTTCTTCATTGACAATATGATCCGGAAAATGTGGAACTCTGGAGCACCAGCAGGGGTTTGTTCACGCGCTGCTGCTCAGGAAAGGAGGGTGTCATCCAAAGTATGCCACTGGCAAAAAACACAGCCATTGGCTCAAAAACTAAAGGTGATCCATATTCACACACTCGGATTCAAGACTGTTCGGAAGTACCTGGGCCGCGCAATTTCACAAAAACTTGTGAGGAAAAGGGTGTAATTTAAAGTGCATCGGGCCAGTAATATTGTTTATATACTAGAGGACTGTAAATAAACGCCCCCCTAGCCTGTTTGCCTACATCAAGGCTTCCCTGCCACTGCAGCAGAAACTCCAGCAGTTGCTCTGCTGCCCTGTCCACCCCCTCGCCCCCCACCCCCAGTGGAAATGTGCTAAACATTAATCAGTGCAAAACCAGCATGGTGCACTAAAAGTCAGCCTATGCTGGCCTTTGGGTCATCAGCTATTCCAAGCCTGTGCCCAGCACAGCGCCCCCTGCTGGTCCAGTGGCTGCAGGCGGCACCGGGGGCGGGGAGGAATCTGATGAGTGAGATCAGAAAGTCACAGTTTATCTCATGCTTTATGAATGACCTGCAGGAGGCGAAAGAGCCGCAAGTGATAGCCATGCATAGGTCATGAAATAGAAAGGGGGCACATGACGCCTTAATGGGAAAGCACCACTCAGAGCCCTCTCTGCAGGATACAACACAGCCACGTGCACCAACGAGAACTGAGCAATTCTATTGCCTCTTTCTGCACTTCTCTTCCTTCTTTTTGCACCCCTCCTGCCTCTTTCTGTACCTCTCTTGCCTCTTTTTGCACCTCTGTTAGTTCTTTCTGCACTGCTCTTGCTTCTTTCTGCACCCCTCTTACCTCTTTCTGCACCTCTGCTGCTTCTTTATGCACTTCTATTGCCTCTTTCTGCACCTCTCTTGCTTCTTTCTGCACCTCACTTGCCTCTTTCAGCACCCCTGTTGCCTTTTTCTGCAGATCTCTTGCCTCTTTCTGTACCTCTCTTGCCTCTTTTGACACCTCTCTTGCTTCTTTCTGCACCCCTGTTCCCTCTTTCTGCACCCCTCTTCCCTATTTGTCCAACTCTCTTGCCTCCTTCTACACCTATCTTCCCTCTTCCTGCACTACTCTTGCCTCTTTCTGTACCTCTGTTGCTTCTGTTTGCACTTCTCTTCCTTCTTTCTGCACCCCTTCTGCCTCCTTCTGCACCTCTGTTGCTTCTTTCTGCACTTCTCTTGGTTCTTTCTGCACCCTTTGTGCCTCTTTCAGCACCTCTGTTGCTTCTTTCTGCACTTCTCTTCCTTCTTTCTGCACCCCTCTTGCCTCTTTCTGCACCTCTGTTGCTTCTTTCTGCACTTCTATTGCCTCTTTCTGCACCTCTCTTGCTTCTTTCTGCACCTCACTTGCCTCTTTCAGCACCTCTCTTGCTTTTTTCTGCAGATATCTTGCCTCTTTCTACACCTCACTTGCCTCTTTCAGCACCTCTTTTGCTTTTTTCTGCAGATCTCTTGCCTCTTTCTGCACCCCTCTTTTCTCTATCTGCACCTCTCTTGCCTCTTTCTGCACCCCTGTTCCCTGTTTCTGCACCTTTCCTACCTGTTTCTGTACCTCTCTTGCCTCTTTCTGTACCTCTGTTGCCTCTTTCTGCACCTCTGTTGTTTCTTTCTACACTGATCTTGCTTCTTTCTGCACCTCACTTGCCTCTTTCTGCACTTCTCTTGCTTCTTTCTACACCTTTGTTGCTTCTTTCAGCAATTCTCCTGCCTCTTTCTGCACTTCTCTTTTCTACTTTTTGCACCCTCCTGCCTCTTTCTGTACCTCTCTTGCCTATTTGTGCACCTCTCCTACCTCTTTCTGCACCCCTCTTGCCTCTTTTTGCACCTCTGTTGGTTCTTTCTGCACTGCTCTTGCTAATTTCTGCACCTCACCTGCCTCTTTCTGAACTTCTCTTGCTTCTTTCTAAACCTCTGTTGCTTCTTTCAGAAATTCTATTGCCTCTTTCTGCACTTCTCTTGCTTGTTTCTGCACCTCTCTTGCGTCTTTCTGCACCTCTCTTGCCTCTTTCGGCACCTCTGTTGCTTCTTTCTGCACTTCTCTTCCTTCTTTCTGCCCCCCCTCGTGCCTCCTTTTGCACCTCTGTTGCTTCTTTCTGCACTTCTCTTGGTTCTTTCTGCACTGCTCTTGCCTCTTTCTGCATCCCTCTTGCCTCTTTGAGCACCGCTTTTGCATCTTTCTCCACTTCTCTCTCCTCTTTCTGCACCCCTCTTGCCTCTTTCTGCACCTCTGTTGCTTCTTTCTGCACTTCTATCGCTTCTTTCATCAATTCTCTTGCCTATTTCTGCACTTCTCTTCCTTTTTTCTACACCCCTCCGGCCTCTTACTGTACCTCTCTTGCCTCTTTCTGCACCTCACTTGCGTCTTTCAGCACCTCTGTTGCTTTTTTCTGAAGATCTCTTGCCCCTTTCTGCACCCTTATTTTCTCTTTCTGCATCTCTCTTGCTTCTTTCTGCACCCCTATTCCCTGTTTCTGCACCTTTCCTGCCTGTTTCTGCACATCTCTTGCCTCTTTCTGTACCTCTGTTATCTCTTTCTGCACTTCTCTTGCTATTTCTGCACCCTTTGCGCCTCTTTCAGTACCTCTGTTGGTTCTTTCTGCACTGCTCTTGCTTCTTTCTACACCTCTGTTGCTTCTTTCAGCAATTCTCTTGCCTCTTTCATCACTTCTCTTCCTTCTTTTTGCACCCCTCCTCCCTCTTTCTGTACCTCTCTTGCCTCTTTGTGCACCTCTCCTACCTCTTTCTGATCTCCTCTTGCCTCTTTTTGTACCTCTGTTGGTTCTTTCTGCATGGCTCTTGCTTCTTTCTGCACTTCTCTTGCTTGTTTCTGCACTTCACTTGCTTCTTTCTGCACCTCTCTTGCATCTTTCAGCACCTCTGTTGCTTCTTTCTGCATCCCTCCTGCCTCCGCACCCCTCTTCCCTATTTGTCCAACTCTCTTGCATCTTTCTACACCTCTCTTCCCTCTTTCTGCATCATGTTTGCCTCTTTCTAAACCTCAGTTGCTTCTTTCCTCACTTCTCTTGCCTCTTTCTGCACCCTTTGTGCCTCTTTCAGCACCTCTGTTGCTTCCTTCTGCACTTCTCTTCCTTCTTTCTGCACCCTTCGTGCCTCCTTCTGCACCTCTGTTGCCTCTTTCAGCACCTCTGTTGGTTCTTTCTGCACTGCTCTTGTTTCTTTCTGCAACCCTCTTGCCTCTTTTTGTACCTCTGTTGCTTCATTCTGCACTTCTCTTGCCTCTTTCTGCACCCTTCGTGCCTCTTTCAGCACCTCTGTTGCTACTTTCTGCACTCCTCTTCCTTCTTTCTGCACCCCTCGTGCCTCCTTATGCACCTCAATTGCCTCTTTCAGCACCTCTGTTGGTTCTTTCTGCACTGCTCTTGATTCTTTCAGCACCCCTCTTGCCTCTTTCTGTACCTCTGTAGCTTCTTTCTGCACCTCTGTTGCTTCTTTCTGCACCTCTGTTGCTTCTTTCTGCACTTTTCTTGGTTCTTTCTGCACCTCTCTTGCCTCTTTCTGCACTCTTCGTGCCTCTTTCAGCACCTCTGTTGCTTCTTTCTGCACTTCTCGTCCTTCTTTCTGCACCCCACTTGCCTCTTTCTGTACCTCTGTTGCTTCTTTCTGCACCTCTGTTGCTTCTTTCTGCACTTCTGTTGCCTCTTTCTGCACCTCTGTTGCTTCTTTCTGCACTTCTCTTCATTCTTTCTGCACCCCTCGTGCCTCCTTCTTCACCTGTGTTGCTTCTTTCTGCACTTCTCTTGGTTCTTTCTGCACTTCTCTTGTCTCTTTCTGCACCCTTCGTGCCTCTTTCAGTACCTCTGTTGTTTCTTTCTGAACTTCTCTTCCTTCTTTCTGCACCCCTCTTGCCTCTTTCTGCTCCTCTGTTGCTTTTTTCTACAATTCTATTGCCTCTTTCTGCACCTCTCTTGCTTCTTTCTGCACCTCACTTGCCTCTTTCAGCACCTCTCTTGCTTTTTTCTGCCGATCTCTTGCCTCTTTCTGCACCCCTCTTTTCTCTTTCTGCACCTCTCTTGCCTCTTTCTGCACCCCTGTTCCCTGTTTTTGCACCTTTCCTGCCCGTTTCTGTACCTCTCTTGCCTCTTTCTGTACCTCTGTTGCCTCTTTCTGCACCTCTGTTGCCTCTTTCTGTACTTCTCTTGCTCTTTCTACACCCTTCACGCCTGTTTCAGCACCTCTGTTGGTTCTTTCTGCACTGCTCTTGCTTTTTTCTACACCTCACTTGCCTCTTAGTGCACTTCTCTTGCTTCTTTCTACCCTTTTGTTGCTTCTTTCAGCATTTCTCTTGCTTCTTTCTGCACTACTCTTCCTTCTTTCTGCACCCCTCCTGCCTCTTTCTGTAACACTCTTGCCTCTTTGTGCACCCCTACTTCCTTTTTCTGCACCCCTCTTTTTGCACCTCTGTTGGTTCTTTCTGCACTGCTTTTACTTCTTTCTGCACCTCACTTGCCTCTTTCTGCACCCTGTTCCCTGTTTCTGTACCTTTCCTGCCTGTTTATGCACCTGTCTTGCCTCTTTCTGCACCTCTGAGTTAGAGGTAGTTTTAATCCCCCTGCCCTATTATGTACTAGGGCCTTACAGGGGCAGTCATGCCAATCACAGGGATACCCCAACCCATAGTGTACCCTAGTGTATGTAGGTGTTTTCACTGTATTCTAAGTGTCTTTCAGCATAGCACTGGCTCCGGGCCTGGTTAGTCAGAGTCAGTTACCACCAGTACCAGTCAGTAAAAATTCGGGGGCACAGGATGACTTTAAAACAAGGCCTCTTTCTGCACCTCTGTTGGTTCTTTCTGCACATCTCTTGCTTCTTTCTGCATCTTTCTTCGTCTTTCTGGACTTCTGTTTCCTTTTTCTGCATTTCTCTTGCTTCTTTCTGCGCTTTTCTTCCTCTTTCTTCACATGTCCTATCTCTGTAGGCATAGTTAGAAATAAGCATTTAAAAAACCTTCGAAATTCACTGAAAAAAACGTAGGTTTC
Organism: Calotriton arnoldi; assembly: GCA_963921515.1. Classification (NCBI taxonomy): domain Eukaryota; kingdom Metazoa; phylum Chordata; class Amphibia; order Caudata; family Salamandridae; genus Calotriton; species Calotriton arnoldi. The sequence goes on from CAWUFW010004021.1 coordinate 1,390,594, forward strand.
AGGGACGTTATAGTTAGAAATTAGCATTTAAAAAACCATAGAAATTCATTGAAAAAACGATAGGTTTCAGGGATGTTATAGTTAGTTGGACATTTCACTCGTACAAAACCAGAGAAATTCGGCTGTTATAGTTTGTTGAGCTAACTATAACTCGCACCCCCGCAATTCACTGCTGATGATGTCACATATTACATCATTCATGACATGGTCAATGACATCACTGATGACATCTCAAATGACATCACTGATGACATCACTGATGACATCATCCAGTGACTGTGTCTTTCTATAAAGTTTAAATATGTTTTATATATATATATATATAATGTGGACGTACCCAGTACCTGAATAAATACCACTGGGGGCTCACAGTGCAGAGGAACCTTCAGGTTCTTTAAAAGACCCCTCACACACCAACCTAGTTGGTGTCATGCTTCATCATCGGGGTCCCAACCAGGCGGCCGAGTGCCGCCCGGTTGTGCTACAACGCCTGGTTACAGCGGAGCTGGTGTGGTGTGAAAGTGTGATGAAGTGTGGTGCTAGATTAAGAATACCTCCGGGGATCCTTGCCTAGATGTTCAAAAAATTATTTAATCATGGCGGCCCGGGGTATAAATAAAAACAAAGGATAGACAACCATAAGAGGGTAATTAATCTCTGTTGTCAAGAAAAATGGTCTACATGTTTCAGCCCCAGAAGTAAATGTGGAGGGGGCTTTCTTCAGGACCAGAGGTGAAGACGGTGAATACAAAGTGAGTGGCAAAAATCAAGCCACGTGTCGATAAGTAATCACAACCCACGCGCTAAGGTGGGAAGGAATAAAATGATGGTCGCGGGTTGCGACTTAGACATAAAAACCTGTAAATAAGGAAAGAGACAGACAAGACATATATAACAAAGACACAAGCAAGCATAAAATGCAATCTTTCTGCGTGAATGTGCCTGTCAGAATTTGCTTGGAAGGCACTGTAGTGAGTCCATATGGTTACCGCGTGTCTAAAGGTGCCTATGAAACAAGCGCATATGACAAACTACACGGTACTGTAAAAAAATGCAGGTACAGGAAAAATTAAAATGAAGCGTGCTCATACTGCATGCTGAGAAAAATCAAAAAGGAGCCCAAAGGGGCCCCTCGTGTGTGCGAATAACGAGAATTCACCGTTATGTTGAAAGCATAGCTGGACTGGCTATTGGGCTAGACCTGTAAAAACGCCCTGTGATATGGGAAACATCAAGTGCAACCCTGTTTTGAACTGTCAAGACATTGCGTCGTCGTTCCTTTCGTGGGGATGAGTTTGTGTATATATATATTCACTGAAAAAAACATAGGTTTCAGGCACGTTATAGTTAGAAATCAGCATTTAAAAAACCTTTGAAATTCACTGAAAAAACCATAGGTTTCAGACACGTTATAGTTAGAAATTAGCATTTAAAAAACCTTTGAAATTCACTGAAAAAACCATAGGTTTTAGGGACAGTTATAGTTAGTTGGACATTTCACTCGTACAAAACCCGTGAAATTCCCCGTTATAGTTAGTTCAGCTAACTATAACTCGCGCCCCGCAATGCACTGCTGATGACGTCACATATTACATCACTCATGACATGGTCAGTGACATCACTGATGACATCACTGATGACATCTCAAATGACATCACTGATGACATCATCCAGTGACTGTGTGTTTCTGTAAAGTTTAAATATGTTTAATATATATAGGGAAAGGCGTATTGAAGAATGAGTGGGTGTATAAGTGTCTGAATGGATGATTTAGTACGTGCGTGACTGACTCTACAAGTGAGTGATTAAACGTATCTTACTGAATGCATGGGTTAGTGACTAAACTGTGTGAATGTCTGTATCCGTCTGTTTGTTGGTGTGTAAGTGGATGCATGGATTTGCGAATAGCTACATGAGTGTCTATATGGGTTATTGATTGGTTCTCTGAGTATCTGTATGGCTGCCTGAGTGTTTGTGTGGGTGGGGTGTGTGTGACTCTGTACATAGATGTGTGAGTGGGTGATTCACTGGGTGCATGATTTCAAGAGTGCATCTGTGATAGACTGTATGGGTGGGTAAGTGTGTGTAAGAGTGTGTTAGTGAGTGAATGTATGTCCCAGTGGTACATGTGTGAGTAACTACATATGTGAAAGGCAGTATATATGTGTGTTGGAGTATATAAATAGCTATAAGCGAGAGTGAGTGATTCTGATAGTGGCTGTATGGATGAGTGTGTGCTTGTATCAGTGATTGTATAAGAGCGTAAGAATGTGCTAGTATTTGTATGAGTAAGTGAGCTGGTGTGTGTATAACTGTATAGGTGAGTAAATGGCAGTGTGTTTAATTATTTGCATGACTGACTAGGTGTGTGAGTACCTCTATGGATGAGTGGCGGTGTTTGAGTGTCTATATAGGAGTATGAGTGCATATGAGAGTCCTGTACTGAGTGACCGTAAGTATGAGTGACTGTACGGGTGAGTGAGTGGATGTGTGCGTAGACCTAAGAATCAGTGAGTGGGTATGTAGTTATTGGTGTTGGAGTGTCTATGGTTTTGCGAATGGCAGTCTGTAATTTAGAGTGGGTGTATCAAAGGTTATATTAGGGTGTGAGGAGGTGCATCAGATTATCACGTGGATGATGTCATCAGTGATGTCATTTGAGATGTCATCAGTGATGTCATCAGTGATGTCACTGACCATGTCATGAGTGATGTAATATGTGACGTCATCAGCAGTGCATTGCGGGGGCGCGAGTTATAGTTAGCTGAACTAACTATAACGGGGGAATTTCACGGGTTTTGTACGAGTGAAATGTCCAACTAACACTGTCCCTAAAACCTATGGTTTTTTCAGTGAATTTCAAAGGTTTTTTAAATGCTAATTTCTAATTATAACGTGTCTGAAACCTATGGTTTTTTCAGTGAATTTCAAAGGTTTTTTAAATGCTAATTTCTAACTATAACATGTCTGAAACCTATGGTTTTTTCAGTGAATTTCAAAGGTTTTGTAAATGACAATTTTTAAATGTATTAATTGTTATATTAATTTTTTTCATACTGATTTACTACATTTTTAGAAACAATTTTTTTTACAGATTTTATTTTTTAAATTACATTGTAATTACATTATACATTACATTACAAAAATACTTTCTCAGAATGAATTACTTTAGTTTAAATACTTTGCACATAGGCAATAGACTTGTAAGTACAGTAGTTACAGTTGTTGCAATGGGCAACACATTTTCAAACACAATGCAACATTAAGCTCAATGTGAATTTCTAGTTAAATGCAATTAGTTACTTTATGGATTACTTTTCTAACCACAGGACTGGATCCTAGATTCAGTCCTGGGACATCTCCTGTAAACAGTTGAGTAAAAGCGTTTTGGTTACAGTCGTGATTTTTAAGGAATATTATTGTATTTTAAAAGTTGACACTTAGAAACTTTTTCTCATAGAATCACCAATGTTATCCTATGGAAGGAAATTCACTTAGCAGGTAAAAACTGTTATCGTTACTTTTTCTTACTCAGTGTTGGATCCTGGATCCAGCACTGGTGCATCTCCTGTAAAGAGTTGAAAGAATGCGTTTAAGTCATACAGGCGATTTTTAAGGAATATTTGTAGTTTGTGAAAATCGACACTGAAACTTTTCTGCTGAAAACCAGACAATGGATTCCTATGGAAGAAAATATAAGTTACTGGTAAGTACGGTTAAAATTACTTTTCAGGGTCAGTGCTGGGCTAAAAGATGCAGCACTGGGTTCTCTCCTGATAACAGGTGAGTAAATTGGAATTCGTACTTTGGTTGATTTTAGAGGAATATTATAAAGTTCCAAAACTCCACACTTAGAAGAATTTCCAAGTGAAACCAGTCAATGTTAGCCTATGAAGGAAATTCAAGTTACCGGTAAGTACGGTTAAAATTACTTTTCAGGACCAGTACTGGGCTGAAAGATGCAGCACTGAGGTCTCTCCTGATAACAGGTGAGTAAATCAGAATTCTGATTTTGGCTGATTTTAGAGGAATATTTGTATGTTTCAAAAATCAACACTTAGAAACTTTTTCAGCAAAAAGCAGGCAATGATATCCTATGGAAGGAAATTCAAGTTACTGGTAAGTACGGTTAAAATTACTTTTGAGGATCAGTACTGGGCTGAAAGATGCAGCACTGAGGTCTCTCCTGATAACAGGTGAGTAAATCGGAATTCGTATTTCGGCTGATTTTAGAGGAATATTTTAATGTTCCAAAACTCCACACTTAGAAGAATTTCCAAGTGAAACCAGTCAATGTTAGCCTATGGAAGGAAATTCAAGTTACTGGTAAGTACGGTTAAAATTACTTTTCAGGACCAGTACTGGGCTGAAAGATACAGCACTGAGGTCTCTCCTGATTACAGGTGAGTAAATCGGAATTCGTATTTCGGCTGATTTTAGAGGAATATTTGTATGTTTCAAAAATCAACACTTAGAAACTTTTTCAGCAAAAAGCAGGCAATGATATCCTATGGAAGGAAATTCAAGTTACTGGTAAGTACGGTTAAAATTACTTTTCAGGATTAGTACTGGGCTGAAAGATGCAGCACTGAGGTCTCTCCTGATAACAGGTGAGTAAATCAGATTTCGTAGTTCGGCAGATTTTAGAGGAATATTTGCACAGTGGTGAAGGGAGGGGGCGGGGCCTGAGGTGACATCTGTGCAAACGCGCCCCGTGGAGCATTTTAAGTTGGGGGATTAAGTCCCCTTGAATCATGAGGGTCCCTAGGGGCCAACTAGCCCACCAGGAACCTCCAGTATGCGCCAGGGGGCTGTGTTGCAGAGACGTGTAGAGAGGCCACACCCCTTTTACACCTCTCGGCAACGCAGCTCTGTGGCGCTTTCTGGATGTACCTGTTGGGCTAGTTGGCCCCAGGGACCCTCAGGATTGAAGGGGATTTAATTCCCCATCTTAAAACGCGCCACGGGGCCTGTTTGCACACATGTCACCTCAGGCCCGCCCTCCCTTCACCACTGTGCAAGCGCGCCCCGTGGCGCGTTTTAAGTCGGGGGATTAACTCCCCTTGAATCCTGAGGGTCCCTGGGGTGCAACTAGCCCACCAGCTACCTCCATTAAGCGCCACAGAGCTGCGTTGCAGAGAGGTGTAAAAAGGGGCGTGGCCTCTGTACACCTCTCTGCAAGGCAGCCCCTGGCGCATACTGGAGGTTCCTGGTGGGCTAGTTGACCCCAGGGACCCCAGTATTGAAGGGGAATTACTTCCCCTTCTTAAAACGTGCCAGGGGGCGCGTTTGCAGAGTACTGCAGGGAGGGGGCGGGGCCTCCGGCACGATGCCGTTTTTTTTTTTTTTATTTTATGGGAGGGGGCTGCATGGCCCCCTTCCTCGGCCACTTTTGGCCCCGGGGACCCCATCCCCCGGGGCCTGAGCATTTTTTTGTTTAAAAAAAAACAAACAAAAAAACGGGAAGGGGCCGCGTGGCCCCCTTCCCTGGGCCTCTATTGGCCCCGGGGACCCCATCCCCTGGGACATGCCCTCTTTTTTAAATAAAAATATGGAGGGGGGCTGTGTGGCCCCCCTCCTCAGGCCATTTAAGGCCCCGGAGACCCCATCCCCCGGGGCCGGCCTTGCCCTTTTTATTTTTTATTTTTTAATGCGTGGCCCCCGTCCTGTCATAGCAAACAGCAGTGTCCCGGGGGTAGGCACCCCGGGACACTGCAGGAGCCGGCCACACAGGTTTAAAAAAAATAAAAAATAAAAAGTCCCGGGAGGTGGCGGTCCTCGGGGCTGCGGGAGGGCTCAGAGCCCTCCCGCACCATTTTTATGATAAAGCCCCGGGGGTGGTGGTCCCCGGGCTTGGGGGCCCTTAGAGGCCCCCCATACATAAAATAAACCCCCCCAGCATGCCCCCAGGACTTGGCCCACCCGGGGGCAAATTTACATCGAAGCGCGGAGACCGCGCTCGATTTTTATCGGCAGGATCCGCGCACCCTGAGCGCATCCTGCCGATTAAAAAAATAAATAAATGCTTTTTTCTGCCCAGGGTGTCCTTGTGGGACCCCCTGAGCAGACCTAGGGGGTCAGGGTGTTTCTAGCCTGCCCCCTTTGTGCGTTTTGCGCACTTGTTTCTTCTGGGTTTTTTTTCAAGTCGGCAGGATCCGCGCACCCTGAGCGCATCCTGCCGATTTAAAAAAAAAAATGCTTTTTTCTGCCCAGGGGGTCCTTGTAGGACCCCCTGAGCAGGCCTAGGGGGTTAGGGTGTTTCTACCCTGCCCCATTTGTGCGTTTTGCGCACTTGTTTTTGTGCCTCGGTTCTACCGAGGCACAAAATGGCTGCCAACACTTCCTGGTTTGGAGTGTTGACAGCCAGCTGACAGCCAATTACATTGCAGCTCGTGATCGGGACGGTGCGTGCAGGGTGCGCTGACGGTACGCGAATCCGACGCGGCCATAGATATTTATGTGATTTTACTTGTGAATTTCTCAGGAACTACTGAACGGATTTACACCATATTAGCAAAAGGCACCAGTCTGAACCAAGGGCTACCTCTTTGCCAAATTTGGTGTAATTCCGTTCAGCAGTTCGGGCTGTAGCTGCGACTAAAGGTTCCTATGGAAAAATGAATGGGGAAAACGCGTTTTGGGACCCCCCTTTTTTCTCGGCCCCCGCTTGACGTATCACCCCAAGACTTTCAGGGTAGGAGCGGAGCGGAGCGCCCCAACAAGTTGGAAGCTTTCGCGAAGATTCGTCAACCGGCGCCAACGTTATTTCAAATAGAATGTCGCGGATTTCCTATGGCTAATAGGTCCTAACTATAACTATCTACTGGCGACCGCCAGTAGATAATGTATATATATATGTAGATAGATAGATATAGATATATAGATATATAAATATATGTTTTCCTGTTTTCATATATATATTCAAAGAAAGAGTTGCCCCTTGCGTGGAACAGCACTCGCAGGTAGGTAATGCACAGATGCAGGAGCAACTGCCACCGACATGCTCCTCTGTGTTTGCACGTAGGATGGTCCATGATGAAAGGCGTCAGCCCGAAACGCGTCGGACTTTGAACATCTGCAGAGGAGTGTGTCGGCGGCAGTTGCTCCTGCGTTTGTGCATTACCTACCTGCGAGTGCTGTTCCACGCGAGGGGCAACTCTTTCTTTGGATATATATATATATCACAGCTCAACCATTTTCTGCAACTTCCCTTCCACTGGGAACAAACGGAATGCGAACCCAAGATTCATGCTGGATTTCTTGTTTATTGTTGAGCCACCTCGACCGCCATGACGCGTTTTGGCCTGACGGCCTTGATCACATGACGCACTCTGGGAGTCACATTGCTATTTTTAAAGTGCTAGGTGCCATCACACGTGATACTATCAACTCATAGACATAGACAAAATACATCTATCTTCACTGTCCATAAAATCCACCTAATATAAATATATATTGTTAAAACAATTCTACGTAAATTGCATACAAATTGTTGTAAAAATACTCAAAATTGATATAAAAACATAGTGTTATCAATTTGCATGTGGTTATAGTAAATGGATCAACCATACCTTTATAATACAGTGTGGCCCCATTCAATATAATTACATGTTTTACTACTTTTAACTCTTGCTGATTGATTATGTCAATTGGACAAGGACATATTGGTAACCCATATACGCTCATGTTATTGCATGTCATGTCTTGTCTAATATATATATATATATATGCAAAAAGAAGCAGAGAACTCTGGGTAGTTCTCAAGTTTAGGTGGGTAGCAGCTCCAGTATAGAGCACTCTCAACACCAGCGACACTGTAAGTTTGTTCACCTCAAATGTCTGCTTTTCTATCAAAATCTAGATTAGGACCATGCCATCCACACAGAGATAGAAAGGGACAAAGTCTTTTACCATTTCGACAGCAAAGTTTTTAGGCATAGGATCAGCACAGTGCTATCCTTACCGAGCTGTAAAATGGCCAAAGCCTTTTACCACTCCAGGCACAGTATTACAGCTTTGGATTGGTAAATACCATCCAAGCCAACCTGAAATGAATAAAAGCAACCCCTGACACATGTTTCGCTCTCATTAGAGCTATTCAGAGAGGTACAGCTTTGTCCAGACACAAGGGAGCACCCAGTATAAGTCAAAACAATTCCCTTTCAGGCATAGAGTGACGCAAAATTATGCAAAAACAGAGAACTCTGGGTACTTCTCAAGTTTAGGTGAAAAGCAAACGTGTTTTGGGACCCCCCTTTTTTTCTTGGCCCCAGCTCAACGAATCACCTCGAAACTTTCAAGACAGGAGCTGACCTGAGTGAACCATTAGTTTTGAAAATTTTGCGAAGATTCATCAAACGGCGCCAAAGATATTCCTATGGAAACTAGGTCCTAACTATTAATACCTACTGGGGCCGCCAGTAGGTAATATATATAAATATATTTCCACCAAAACCACATTCCACGGCTGAACTCACAGGATGGGGGCTTCCTTTCGTGCATGTGGCTGCACAACATTAATTTATCCACCAAGAACCTAACAAGAAGGAATAGGAGCACTCAGCAGGTTTGTATTCATTAATTGTTTTGTGGCGGATGCGTTTCGACAAGAAGTTGTCTTTATCAATGCCATGATCCATGAATGTTCGTACAGTCATTCTTTATGTGAGTCCACCCTTACTCTCATTGGTTGCTCTTAGTCCAATGAAATTAAACTACATGCACCAATCAAGCAGACATAGTGCCGGTCACTGTTCAAAGGTCTTTGAATAAGTATTTTCAAGGCATTTCCTACAAGTCCCATAATGCCAAATGGGTGAATGCTTGTTGAATAAAGAACATCCACTGGAGAGATTTCACTATTAAAATGAAAATTTCAATTACCTTCATCCTGCCGTAATTGCCATATCGGGAGAGCCATGATTCTAAGAGTACACATTTGGTAATTGCACTCTCCATTGTAGTAATGTTGACATCATGTCATGGACATGTCTCGCCTTCTCAACAGACGGCGGTTCCAGCCGTACATAATTTATTTCCATCAAAACCACATTCCATGGCTGAACTCACACTTGTGCCTCCTTTTGTGCACATGGCTGCACAATATTAACGTATCAACACAGAAGCTCACAAGAAGGAACAGGAGCACTCAGCAAGTTTGTATAGGAAATGCCTTGAAAAAAAAGGTGCTCCATTATCTACACTCCAAATGGGCACATAAAGCCTTAATACAGGAATGGTAGCTTTCCTCTTTAGAATCTGTGAAGCTAAATGGGATTGGATGGGTAAGGTCATCAATAGCAGTAGGTCTGTTAGCAATGAGATGGAGCTCTTAACTGTCTACGGCTGTTCAAAGAAATGTGGGCCCTGGCATATCGGATAATCCAGCCATGGACAGACATAGAAGGTAGGTGGGTCTTTGTGAATTTGCATATCCTACAGCGTTCTGTCATTGTGGACTCAATCTATGCACCTGTCATGGACAAGACTCACTCACTGGTCCATGTTTTGCGGCTTCTGAAGGAAGTTGGTAGGACCCTGCCCTTTTAGGGGGGGACTAAAGTGCAGCTCTGTATCCAGTGCTGGACCGGACAGTATGCTCTCACGCCCACACAGGTTGCACTAGGGCGTTGCTTCGAGACCTCCTGGCTGACCATGTGCTCTATGACGTCTGGCACCTTCTTCATTACGTGGAGAGGGATTTCACCTTCCTCTCTTGCCCCTAAAAGACTCAGTCTAGGATTGACTATTTTCTCCTTCATGGGAGATTTCTTTTGCATGTAACGAGTTATGACATCTTGTAGCGGAGAATCACTGATGACTGCTCAGTTCGCCTTGGCATTGATTTGAGAGTCACTCCCTCGCTCCACAAACTCCTCCGGACCTACTTCTTTGAGAATGAGGACTCTGTTGGCTCCCTTAGAGTCATTTGGGTGGCGCTTTGGGGGCAGATGATGATGGATTCTGTACTGGCGAAGCATAATGACAACTCCGAGCTCTATGCTTTAGAGGCAGAAGGACACTCCCTTACTGATCGCTACATGGAGGCCCTTACCCAGGCCCGGCCTACTCATCTGGACCAGGCAAGAGCTCAGTTATACTCCCTCTTTGAGGCAGTGGCGGAAAAGGGGTTTGTCAAACTCCACTGGCAACGCTGCAATCATGGGGAGAAGGACAGTGGAGGTCATGCTACCCAGCTGCTGCAGCGGTCATCTCAGCTCATGATCCCAGCAGTTTGAGACCCCCCTGGTCACCTCTTGGTGCACATGAGGGATATCACAGAATGCTTTGGGGACTACTACATGACCCTATACTCGACTGAGCAGTGCTCTAGTTATGACTAGATGAGATTGAGCACTTACTGGCCCCTCCGCGCCTACCCGACCATGAACGATGAGGGCCGCACTGTCCTAGAGGGGACAATCAGGGAGGAGGAGGAGGTAGTGGAGGCCGTCTTGGGACTCCTCGCCAGCAGGTCACCGAACAAGGACATGTTTCCTGGCGAACTTTTCGAAATTGGCAGTGGCATCCTGGTGCCTCATCTCACCAATAACTTTGGTGAGATGATAGAGAGTAAATTGCTGGGATCAATTTCCAACAAGGCAATTATCACGTTGTTCTCCAAGGATGGCAATGACCCTTTGGATTGCACAAGATACTGCCTGGTCTCTTTCATTAATGTTGATCTCAAGCTGTTGGCCGAGTACTTGGTAATGTGACTGGGTACAGTGATCCCACAGTTGATCCATGACTCTCAGGTGGGTTTTGTTCTGGGCAGTAGTTCCCACATCCATTTGTGGACACTGTCTCACCTCCTGTGGTGTGTTAAGAATGACCTAGCAGAGATGCTTGCACCTTCCATGGGTGCCGAAAAGGCATTTGACAGAGTCAAATGGCCCTATCTGTTCCAGGTCATGTCTGGTATCGGCCTAGGGGATAAATCCCCCTTGGCTGAAGTGTCATGTGGCGGTTTTCTCTCCAGGTCCTTTCAGGTGGTCCGCAGCACCAGACATGACTGCCCCGTCTGCACTCCTATTCCCCTTTGAGATTGAGCCCCGGTCGACTGCCATCCGTGGTTCGCCTGGGGTGCAGGGATCCCTAGTGATGGTGGGGGGGCAAAGATTCTGCTCTATTCCAATGATATTCTGTTTCTCCCTCTCAACTGCGGTCCTCGATACCAGCAGTCATGTCAGTTGTCAAAGATTTCTCTGGGATCTCGGTTTACAGGGTCGATTGGGTGAAAAGTGAAGCCCTCCCAATGTTGGGAGTTTCCACACCTCAGTGTATCCATGGATGCCACATGACCTGGGTGTCGAGTGGGCTCTGTTATTTGGGTACATGGGTCAACAGGAGCGTCACAATTATGATGGAGGATACTCTTCTTCCCCTGCTGGAACCCACATGGGAAGACATTTTGAAGTGGTCCCACCTTAACCTGTCCCTTTGTGGAAGAGTGTAGACGGTTAAAATGGTGTGTAGCCTGTTTCCAGTACGTTGTTGGTAAGATACCCTTTTGGATGCCTAAGAACCTGTTTGCCTGGATCAGAGCTGACATAAACTCCTTTGTTGGGAGAGGGAGAAACTATGCTTCCAAGCCACCCAACTCTGGGCGAACACAGCAACTGGTGGCCTGTGGCTACCCCATCAAGCTTCGTCTTACCTGGCCAACCACATTTCCCAGGTTACATCCCATCTGAACCTTAACCTGGATGCCCCAATCCAGGTGAGGCTTGAATGCCACCTCTTCATGCCTGTGTCACTGTCTTTGCCCCCATACCTCTCAGCCAAGGATCCAAGAGTAGCCACCCACCTAATTCCGATGGCAACCTGTTGGGCCTGGCGGGAGGTCCATCGCCTCCTGGGAGTGGTTCCCTATTTGCATCAATGAGTTTTTCTCTGGCACAGCTCTGCACTTCTTATCTGTGGTCATCTGTTTCATTAGGTGACTTGCAGCAGCCAGGGCATACGCTGTCATGACCAGGTCCTCGTTGGGGGGGAGACATAAGCCCTTTGAACAGCTGTGGATGGAATTTGGACTCTGCGCAGAGGAAGCCCGGCATTACCAACAGTTATCTCACTGTGTCAGGGAAATGGGCACTCCCATCACTGAGGACTTGCCATAATTGCTCATGGTAAGGTATGTGACTCCTATTAAGTATCAGCACTCTCTTACATCCCTTGAGGCTATCAGGGTTTTCTGGCAACCTCTCCTGGTGAAAGAGTTCTTCCCGGAGTACAGGACCTCTCTGCTCTTGGACCATTATCTGGTCCTCCGGGAGTCACACATGAAATTTCTTATTTTGAAGTGTTATAGATTTATACTTGACCCCCCAGAAGCTCCATAGAGACAGGCTTTTGCTTCATGACCTGTGTTAGCAGTGTCCTGCCGTTCATTGTGAACTGTTCCACGTGCTATAGTCTTGCCCTGCTCTGGCTTCATATTGGCCCCATGTCTGGAGGCAACTCTGTAACTGTAGTCCCATCTGGATTGTCCCCTTGGCCCATCTGGCCCTTCTCCCTGAATTTTGGACTTTCCCAACATGACCTCTCATGACTGCAGATGGCTTGCCATGTCCCTTGCGACAGCTAAACTCTGCTGTTTACGCTACTTGCACCAGCCTCCTCTCCTCCTATCAACTGAATGGCATCTGGAGTTGTATTGTATAGATGGTCACATTTACTTTGAATGGCCAACTCCATATCTTTGAGGTTGTCTGGGGCCCTTTCATTGCTAGAGAACTGGATTTGTTGTCCCAGCCACTGCCTACGCTTGGGATATGCTGATGCTGCCTGTTGGGCTTCGCCCTTGACATTTTCCCACATTGGTATCCTTCACCTCATGGATATTGTTTGCACCCTGTGGGCGCTCGGCCGCTGCTGCCCCTCGCTCTGCCTTTTCTCCCCTTTCTGTCTTCCCCTATTCTACATACCTCTCCCCCTATGACCTGTTTGCACCCCAGTGGTCTCCTCACTTGCTTGGGTGTGTTTCTGTGTGGTACTCTGTCTGCAATCCTCTGAGGACATGACCCTGACTCACTTTTGCGGGTTGGTGGGGGGTCACATTTCCCACACAATGCACATACATCGCAGCTCTCCTGCTCTCTCCTGTTTGTTTATTGATGGGTTGCCCTAGCTCCACCCCCCTGCCACCATGACCCCCCCTTTTGTTTTGTTTTCTTTTCTTCTTTACTCTATGCAACAACATGTTGCACTACAAGTCACATATGTTTTCTTCATGCCTTTTTGGTTTATATTTGTATTTGTATGTTGCACAATCTGCAAACTATTAAAAACACACTTGTTCTGCACTTCTAACTGCTTACCATACAATGTTTCAACCTTCACTTCGCACCAGGGCACCCTTTTTTGGTAATTGAGTGCTCTGTACAATCTGCAATGAATCAATCAATCACAAGCTCTTACCAAAATCTGCCCTTGGCATGTGGAAGGGAAGGAGGAACCAGACACAGTGACAGCTGCCTTACCCTCTTCACCTTTTGTTCTCAAGTGAAGTGACCAAAAATGCATCTGCAGCTATACAGGATTAATGACAGATTCTCCTTTGCCTTGTCTCTCACGAAGCATGTCTTCTGTTGCTCCAGTTAAATTACACTGTAGCACTGCTCTGCTCCATTTGTCCTTGATATTGTAAGTCTCAAGGTCAGTTCACTTGGTGATTGCACTTGGTGAGTCGGACAAATCCCATGAAATACTTAGTTCTTCAAATGCAGCAACATGATAACTCCTGACAAGATATTAAAAGTATATTATTTAATTTGTTTTGATTTCCAGAAGTTCACTTTACACACTGACAAGCAAGGATATACTCTGTGTTGGGGGGTAATTGCTGTTACTTACTCTTAAAGGGATATATTAAAACAGCAGAATCTGATAGACGGCTGAGCTATAGTGAAGCTGATGTGAGCTGTTTGGGCTCTAAATAGCTCATAAACAAGACCTTAGACTTACCATAGATATGTCAACCTTGTCAATGTAATGCTGCTCAGAAAAAACTCTATTGTTAGCTGCCATTTCTCGGCCCTCTATTTCTTTGTAATGAAACACCACATGTACATCTTTCGGATGCCCTGGTTGATCTCTTTAGTCCTCACACCATAAACTAAGGGGTTCAAGGCAGAGGGGACAATCAGGTGCAGAACATATTAAGCAGGATAGCAAAGTCTGGGGACACGTGCTCTTCTGACTTGTTTGTGATTGCTAGCACCATCAGGATAGAATAGAAAAACAAAATGAGGATGAAATGAGATGTGCATGTACTGAAGGCTTTCAATGCTGCCCCTTCTGAGTGAAGCTTTGCCACTGCATAGATAATGAGGCAGTAGGACAGGAAGATCAGAACCAGATCCATACCCAGTCCAGCGATAGCGATAACTAGTTGGTACACACTATTGAGCTTGATATTGCTGCATGCCAGTTTAGTCACAGCCAGGTTTTCACAAAGACAGTGTTCAACAATGTGGCTCCTGCAGTAGTGCAGTTGTGCAGCAAAGACAGGCACGGGAAGGGTTAAGACGGCCGATCTCACAACTATAAATACCATGACTTTCACGACACGCCCGTCGGTGACAATTAAAACATACCTCAGAGGGTAGCAGATAGCAATGTACCGATCAAAGGCCATAGCCAGGAAAATCCCAGACTCGAGTCCAAGGAAATAACTAATAAAATACATCTGAGAAAAACATGCTGTGGGACTGATGCTGCTGTCATTAAACCAGAAAATGGCAAGGACCTTTGGCGTTGTGATCATACTCATGAGAAGATCAACCAGAGAGAGAGAAGCAAGAAAGTAGTACATGGGTGTATGAAGACTCTGCTCCCGGTAAATTGTGAACAGAAGCGTAACATTGGCCAAAACAGCCACAGAGAGAAGAAGAGCCAGGGGAATTGAGAGCCATTGCTGCCCACTTTGCATCCCAGGAATGCCAGTAAGGATGAATTCTGTGCCCTGCATTGAGCTGGAGTTGATAGTCATCATCTTGCTTGAGCACCAGTGTGGTGACTGAATCCTGGAATTGAAAAGGAACAGAAACTATTAATACACTTAATTATACTGACTATATTATCCAAGTGGGGAAATGGAGGGTGACCTATTAGATTTGAAAAAGCATTCTGCCCTTCATTTTCTGTTTTCTTGCACATGAAGGGGCATATTTATCACACACTCTCAGCGTAAACTATAAAATCATATTTATGAGGTCACGCTAACACCACTATGCATGGCTTTGAACAGCCTCATAGAGAATGCAAACATGGGGAAGTGACAAAACCTTGTGCCTCCCAAGGTGAGGCATAAAGAGGAGAAATACATTTAGTTATTCCCATTTATTCCTCTTCAATTCTGCAGCACACAAAGAAAGAGGGAAACGTCTCTCAGGATTGTTTTTGTGCAGGAAGGTGCCTCTTCCTGCACAAAAACAATTTTGCTAACAACACGGGCACCCTTGCATCATGGTGCAAGGGTGCCTGCATTGGTGCTAGGCTGCCAAAACAGCACTAGCACTGTGGGAAAGGACAGGACTGTAACTTATTTATCTATGTTGCACTTTGACACAGGGCAGTACAACAAGGTGACTTGCTGAGCTGTCCTTCATAAAATTCCCATAAAGTAGGCGAGTATTATGCAAAGCATGTATTTTAGAATGGTCTTGAAAGAAGTAAAATAGTGTGTGTGATAGAGAAGGATATCAAACACCAGGCATAACAATGGGATAAAGGACATGTGAGGCAGAGGAATCATTCAGGTTGCTGAATTTATTTATACTAATACCTCATGGGTCTCTCTGTCATCAGTATCAGATTTCTAAGTGTAACATTTTGCAAGGAGAAATCAATCCCAACCCAGTAAGCCACCTACTGGCAACATTCCTACATGTGCGAAACTTTTAGAAAAATGCATGCAAATCCAACTCTGCACCTAAATTGAGTTCTTCCATCTCTTGGATTAATATCAATCTGGTTTTCGTCAAGGTCACAGCACCAAATCTGCGCTCACTCACATCTTGGATGACATAATAAAAATGCTAGACCATAATGAATCATGTTTTCTAATTCTACTTGACTTATCCTCTGCCTTCGATAATGTTAAACACGACAGCTTACTATCCACTCTAGAACGAAGGATGGGTCTATCAGGGCCTGTAATGCAATGGTTTACATCATTCCTACACAATAGAACCCAAAGAGTCAAGGTGAACCAATCCCTCTCTCAGCCCTCTGTTGTCAAGATGGGGGTACCTCAGGGGGCCGCCCTTTCACCCATTCTCTTCAATTTATTCTTGGAACCACTTGCAAATGCTCTGACAACTGGGAAAATTCTTTATCACATGTATGCAGACCACACTCATTTGTATCTGAAAATTGCCTCCCCAGAGGTAAGCCGCTCGCCGGTGAAGGCCTGAATTGCTGTTTTACGGCCAGGAAGCAAATTTATTCAGCAAGCACTCAATGTTTTCCACTTGGGAGGTCCCATAAATATGCTGCTTCTGCCTGACACCATGACAAAAGCACCTAGCTGCCCTGGAATTGCCACCTACTCCTGCAATATTGCCTGCATCACTGGGACTGATTTTGTTTTCCTTTCTCTTCTCCGTTCTAGCTGAATATTTTAAGGTGGGCAGCGCGCACTGGGGTCCCCAGTCTTATTCACCAGAGTGCCATGCCCAGCCCAGGCGAAGGGGTGCTCGGCACACAACCAACCGAACCACTTTGCAAAAGTGTGCCAATCCACCACCCAGAAGGGAACAGAAGTCCAAGCCTGTCAATGCTCTACATGCTTCTAAGGTCCCTGAGGATGAGGGATGATGATAATGTCGAAGGAGCGTCCATGTCACACATGCCATGCAACCAGACGGAAGTCATAGAAAGTGTATTCCGAGATGTAGTGAGTTCATTGCAGGACACCAGGTACAAGCATTGATTGACACCGGGGAGTCCATTAACATTATGACGACAACTCAGTCAAACATGTTGCACTGAAACACCGCAGGGTTGCCTTCCATCTGAGGCCAAAAGTGGAGGAAGAGTTGACTAAATTAGAACAGTCCGACATCATTGAGTGGGTGGATGGTCTGAATCCATGGGTATCCCCCATTGTGGTAGCACAAAAACGCAAACAGCCAGGGGAGGTCAGGATATGTGTTGACATGAGAATACCTAACCAAGCCATTAAGAGAGAAAGTCATTTGACGCCTTCAGTAGATATTGTGGCAGAACTGAGTGGCTCCCAGTGGTTCTCTAAGAAGGACTTGCGAGCTGGATATCACCAGATACTGCTGGACCCGGAGTCGAGGACCATCACGACATTCTCCACTCATGTGGGTCTCAAGAGGTACAAGCGTCTTCTCGGAGTGTTGAGCACAGCGGAAGTCATTCAAGGCACCATAAGAAGTGTGTCGGCTGCCCTTGAAGAGGTCCTCAATGTCAATGACAACATCCTAGTACATGCCCCTATGCTGAAAGAACATCTTGATCATCTATGATCCATGTTCCAGTGCCTGAGAGACAATAGTCTCACACTCCATCGGGAAAAATGCGTTTTCCTTCAGAAAGAAATGGCCTTTTTTCGGATACCTTTTTTTCCACCATGGAGTATTACCTGATCCAGTCAAAGTCCAGGAAATCCAATCAGCACCCACTCCTGTCACAGGTGTGAGAAGTTTCTTAGGTATGGTCAGATACTTTGGACATTTCATTTGAAATCTGACTGACCTCACCACCCCCTTGAGAGAGCTGACGGTGACCAACGCCATCTGGAAGTGGGGGCCTGATCAAGAAGAGGCTTACCAAGCTACAAAACAAGCATTATCAGCTGACACCACCATGGTGTACTTCAATCCTGCCCGGGAATCTGAACTGTCAGTAAATTAAAGTCCCATCGGCCTTGGAGCCGTGATATTGCATAGGCAGAGTAACGGGGACTGGGCTCCAGTGGTGTATGCTAGCTGCGCACTGACAGACACTGAGCAATGTTATTTCCACATCGAAAAGGAAGCCATCATGGTGCACTAGGGATGTCACCGCTTTCATCTCTGTCTCTATGGCCAATCTTTTGTAGTTCACACGGATCACAAGCCTTTTATCCCGTTAGTCATGGAGCTATCTTCAAAATCTCCGCAGAGAATTGAGAAATGGATCTTGCAATTACAAGAATATCAGTTCACAGTGGTCTATCACCCGGGGACCCAGAATCTTGCTGATTTTCTCTAAAGGCATGCAAGGCCAGCTACTGATGAAGAGGAATCAGATGCCGATGAAGTGGAGGAGTACGTCGAACTGGTAGTGGAACGGTATACACCGCTACCCGTTTCTCTAGAGGAGATCATGAATGCCACGGCTGATGATGAGTGTATTCTCTGCGGTGACCTTGGGAAAACAGTGTGTCTTGACCAGCAAAACACCCTGTAGAATGGAGGAAGCACAGGTAGTGTTAGTCTGGCAGTGTCACTCTCCCAGAGGCTGTCTCATGAGAGGCTCCTGTCTGGTGATTCCCGGGACACTACAACAACGAGTGGTGGGCCTTGCTCATCTGGACCATCAAGGAATTGTCTAGACAAAGTCTCGACTGAGATGTATGGTCTGGTTTCCAAATCTAGACATGTTTGTTAAACAGACAGTTTGCCAGTGTCCTTTGTGCCAAGCCGCTGGACCGGGGAACCATCACTGATGATGTTCCACCATTTCCATAACAAAGAACATGTACCGGTTTTGGAAGTCTCCTCAATGGGATACCCATGCTGGTCGTCAAAGTATCTGGAAGTTGAAGTCATGGATTTGATGGCAACAAGTCTAACTATTTCCCGGTTGTGGAAAATCATGGCCACTCGCAGGCTTCTGAAAGAGCTGTGCACCGACAATGGTCCTCCATTCACCAGTAATAAATTTACGGAATACTTGCTGCCTAGAGGCATTCATAACCAAAAGGTCACAGCCCATTGGCCACAAGCTAATGGAGAAGCAGAACGCTTTATGCGCACCTTAAACAAGGTGCTTCAGACCACTCTGGCTCATGGACAAAATATGGAATGTGCTCTGTATATTTTTCTTAGAGAATACCGCCTTACACCCCACTCGATGACCCATGCAGCCCTGGCTTCCTGTGTGTCAATTGACCTGTGGGTGACATCATTCCCAAGTGGACAAGCCTTCCAACATTCAGAAGCAAGTGGCTGAGAAGCTGAAACAGCGTCGGGTACAAAAGGATCACATGTCCAGAGTCTGCGGGGCCAAGTACAGGTCCATCACGGGTGGAGACTTGGTAATGGTTAAGAACAGGCATCCATAAAGTAAATTCATTCTCCATTTGAGGTTTATCCCTGGCGATTGCCTTCAGTGAAAGGAACAATGATCACCGCTCAGAAGGCGGAAGAAACCATTACTAAGAATATGTCCTGTTTCAAACACTGTCAAATTCCTGAGAGCCAACCTGTGAAGGATCCCTCTGCAACTTTGAGGAGTGAAGCAGGAAATGATGATGACAGGTTCCATGCTGAACTTTTTCCGACTAGGCACTCCAAGTCCACAATTTCCACACCAAGGGGCCCATTAGGATGGCGGGCGGAAGCACTACCGCCTTGCTGGCGGATGCAAAAACCACCAGTTACCGTCCGCCCGCAGTGGCCCACACGCTCGCCCTATTAGGATGAGAAAAGTCAGCTAAACACCGCCCGCGAGCCGGATACGCCACCCGCCATCAAAGTGCGCCCGCTCACGTAGCGGCGCAGCCCAATGGAGACACACTGACCGACGAAATCACGTACCGCCCGGCGTACAAATTACGATGCCGCAAACAAACAGCTTCCACGGCTAAGAGACACCGCACGCGAAAGCAAGGCGGAAACCCGACCGCCGAGCACGGACACGAAAGAGGCGGCTCCCCCAAGCATAAATCCAGCACTGCAGGCCCTCCCCATGCTCTACCTGATGCACCACCTAGGAGTCAACGCGCAGCGGCGACGCAGGTAAGCAGACACACAACAAGGGCACGCAAACACCGCACACAGTGCAGGGGCAGAAAAAAAGGACATGGCCCCCCCACCCCCCCCTGACACCCCTGCGTGGATATGACACATACACCACTGCACCCACAAATGTCACACCGGGCAAAGAGTGACAACTCGCAACAACGGGGCACACAACACCCGTGACCAGGAACTAACGTCCCGGCCACGGCCCCGCTGCGCAGCGGCGATGACGCAGCCACACATGCGCACAACGCAGAGCCCAACGACAGCGCCATGTATGCGCCGCACACGAACAACACAGGGACACAACTAAACACCACACACACCAGCCCCACCCCGAACGCACATGTCACGTGACAGGCCAGCCACACACATTTCTCCAACCGGCAATTCACAGTTGCCAACAAACGTCACACAACTGACCCGAACAGGGCTGTGATGTCACGCCAAATTAGGACACACCCCTGCGTGCAAAACATGGCGAAGCACACAGCGGCTGCAACATCACCCAGCACAATATGGACCCCGTCGGCAAAAGGTACGCCAGTACCACACAGAAACACCCATATCACCCTACACCCAATACCAATACATGCAATACGTAACACCAAAGAGGCCGGGGACCGACAACAGGTGGCTCCAATCATAACACCCTCACACACAAGGCCAAACGCATAGCGGGAACGCAGCCTGCCGCCCACACACGGGAGAGCTGATAGCACTCAATGGCCTTCCATACCCACAACGTAACCACAGCCCAACTATTCAAGCAGGACAATACAGTCATTATTCCAACAAAAAGCACACCACAGGCATGCAGAGGGAACCGACCACAGGGCAGATAACGCACAACACGAAAGAACATTCCGAACGGTAAAAAGAAATGCGAACACTCCCCCATGTGGTTCACATGCGACTAATCTGTAAGGAGTCAGACACCACTGACCTTGACCATACAGGCAAGCATGTGGGATGAGGACCCGTGTCCTCCAAACAAGCTACTAGAAAACAACCCCTGCCTCCCTACGACCATCACAGAATACCCAGCAACGTCGGAGCGTGCACTCTGCAGACTGCACAGACAGCCGGAGCACGCCAACAAATCGCCCTGCAGCAAAATGGAACTTCCACCACACCTACCCAACTACGCCGGACAGATAAAGCTGTACAAACATTACCTGATACAGATATTGGGATGTGAAACCCTGTCCTTGCTGAACGTAAGTTACCGACTAACTTACTGCATCGCATTGTTCAGCTGCGTCATCCCCGTCTTCTACTGTCGGAGGTGTCCCTTCCACTATCCTGTGGATTTGTGTCTCTCCAACCCGGAATGTCCAAGGGCGGACCTGCTACAACTATTCCATCCCCTGGACGTCCACGACAGGGTCTGTTCAGCCTATGGGGGCATGGCGTATGTGGCTGCAATCGGACCCACACTGCAGTGGGACCACTGTGCCTCCACACGACAGATCATGGATCAGAGTTACATCGAATGTCATCCAACATGTCCCATCATGCTCCTACAAGGGACAACTCACGACCAACACCTTGACAGCCACCATCCGCTACATTGGATGGCATCCATGTTCACCACCAATGAAATGAAAGCCCTGCTGGAAGGCATCGCATACCTGACAACCTGTCAATTCGTCGGCCCACGACGCAACATCCCCAATTGAACAATGATGTCCGACACCCTACCCATGCATGGCTTCCGCACGGACCGGGCAGTTACCAGTACAACAACTATACCATACAACCTGCAACTGACACCACACCATCAACTACACTGCCATGACATCGGATATTGACGGGACATGCACTCTGTGCCTCATCACATCCAGTAACTCTGCATGTACAGGGGAAGGCAGAGGCATGGGATTTGTGTATGGCAACTACATGGACATGACTGCACATACAACTAGGCCATAATAGGACCCTGCGCCCATGGACAGATGCACCGCTCACTGGACAGTAATCGTTCGGCTGCAGCATGCGAGAGCTGCCACCTCACCTCCCTCGGAACTTCCGTGCCAGGACCTTTGCATGGACAACAAGTGCATCCACCAACAACATCACCCCAGTGACTGTGACATGTCCAGTAGCCACCACATTGCAACAACAAGTGGGACGCCGTTGCATGCACGTGAGCCCATGCCCTGATGTCACCTCTCACGCACGTGTGTTGGAGTAACTATAGCAGCAAACCTGTAACATGGAACTGAGATGTACTGTGCCCATGATGGCAAGCGCTCTGGTAGGCTAAATGTATAGTGTCTGTGTCAAAGTCTGCAGCTCCTCAGTAATTAGCAAATGTACGTTAGCACAGCAACGGCTAAGCAGTTGGAACTCCGAAGCCCACATCCCACAGGCAACAACTAATCACATGTACCCCTACACCCTATGCTATGTGTAATCATGCTGAGTATATCCTCCACATGCATTTCGCTGCCAGTAGTGTACACTATACTGCATCACAGAGGACATAAGTCCTAATACATGGCTTGAAGCAAAATGTGTCTCTGCTGAATCATTTCACAAGTACGAATGAGGAAGGATGAGAGTGTGTGAAGTACACGGCAGTCGTGAGATGACCATGTAGTCCGCCGTCATTGGATGTCAACGCAAATGAGTAGCCGCAACAGTGGCCACAGGGAAATACCACAGCTCGTGCAGCAGGACTCCTCACACTCTGAAGTCGCACGACAGATCAACACAACAATACTGACGGTCTGCTCACTACAAAGCACAGTCCCACACATGTATACAATGACCCACACAGTCTGACCACACACTCAGCAACCAAAAGTGGGAGACACGCCAAAGCATGCCACAGCGATGCCTGACAAGACACACACACGACGTCAGTGTTGGTGGGCAGCACTGCACAGTGAGTAAGAACTGCTGAAATGCTGACATGCACAATTGGACTAGACACAATCTTGACAGTCACACACCCTGCACACACACAACGTCTGAACCATAACAAGTAGGAGTCAGCCTGAACTGCAAGGACACACCCACACACCGCATACTGTGCAACATACAACACACACATCTCATCATATTCAAAGACCTCAACACGGTTACAAACATCCACCATGTCCCGGGGTGACATATGTGTGTAGTCGACATGGACACGACACACACATACACACCAACGCTACCACAAACACACACCACGCACACCACACACCACCACCTCCCAAATGCACACATTGAAAGTAAGACATGTGCCCAGCCACAATGCACATCACATGACTAACATACACCTACACTGCTGGCCACACAGCAAGTAAGCTCACACATGCACGCATACTCCGCGCATGCTGCCAGTCCACCTGTGGCTACACTCACACCCTGTGCAATGCATGCACGTAGACATGACACGGATACATGAACACAGGAATAACACCAATCACATGCTGTCAATACGTTGCACCGGAAAACAGATACATCACACTCACAAGTAGCACGCTCTGCGAGAAGGGAAGCCCCTGCCACGTGTACAACACATTAGAATGTGTGCCCGGACAGTGCAAATGCTGAGGTCACATACACGGCATCTGCCCCACTTAACCAACCACACACTGCAACAACTCCAATCATCAACTACACAGACACAACCGACTACAGGAGCAACAGCATACTGTCACAGTTCACATCGACAGGCGCCATTACTCATCAACCCCAGGGACAGTGCCCAGTACCATGTGCCGAGTAGTAACACGAAGTGCTGCAGATGCAATGTGTGTGAGTGTGCCCTGCCATGGCCAGCCAACACCGCCATGGCAGTCACAATATCCATCACAGCCACCAATGTCTCAGAAGGAGATGGGTCATTGTGCCCACCAATCTAACAGGATGCCAGTACGACTCGGTGCAGTGTGTGTGTGCGCCACGGGACAGTTGCAGGTCCGCCCCTAAGAGAGTAGCACAACTGTGGAAGACACACATGTGTCATGTGAAGCGGGAGTTACGCTTGGCTCAGGTGGGTGGGTGTGACGGGTAGATGCGCACATGCAATGTTGAAACATGCTGTGTTGGGAGGGTTCCCGGACTGTACATTACCGCTCTCCTGGGCATTTGTAAAGACCACCTGTCTGGGGATGAATGTGAACTTGTGTGTGCACAACAGGCGGGCACGCGAGCAATGCTGCATCAGGCGTAGACGTCAGCCCACCCTCTGTGGACATGCTGGATACTGCTGTGCGCCCGTCAGGCCCTTGCCAAGGCACTCACATCCCCTGTCGACCAGGTGTATCCCCAACATTGTCCACCTGCACAGGCAATACAGGGCACGGGATGGCAGTGGGGCATGGTGGGCGAGAGGTCATGGCACGCTCCTCCTGGTCACATCACGCAGGCAACACATTCTCTATTTGTAGTATGGCAGATGTCAAATGGAATTAGTGGGGAGACGCACACATCACGAGCAGCAGTGACGTCACGGAAGGTGGCTCGCACCATCTCTCACATTGCCTATTTCCCCACACACGTTACATGCCATTGCAACAGAGAAGCCAGCGCGTGCACAAGCCGCTCCAAGCTCGCCCCAGAGAGGCCAAAGAGTGAATGTGTGGGTCCATGAGCTCCAGTTGGACGCGGCCTGGGCCGCTAGGGCAGCTACAGCCTCTGTGTGTTGCAGATGGTGTATCCGGACGGTGGAGCCTGTCATGCATTGTCAATGTGGCCCGGGTCTCGAGTCGGGCCACCACGCAGGTGGACGGCGTCCCGCCACTTATCATGCCGCGAGACAGACCACTTGTTCGACTGGACCCACACATACACTCCTTGGCCTCTCTGGGGCGAGCTGGGAGCTGCTTGTGCATGCGCAGACACCCCAGGTGCAAACGCATATTTGGGTGAGCGAGGGGAGGCCATAATTGTTGTGTGGGAGCAGGTCCACAATGGACAGGGCCACAACATGCTGTGTGCATAGGCCGGGACGGCCAGTGGCCAGCCTCCACATGTCTGTTGCCATATCATCATGTACTCATTGGCATGGGAGCATGGGAGATGCATATGCACACACATGCCATCTTGCACTATGTACATCTCACACTTGGCACGTGCAACGTTACGTGTCACTTGTGTTGTGTATTTGCAATCACACAGCCGTGTTGGCATGGAGCTGTCAATGTGTACACCTGTCAATGTTTCTGGAGGTGTGATCCGTACAGTGCTGTACATAGGGTGCAGTAGGAACATCAATGACTGTCTCATATCCCCTCGTGCCACAGGTCCCACTTGTTTTGGCCGCTCAGCCTGTGCCCATAGCGTTGTTGGTGTGTGCCATACTCACCCAGCCTCGGTAGCAGTGTCATGCACAGCAGCTAGTCATGTCGCCGTGGTGTTGCCGCTTACCAAATATGCTGTCTGATAACGTCAGCATGCCTTACAAGTTATTAAGGCCTAAATCCCCATGTGCATGCACATAGCAATGTTTTGTGTCACTGCCCATTGCTATTGGTATGGGACCTGCGTACGTGTATTGTGGCTGTGCTGTCCCTACTTGTCAGCTGTACTGTGATTCAATTGCTAGGTCAATCATCTATGTTTTGTGTATGTGCAAATGCCATGTGGCGTGTTGCTTTGACATGTGTCCACTTCCATCTTTCCTAGGAGGAGACCAAACATACATCGCCCCTACCAATTGCTGACAGACATGGAGGATGTAGAGATATTCCGGCAATTTCGTCTGGACCGACCCACCCTGCATCGCCTATGTGCCTTATTGGAACCCCACCTCCGTCCTCGCAGGGTGTATCCAACTGCATTTACCCCCACGGCTAAGGTGATGGCTGCACTGCATTTCTTCGCCACTGGGTCATTCCAACACACAGTGGGCAGTGGAGGTGGGATGTCCCAGCCCATGTTCAGCATGGTGCTCAGGGATGTACTGTCAGCTATGATGCTGTACAGGAACAGATACATCAGATTTCCCAGGGCTCGTGAATTGGCGGCAGTGAAGGGTGCTTTCTATGCCCTTGGACGGATCCCCCACATCGTTGGTGCAATACATTGCACCCATGTTGGCCTTGTTGCACCACAGGCCACTGAGCACCTCTACCGCAACCGGAAGCACACGCACTCCCTGAATGTGCAAGTGGTGTGCCTTGCGGACATGGTGATTTCACACGTGTGTGCGAAGTTCCCAGGATCGGCACATGACGCGCACATCATGCGCAACAGCATCCTACCACGTCTGATGACCAATCTGCAACCGGACCGTGGCTGGATTGTTGGTGAGTATGCAGAGTCGTGTAGCTTGCTGGGTGTGCAATGCTGTCCTGTGTCCAATTGGAATTGCAACGATTCTCTGTGTCCCTCGCACCCAGGTGACTCTGCTTACCCGAATGGGCCCTGGCTGCTCAGCCCATTACGAAATCCTCGGACCCCAGCTGATGACCGCTACAATGAGGCACATGGGAGGACCAGACGTGTGGTTGAGCGGACCTTTGGCCTCCTCAAGTCCAGGTTCAGATGCCTGGACCGCACCGGGGGTGCACTGGCGTACTCCCCACAGAAGGTGTGCCAGATAGTTGTGGCTTGCTGCATGCTGCACAATCTGGCTATTCGCAAGCAGATCCCCCTAATAGTGGATGACAGTGATCAGCCAGGGCCCCAGCCTGCAGACCAGGACAGCTGCAGTGACGAGGACAGTGGAGAGGAGGAAGCTGTGAATGTGCGTCAGCAGCTCATCGCCCGCTACTTCACTTGACGGTGAGTGTCCATGTACGACGGCTGATGTAGCTGTATTTGTGCAGGTGTATGTGTGCTCTGTCACGGAGGCCTTTTGTTCACTGAGTGCTGTGTGTCATTGGTCCATGTCCAGGTAAGTATGCCACTGGCAGTGGCTGTTGCATTGTGCCCTGTTGCTCTGTGAGATGTGTGTACATTGCTTGTAGTTTGTGACATGTACTGTGTGATGAGTGTGTGACACACTCATTGAATGGCCTCTTGTTCTGTCTTTCACCCCTAGGTCCCTACAGCCTCTCCTGTCCCATTGACATTCCACACAGCAGATGCATTTCTGATCATGGTGGCGGTTGCACATGGTTGAATAAACACAGGGCACAGACAGCAGATTGTGATCAAGGTGCATTTATTTTCATCGGTGACATGTGATTGTGTGCAAGGTGATGACATAAGTGGTGCGTGCAGTGACAATGAGCTGACGGCCATGGCTGCGTGATGGTCAAGGTGTACCCACTTAGTTCTATGTCCATAGTCCAACAGACACATGTCATTCAGATGGCTGTGTGGGGTGGGATCGTAGTCCAAGTCAATGCAAAAGGTGGTCAAGGTGGCTGGCTGACTCACTGGCGTTTGGTGCGTGCGAAGTCCTCTCTGGACACCTGCTTCCTCTTCGGACGGCCCCTTCCACGTTTGGGAGGGGGGGTGTTGTGGTGA
The DNA here is from genome assembly GCA_963921515.1 of Calotriton arnoldi. NCBI lineage: Eukaryota > Metazoa > Chordata > Amphibia > Caudata > Salamandridae > Calotriton > Calotriton arnoldi. The sequence continues at coordinate 1,417,995 of CAWUFW010004021.1, forward strand.
CCTGCTGGTGGTAGAGGTGTGCTCACTGGCTGTGGACGCAGGGGAACTGGACACTGCTGCTCGACCCTGCGCCCCAGCAGGTGGTGGCGGAGGTGGTGTTGCTGGCCTTGCTTGTGACCTCACCGCCACCACCAGCTGGCCCATGAGGACCACGAGTAGGTCCATACGGGACACGAATTGGCCCATATGGGCGTCCATGGACCTCAACACCCCTAGGACCTCCCGCGTGTCGGTAGCCAACCTGGCCCATTGTCCTTGGGCATCTTCATATGCCCCAAGGACTCTGGCGATCTGTGGCAGGGCTTGGCTCCCAGGCACGGGTGGCGTTGGCCTGACCCTGCTCCTCCCACCAGTACTGCTGCCACCGACCTGCCCACTAGCCACATTGCTCACCACGGTCCTCGCCCTGGCACCCAGGGTGGACCCCGACGGCCGGTCCACCACTTGCGCTGGGGCTGTGACCAGTGATGTCGTGGTGGTGATGGTGGTTGCGGCGGTGGTGGGGGCTGCGGAGGTGGTGGTGGTTGGGGCGGTGGTGGTGGTTGCGGCGGTGGTGGTGGCCGCAACGAGCGTGGCAGCAGGGGTCTGTGACTGGTCAGCAGCCCTGGGTGATGGGTTGGTGGGTAGGAGGGGCCCTGGGGAGCGGTTGTGCCCTGCCAATCCAGATGGGCCTGCTAGGTGGTCCTCGCCCGAAGAGGTGTCCAGATCCTCTACATCCGTGAGTCCACTTCGGGGGGTTGCGGACTGGCTGTGCTGGCTGCTGTCTCCATCTGCAGCCTCCTGCAGTTCAGCACCTGTGGGTAGAATGAGATAGGTTATTGTGTTGCACCTAGCAAGGTATGTATTGGTTGTCTGACATTCACAGTTCGTGCACTGTCGTGCACAGGTTTCCCAGAGGCGTGTGTGTGGATATACGATGTGTGTATGCGTGGGCTAGGCAATGGAACTGTGTGATGTGGACATGTGGCATGGGACGGATTAGCAATGCCGATGGGGGTGTGTTGCTATACTCCTCCATTCTGTGGCTCGGGTGTATGCGGTCTCCGGACCCATCGACGATGTGGGAGTGAAATATGGTTTTGGGGTTCAAATGGAACGCTTAGAAACGCAGATGGCAAAAGGGGGTACATCCCCCACAATGCTTTTGGAGTGAAATATGGTTTTGGGGTTCAAATGGAACGCTTAGAAACGCAGATGGCAAAAGGGGTACATCCCCCACAACGCTTTTGGAGTGAAATATGGTTTTGGGGTTCAAATGGAACGCTTAGAAACGCAGATGGCAAAGGGGGTACATCCCCCACAACGCTTTTGGAGTGAAATATGGTTTTGGGGTTCAAATGGAACGCTTAGAAACGCAGATGGCAAAAGGGGGTACATCCCCCACAATGCTTTTGAGGTGAAATATGGTTTTGGGGTACATACTGTGGGCTATGGGTGCAGAACGTGACATGTGTTGTGGCAACATGACAGTGCATAGACAAAGGTGTGTGTATGTCTGACATACCCGGCATATCTGCTGACTGTTATCATTTATGGACATTACATTGGATGCATTGTTATGTGTGCGTGCTTGTTGTGTGCCACACGACGTATTGCAGATGGGCCAAATCCTTGGTGTGCGTGCTGCCCTCGAACATGTGCATCAATGCAGTGGTCTTGGGGGTGTTGACTATATTATGTGTGATGTTACTCACAGTGTGACGTGCGCTTCAGTCACTGCGGGCACATGATTTGTCATGGGCAGGTTTCTTTGCGTAACTACTGTGTGAGGGCCAGCTGTTCGGATGACATACCTTACATGTCACTGGGGCTGACAGATGAGATGGATGATATGTTGGATGTGCATTGTGTGCCTGTGTGTTTCATGGGTCGAGTGGTGTTTGTGTGCAATTTTGTGGTTCCACGCTGTTACTACTAGTAAGATTTGTCTTACATGGGCGTAGTTGTACGATGTGTGGGTGACAGTCAGTAAGGACTACATGGACAAGACTTCGATGGTGTTGCTGATGTGTGTGATGGGTGGCACAGTGCCTGCCGTGTGGGTCTGTACTTAGTGGGACTTGTGCATGCAGACGTGGCTCCTTAGGTGTTGCTGTATCTGTGATGGGTCATGTGGGGTATGACTCTGTAATTCATGTCCGTGTGCACATTGGTCACATGGTTGTGACAGTGATCAGTGCTGCGTGTTCCTCTGCTACTTGACATGTCCCATGTGTTAGTCGTAATACAGTCCTCATGCCTACAGACACCCCGCCCTGTACCGTTTCCCACCTACAGGTTGTTTTGAAGTGCGCAATGCAATGGTTGCCACATGGTTATGGGCGGGAGGGGTGCTCCATGTTGCTGGTCTGTGGGAGTGGGGGCGGTGTTGTGAGTTGTGGTGATGGCTTGACACCCACAGATACCCTTTCATGTGGGGTGAGATGTCTACCTGTCGGCTGACGGTGTGCACTGCAGTGGCTGACACATGGGTGTGGGTGTGGGGAGTGCTCCACCTTGCTGCGCTGTGGGCCTAGGGAACCTGGTGTGTGTTGTACTTCAGCTGTCCCCCCTCCGACCCACTGCCTTTGTGTTGTGGCTACTTACCGGTTACTTGTCGGTTAGTGCAGCTATGGCTGACACATGGGTGTGGGGGGTGCTCCTTCTGGCGCTTCTGAAGTACAAGGGGATCTGGTGGGAGTTGCGGTGCTGGCTGACTGTACACATGCCCCCATGGTTTTGTTAGTTGGTTGGTGTGGGCTGAGTGTGTGTGAGTGTCTGTTGCATGTGTGAGTGATGTGTTGTGTATTGTGTACTGTACATGGGGGTGTTTGTCCCTCGGAGCGATGGCATAGTGGTAGTGCATGTGAGTACATAGCGGTGTGCTGGTATATATTTGTTTGTACTTACCAGCCTCCACTCCCCCTGGTAATCCGGTGAGGATCTCCGGATGTATGATGACTCGCACCTTCTCCTCCCACGCCTTGAAGGTCTTGAAAAGCGCGGGATTCCCTCCGCCAGTCCTGTCAGCCAGCTGCCGATTCTTGGCCTCCTTCTTCTTGACCTCCCTTTTCATATCGTGCCACCTCTTGGTGATTTCGCCTCGGTTGCGTGGCACGTTCCCTACTGCATTGACCTGGTCTATGATCCTGCTCCACATCCGATTTCTGGTGGCTAGTGGTGTCTGTTGGACCTGGTTGCCAAAGATTTGTGGGTGCACCTTGATGATCTCGACGACCATGACCGTCAGCTCAGTTGAAGTGAACTTTGGCATTCTGTGTGCTGCCATGGTTTGTGGTTTGGTGTTTGTGGTGCTGGTGCGGTGTGTGTGTGTGGTGTGTGATGTGCAGGTGGTTTGTGGTGCCGGTGTTTGGTGGTGGTGGTGCTGGTGGTGGTGGTGGTGGTGGGTGTGATGGGTGCGTATCTGTGGTGTGCTGCTGTCCTTGCTGTGTCGCTGTGTTCTCTCCTCTCTTCTTGGCTTTGTAGTGTTGCAAGGGATTGTGGTCTGTGAAGGGGCTGGTTTTGTACTTACCTATGTGGGTGTGTCATGATGGTCTGTTGTTTTCAGGTGTGTTGTGGCTGGTGTTGTGGGATTTGTAGTTTATTTGTTTGTCCGGGGAGGGGTGTGTATTCGGGATGTGTCCTGTGTTTGTGTATTTGTGCGTGGGTTGCTGTGTGTACTTGTTGGACATGTTGTGTGCGTTTGTTTGTGGCCGCGGATGATTTCTGTGCAGGGACGTGGCCGCCAGGGCTTCCGCCGTGTCCATTTTCATCGGTGTTATGTTCGCGGGCGGGCGGTGTATTTGTGCATATTCTGCGGTCATGTTGGTGCGATCATAATTTCACGGGCGGTGTCTCGGTTGTCAGGGCAGGCGGTTTTGGGTTGTCGTGCGTATTTTCGTCCGTGGCGGGCGGACGGACTTCGAATCGGACATGGGCGTATGGTATTTTTTGTGTTTTTACCGCCGACTGCGGTTTTTGGGTCGAGGCATCTTAATTGCTTTGTCGGTGTTCTGACTGGGTGGGGGTGCGGATTTTTACCGCTATGATAGATGGCGGATTTTTTACCGCCCGGTATCGTAATGGACACCCAAGTGTGGCTGGATCTCCAGCGACTGGTAGCTGTCCGTCGGTGGAATCAAGCCTTGATGAACAGTCTAATTCCTGTCAATGTCACCAACTGACAAGATGAGATGAAGCAGGCAATAAAGGCCTTTGTCAAGGAAGGGAGAGATACCATCTCAGTCCGTGTCCTGTGAGATCGTCTCGTCTGAAGGACTTTGTGTTAAATTGAAGTATAGGAGAATATGATGTTTTTTTTACCTCTCTCTCTCTCTTTTTTTTCTTTCTCTCTAGCTCTCTCTCTCTTTCCTTTCTTCTGATACTTCTTCTTATTAAAGATGTTACAGTCATGATTACCAGTAAATATTTTGTACTGTTGTGTTTTGTTTGAAATAAAGGAGGAATGTTATGCTGGTGGGTGAACTCACTGTCTGGCCGGGCAGGAGGGGTGTTCCTGATGTAAACCCTCCACCCCGGGCGGAATGGTTCAAGCCAGTGGGAGAAGGGCCGGAGGAAATAAATGTGCCCAAGGGTGCCCCTCGTGGCTCATTACGTTATCGAGTGCCAGGGTCATTTGTTGCACTGCACACACAGGTACCTGTGATGCCTACTGACCCCAACCCCAACAAGATGGAAGTATACCATGTTAATCATTCTGTTCCTGTTGTGTGTGTTATTAACATTAATGCTTGGTAATAACAACTTCAAGGTGCCATTAACCCACATTTCTCAGTGTTAGCATTTGCTTTTTAGAAACAGTGAGCAGGGTTTCTTCCTTTCTGAGTTTTACTTTCTAGAATAATGCACTACTGTGGGGAAATAGGTTAAATTATCTCACTTTAAACACTGCAGGTACATGAAAACAAGTGCTAAGTTCTGCACTGAGCCAGCGCAGCCCATCATGATACCAATCATAATGCTTTGTGATACCTGTTACGTGCGTGTTTATGGGCAGTGCTGCTGCCTGTGATCTAACTGTTGTGTTTTTGCAACATCTACTTTGAGGCTTTTTCACAAGGTTCTTCCCTTCCACTTACACTACATCATACCCCATGCACCTTCCATATCATAATATCAACTATTTCTGCGTTTGCATCATGGAAGGAAGTTGTATACATGGGCAGCAGTTGTACACGCTTCCTGATGCAAGCAGCAGTTACAGGATAAGAGACAGCAGGGTATGTCTCATCACATTCACTGTAGAGGTACACCACACGGAGCAGTAAGACAAGAACCCATGTGTGAGTGTAATAAGCAGCAAGTACTGCTATCTATATGATGACTTCTCTATGTGATGCTCACATTTTGATTGTACTGCTGAATATTGACCCCAAGAATATCATGGTACAAGAATATCGAGGGACAATATTTCTAAAAGTAAGTGCATATAGGGAAGTATAGATTTACTATTCCTATCTCTACATCTATGCACCTTGAAGATATATGTAGCACATAAGTACATATCTTACTTACCAATCAGTATTTGTTTTATATTTTGGCTAAATATTGAGCCTCATCGATATTTTGGGGCCTGTGTTCACAATGCACACCCATGTTTTTGAGTATCTACTCAATATCTACCTCAACATATTCCTTCCATTTTATATTAACAAATTAACTTTCAACATGGATTTTTCACATTCACATGTCACACACCAACCACCTTTAATGAATGATAATGCCTATAAAATAACATATTTGCTTACGTTTTACACAATGAATAGGCATATCTGGTACCTCTCCTTAAATGTAAATTAAAGTGAATCTTGAAGCTTTTTGAGTCTTTGAAAATCTCTATTCAGTTTATATGTTAAGAGATATTGGCAAGTAAGGGGGGCAAGGCTCCCGGCCCCGACGGGATCCCATTAGACCTATACAAAACCAACCTAGAACTATGGGGCCCAATACTTACACAAGCAATCAGTGCTAGTAGCTCTCTTAAACATATAGAGACCTGGTCGGAATCTATCTTAGTTCCCATTTTTAAAAAGGGGAATAGACCAGATCCCACTTGTTACCGACCAATATCCCTGTTAGACTCTTCAGTGAAAATAGCGGGGTGAATAGTTTTAGAGATACTACAAGACTGGGCTGAAGATAATAAAATATTGTTGGACTTGCAATTCGGTTTCCGTAAGGGATTGGGAACCGTCGAACAAAGCCTTAACTTGAGCATTCTTATTGGTGAATATTCCTGTTTAAAAAAAGGATGGCTATTCTTAGCGTTCGTTGACCTAACCGCAGCATTTGACTGTGTAATACACGAGAGGCTGTGGGGAGTCCTGCAGGATTTAGGGGTGAACAGCACCATCATATCTTTTTTGAAACACCTCTATCAAAACACCAACGGCAGAGCGAGACACGGACTTAATGGAGAATGCACTGTACCTTTCCCAATTAATAAGGGGGTCAGACAAGGGTGTGTGCTGGCTCCCTTTCTTTTTAATTTGTATACAAACGGATTAGAACAAGCATTGACGAAAGCGGGACAAGACTACCCTTTGTTAAAAGGTCGACCCATACCGGCATTAATGTATGCAGATGATGCTGGTTTGATGTGTCGTACCCAAGTGGGCCTTCAAAGATTATTAGATGGATTCGCTGCTTATATGCGCGACCTAGGTCTACGGGTAAACACTTCAAAAACGTTCATCATGAAATGTGGTATAGGAAGTAACAAATGTAGAGACATGTTCATTGATAGTCAAAGAATACATTTTACTAACAGTTCTAGTTATTTGGGTATATTATTTCATAATAAGGTACATGGATGCATGCCGTGCAGGCAAGAAAACTCGCTTTTATGAAAACCACCGCAGCCCTAGTTAATTTTTCTAAAAAATTAGGAGTGAGGCCCCCGCAACCCCTATTACAAATCTACAAAGCGAAATGTGTATCGACTGCCTTGTATGGAGCGGGACTGTGTGGACATTGTAATGTTCAACCGTTGCAAATGGTTGAGAACCAGTTCCTAAGATATATACTGGCCCTTCCGCACAGTGTATCTTCATATGTTTGTCACTTGGAACTGGGGGTTCCCTACTTAACAGACCTAATTAAAATAGAACCAATTATGCTCTGGAACAGGATATGGAGGTCCGAGGAAACCCACTTGAATAGGGAGATTTTAAATGACGTTTTGGGAATGACTGGTGTGCTGAAATTGAAATGGTTAAAATATGTCAGGGACTTTTTGTTTGACCTAGGACACCCTGAATTTTATACTGAGCCAACCACAATGAGTTTGATGTCCAGGAAAGAATTGAAACACAAATGTCTATCATTACTTGAATCATGTCGTGTAACAGAAGAAATTGTTAAGCCCACAGTACTGCACCATCAGATGATAGGAATAACTCTCAATATTCAACCCTATCTCACCTTAGTGCGTGGCCAATACGACAGACTGTTGTTGACAAGATTCAGATTAGACATTTTTCACCGCATAACGAGTTTCCCAAATATGAATGATTGGGTAAGGGCGATGCAACTATGCCCCTGTGACAATATATCTGAGCAAACGACAATACATGTTGCTTTTTTTGTAAATGTTATAACATACAAAGGAAAAAATGGTTAGTGCCACTTTTAAAGAAGCTTGCTCTCAGAAGATGTCGACCAGCGTTTTTAGCCCTACAATTTTTAGACAATGAATTTACGATATGGATTTTAACAAATTTTTTGAAAAGCGTGATAAATTGCAGGAAGTCGATAATACTGTAATGAACATACGCCCTGCATTATAATTCTGTCTCCATGGGAAACGACCTGATGTTTTAATGTATTTTTATGATGTGCTTTTATGATTTTCTATCATTGAAATCGAATAAAGCTTGTTTTACTTGCTTACTTAAGAGATATCATCAAAATTGATAGTGTTTACCTACTTGTTCCTGTTTACCGAATACATGCAAAAACTATTTTTGCACAATATATAAGGGCTAAAGTTCCCCCTGCTGTACATTATAAGCATATTGCAAGTCACAGATGAGTTCCTATACAAGGTTATGGACATCTGAGGTGACTTGCACTATCCTTATTGTGTACTCCAGAGGGTAGTTTATTCCACATAATACAGCCACACCATCACCTTTCCCACAAACCATTTTAAACCTTGGTGTGTAGCTCTTTCATATGAAAGAGCGAGCATGTTTTCAAATATGAAGAATAAAAAACGCATCAAAAACCTGTTAGTTATTTGTTGCAAGCATATATTTGAAAAAGTTAAATACAAGTAAGTTTTATTTTCAAATGCTGCACTAGCTCTGAATGTGTAGAAACATGCAAAACAATTCTAGCTTTTCCCTAACTTTTTAAGGGGTGCAAAAATGGAACACATTCTCTCTGCTTGTCATTGTAAGCTAAAAAATAGAGCAGAAGTAAGAAAAGCAACATTCCTTTTCGTAGCTTTACACAGGTGCTTTATGTATACTCCGTGACCTGACCTGCCTTTCAGCACAACCTCTAGCAGCGGGCCTTGAGACATCAGAACCCAACTTTTGTAGCTGAAAATAGTTGAGTTCTGATGTCTTTTATTTAAAGTTGTGACTGGGAGGTCACATGTCCCCGATTATAAAGAAATTAGAGACTGCAGTTTATACAGGGATTATAGAATCCCATTTTTTCCAATATATTTACTTATTGGCTTTAAAAATATAACCATATGAAATACAAACAGAACAGCCAACTTACACACAAAGAATACTGAACGTATACCTATATGTTAATTCATCTGCAATATAAATAACAATAGATCTATTTTTATATATAAATATATATCTATATCTATATCTATATTTTTTTTTAATGTGAATCAAAGAGTTACAGTTACAAATCATTAACAGCTGCAGAAGCAAGCACCCAACAATGTGAATGGAAAATATGATAGCACAAAATAATATACTCTTTCCTCATATTGGCTTTTAATTTAAAATAAAACAAATGAAAACACAGCAGGAAGATTAAAGTGAGCACCAAAAAAGTATCTGAGATGAGAAACACTTGATGCATGGGTTTCTCACTCCAACCTTTCTAAAGTCTCTGGCAACTTACCGCACACCATCAGAAATAGGAAGCTTCAGAGATTCCTTCTTGTGGTTCATCAGTCCAAAATCGGCCAAGATTAAGCAGGTAAGGAACATTTTGCTGCTCTTTTATTGTATTTAGAGAAGGGATAATTAGAAGCAGAGAGTGCAATGCCATCAGAGATTTCATGTCAAAATGGGCAGAAATAACTACAGGAATTACACCAAGGTGCTCAGGGGAGCATTAACTGGTGATGACACATTCCTACTTGTTTTGTAATAAATGGTAAATCATGAAGGAAATATGAATATTGTTGTGGTCTTTCAATATATTATCTTGAGGGTGTTTTTTAGCTATGTAAGTACTCAAATACTGCATTTAAAACGTGTTAGAAAGAAGTTTACGCAATTATATTGGTTATAAAAGCTAGAAAGTGCATTTAGTTATCTTATACTCTATTATTGTTTAATATTCTTCGGGACTACTCACAAAGATAACTTACACATGAGTAAATTTACCACATTTGTCTATTCCCAAAATCATAGAGTAAAGTTACTGAAAAGTAACTTACATGCTCCCCTTTTCTTCAAAAGTGTAGGAGCCAAAATTATGGGTGTAAGGAAATGTGTCTTTTTGTATGATCACCCCCCCACTTTTTGGACAGATGCTGCTGTTTTTCTGATTCTGTCTCTGAGCGTGCACGGAGGTCTGCCAAACAGACCTCCGTGCTGGTGTTTAACCCTATACAAATGTTATGTTGAATTGGATACACCCAATTGGCAAGTACTGACTTACTTATAAGTCCCTAGTATACAGTACCCAGGGTACCAAGGGCATGTAAGGCAGATGGTTCACACAGGACTGCAGCACTGTTTGTGCCCTCTTGCATGTGTCAGAGGTAAAATGGAGCCCAGCCTGCCACTGCAGACTGACAGGTCAGTGTGTCACATTGCTAACACTACTTTGCCATTGCAAGTAATGGCAAAGTGACCACTTCCCTTAAGTAATATACGTGAGGTCTCCCTAAAAAGGCTTATAGTGTCCTATGGAAGGGAACCATATATTATTTAGCAAGACATATGTTTTAATATGCTTTAACAGCAACGCTTCCAAATTATTTCTTTGCTGGTGAAGGTTAGGAACCCCTTTGGCTAACAAAGAGTTAAATGGTTGGCACTCCAACCCTTCTAATAATGGATGGGACCACCTAACAAGGTCAAGTAAGGTATCAAATTAATTGAGATATTAAATCTGACCTAATGGTCAGGTCAGATTTAAGGTCACTATTAAAGTTAAGCATCTTTTAGAAAGTTGCTTCCCTGCACTCCAGCTAGTACAGTGACCTCACAAAAGCCCTTACACTGAGACAGATTCCTGGCCACATGGGAGATGTTTGAATGACTCCCAGGCTTGGGAACAAATGCTGTTGCCGCAGAGCAAGGTGATAACTCCTTTCCCAGGATAGCCAGTCAGGGTGTTAGCCCACAAGGTTGGTTTCAAAGTTGATGCCCCCTTTGAAGGGCAGCTCGTAACAACATCCCTGAGCAGGATGCATTTTGTTCCTGCAGACAATTAGGAGACAAGGCCAAGAGAGGGAAACCAGTGGGCAAACTGATTTCCTGAGGGCGTTGAGCCCTAGAATAGCCACACCTGTGGGGTGGGCTACTCTGCTCATCACGACCAAGGATGGGTTTGTGTCATCTTGAAAGGAGCATGTTTGAGGTACTCTGGGATAGCAGGGTGCCATACATCACAGGGACATGGTCACAAAAGAAGAGGTGACCCAAGAGCCCATTGGCTAGTGACCACGTGGCCCTCTCGGGGCTTGTTTCTGGGATATATATAGCACCCCTGGAACCATGACCCTTAGTTCCCATTGGAGAACAAAAGAGGACTGAAGAAGGACTGCCCTGCTGCCCTTGACACGGGCAACGAGAGGCTGCACCACTGAGAGGACTGCATCTGCTGTAGTTTTGGGCTAATGCGATTTCCCAGCTTTACCTAGACCAGTGACTCTCAGGATCAGTTGGATGATCCCCTGCACCCAGCTCCAGGACCACAAGAGCTGAAAGAGCCCAAACCGAGAGAGTGGTACCCAGCACAGACATTTGGTGCTACCAGTCACCAGGCACAACAAAAGAGAACCAGATGTAACCAAAATATGCACCTGAGTCAGGCAAACCAGGAGTGCTGTCAAAGTTTGGATTCAACGTATGCAAGGGACATTAGCCCCCACCAAAGAATTTCCATCTAAATGCGGGGCAGCATGACCCATAGTGCAGCATCGACTGTTCGACTACTGCAATAAAGAGGACTTCGAGGGACCCCAATCTCCATGGCCAAAGTTGCCCCATATCACCCGTGGTCTGAGGAACCACCACAGAAACACCTTTATCAACCACATCACAACCTGAGCATCCTTGCGAACATCTTTTCCTGCATCCATTAGCATCAGGACCACTCCACTGACTTCTATGGCGGTTGTTCTATAAATTTGGATTCTTGCTTTAAAAATGCTCTGGTGGCCAGGTAACTGTCCAAAGTATCCTTTCAGGGCCCGGCCCCCTAGACCTCATCCCTGCTGGATTTGGTTGCCCAAGCCGGGCCAGAACACTCACACTTACTTCCACAAACTTTTCAAAAGTTTGCAACCTTGGCGTTTGCCAATGCTTGTCTGCTGTTGCATTTAAAAATGATAAAAAGTTCTAAAATCTGTATCTCCGCAACCCTCTGGTAGATTTTAATGGTCAAGGTCTTGAAAAATTTATAAAAATACACTCTATTTTGTATAAATTGGTGTTGTATATTTCTATTGGCATGTGATTTTCTTATTCTGAGCTGTTAAATGTTTTACACTAAGTTCCTTTGCCAAGCCTTACTGTTCACAGTCAAAGCTACCCAGGAATGAGCTAAGGTTGAGTACACAACACTGACTGGGTCCAGGAAGGTATCTGTGAGTGTACTCCATGATAAGACCCCACTGTCATACCATATAGTGCACCCAGATCCTCACAATGGGTATAAATTACTGCTATCAACAAGCATTGGCACAGCCTATTGGTCTTGCCGCTCACTAGCTACAGTCACTGAAGGAATTGCTAGATGCCCTTTTTGATTCAGAAGAAACAGTTTGATATTTTTAACAAAACTGCAGCCCTTCAGAACTTTGCTAGATGTCACTCACATGTTAGAAGCAACTGCTTAACATCTCTGTCACAAAGCTCCAGTAACTCATGTTGTTACTAAAAGTTTCAAATGTCCTTAAAAAATTGAGGATGTGAGGCTTCAATATAAATATACACTTATACAAATTTGCTAGTCTGATTTATTGTGTTTGATTTCAATAGGATAAGTAAATATGCCAATGTTGGTATATGCTGATGAACAATATTGCAACTTTCAATAAATGTCTTGATTACTATGGAACACTTGTATAGGCAACCAAATAGATATAGGTCCTAACAATCGCTAGTGAGGTAAACTACTTGCTACAGTATTGCTGGGAAACAGTTTTTTGTTGAGTGGCACTATATTTATGTCCTAGTAAAATGGCCATATGTTATGGTCTGTGGTAAGCAAAATTGAAGCCAATATATAAAGATATTTGATAGAGTTCTCATACTTGAGATGTGTAATGGTCTGCTGGCTAAATGTCTGCTGTGCGAGTGCCGCCTCACCTGTGGGTGACTTTGGAGCGTTATATTAACACGGCGGCCCAGCCGTGGAGTTGGGCACCACCGCAATGATCGGAAGCGGGCCATGGGGCTCGAAATTCGTCGAGTTCTTCTATGGGGCAGCATTGTCCTGGTTTGAGACCTTGCACATCTTGGGGCCCATTGGAGGGTTATTATTGGGGACTCTTTGCACGCAGCACCAATTGTGGTAGGATTGAAGCACTATGAATCCCATAAGAATATGCGCCTATCGGAAGGCAGATATATAATAAAGGTGTGGCAGGAAACGCTGCTTGCTTTGAAAAACCCAGCATTTTGAAGAAGGAATTTTATTTCAGAAATGCGTCGGTTGATACTTGAGATGTGTAATGGTCTGCTGGCTAAATGTCTGCTGTGCGAGTGCCGCCTCACATGTTGGTGACTTTGAAGCGTTTTATATATATATATATATATATAGATATATATATATATATCTATATATATATATATATATATTCACTGAAAAAACCATAGGTTTTAGGGACAGTTATAGTTAGTTGGACATTTCACTCGTACAAAACCAGAGAAATTCCCCCGTTATAGTTAGTGTAGCTAACTATAACTCACGCCCCCGCAATGCACTGCTGATGACGTCACACATTACATCACTCATGACATGGTCAGTGACATCACTGATGACATCACTGATGACATCTCAAATGACATCACTGATGACATCATCCAGTGACTGTGTTTCTGTAAAGTTTAAATATGTTTAATATATATAGGGAAAGGCGTATTGAAGAATGAGTGGGTATATAAGTGTCTGAATGGATGATTTAGTACGTGCGTGACTGACTCTACAAGTGAGTGATTAAACGTATCTTACTGAATGCATGAGTTAGTGACTAAATTGTGTGAATGTCTGTATCCGTCTGTCTGTTGGTGTGTAAGTGGATGCATGGATTTGCGAATAGCTACATGAGTGTCTATATGGGTTATTGATTGGTTCTCTGAGTATCTGTATGGGTGCCTGAGTGTTTGTGTGGGTGGGGTGTGTGTGACTCTGTACATAGATGTATGAGTGGGTGATTCACTGGGTGCATGATTTCAAGAGTGCATCTGTGATGGACTGCTTGGGTGGGTGAGTGTGTGTATGGGTGTGTTAGTGAGTGAATATATATCTGAGTGGTACATGTGCGAGTAACTACATATGTAAAAGGCAGTATATATGTGTGTTAGAGTATTTAAATGGCTATAAGTGAGAGTGTGTGATTGTGAGAGTGGCTGTACGGATGCGTGTGGGCTTGTATCAGTTATTGTATAAGATCGTAAGAATGTGCTAGTATTTGTATGAGTAAGTGAGCTGGTGTGTGTATAACTGTATAGGTGAGTAAATGGGTGTGTGATTAACTTTGTGCATGACTGACTAGGTGTGTGAGTACCTCTATGGATGAGTGGCGGTGTGTGAGTGTTTATATAGGTGTATGAGTGCATATGATAGTCCTGTCATGAGTGACTAAGTATGAGTGACTGTACGGGTGAGTGAGTAGATGTGTGTGTGTAGACCTAACAATCAGTGAGTGGGTATGTAGTTATTGGTATTGGAGTGTGTATGGTTTTGAGAATGGCAGTCTGTAATTTAGAGTGGGTGTATCAGAAGTTATATTAGGGTGTGAGAAGATGCATGAAATTATCACATGGATGATGTCATCAGTGATGTCATTTGAGATGTCATCAGTGATGTCATCAGTGATGTCACTGACCATGTCATGAGTGATGTAATATGTGACATCATCAGCAGTGCATTGCGGAGCGCGAGTTATAGTTAGCTGAACTAACTATAACGGGGAATTTCTCTGGTTTTGTACGAGTGAAATGTCCAACTAACTATAACTGTCCCTAAAACCTATGGTTTTTTCAGTGAATTTCAAACGTTTTTTAAATGCTAATTTCTAACTATAACGTGTCTGAAACCTATGGTTTTTTCAGTGAATTTCAAAGGTTTTTTAAATGCTAATTTCTAACTATAACGTGCTTGAAACCTATGGTTTTAAGTGAATTTCAAAGGTTTTTTAAATGCTAGTTTCTAACTATGCCTACAGAGGTAGGACATGTGAAGAAAGAAGAAAAACCGCACCGAAAGAAGCAAAAGAAATGCAGAAAGAAGCAACAGAAGTCCACAAAGACGAAGAAAAGTGCAGGAAGAAGCAAAAGATGTGCAGAAAGACCCATATTGCAAAATCCTCCTGTGCCCACAACTTTTTCAGACGGGTACTGGTGGTAACTGACTCTGACTAACCAGAGCCAGTGCTATGCTAAAAGACACTTAGAATACAGTGAAAACACCTACATACACTAGGGAACACTATGCGTTGGGGTACCCCTGTGATTAGCATGACCTCCTCTGTAAGTCCCTAGTACATAATAGGGCAGGGGATTAAAACTACCTCTTAAAGCGCTACAGGGCGCGTTTACACAGTGGTGAAGGGAGGGGGGGCCTGAGGTGACATGTGTGCAAACGCATCCCGTGGCGCATTTTAAGTTGGGGGATTAAGTCCCCTTGAATCCTGAGGGTCCCTGGGGTCCAACTAGCCCACCATGTACCTACAGTTAGTACCACAGAGAGGAGTTGCAGAGGCGTTCGAGGCCACGCACCTTTTTCACCTCTCTGCAACGCAACTCTGTTGTGCTTACTGAAGGTACCTGGTGGGCTAGTTGGCCCCAGGGTCCCTCAGGATTCAAGGAATTAATTCCCAATTTAAAACGCACCACAGGGCGTGTTTGCGCACATGTCACCTGAGGCCCCGCCCCATCCCTTCACCACTGTGCAAACGTGCCCGTGGCAGTTTTTAAGATGGGGGATTAGGTCACCTTGAATCCTGGGGGTCCCTGGGGCCCAACTAGCCCACCAGGTACTTCCAGTAAGCGCCACAGGCCTGCGTTGCAGAGAGATGGTCCGAGGCCATGCCCCTTTTTACACGTCTCTGCAACGCAGCTCTGTGGCGCTTACTGGAGTTACCTGGTGGGCTAGTTGGACCCCAGGGACCCTCAGGATTCAAGGGGAATTAATTCCCCAACTTAAAACACGCAACAGGGCATGTTTGCACACATGTCACCTCAGGCCCCGCCCCCTCCCTTCACCACTGTGCAAACGCGCCCTGTGGCGCATTTTAAGTTGGGGGATTAACTCCCCTTGAATCCTGAGGGTCCCTGGGGTGCAACTAGCCCACCAGCTACCTCCATTAAGCGCCACAGAGCTGCGTTGCAGAGAGGTGTAAAAAGAGGCGTGGCCTCAGAAAACCTCTCTGCAACCCAGCCCCCTGGCGCATACTGGAGGTTCTTGGTGGGCTAGTTGGCTCCCAGGGACCCCAATATTCAAGGGGAATTCGTTCCCATCTGCAAACGCGCCAGGGCGCGCTTGCAGAGTGCTGCAAGGAGGGGCGTGAGCCTCCCGGCGCGATGCCGGTCTTTTTATTTTATTTTGTTTTTTAAGAAGGGGGCTGTGTGGCCCCCTTATTCTTCTAAATTATTGGCCCTGGGGACCCCATCCCCCAGGGCCTGCCCCCTATTTAAAAAAAACGAAAATTTTTTTGGAAGGGGGCAGTGTGGCCCCCTCCCGAGGCCTTAATCGGTCCCGGGGACCCCATCCCCAGGGGCTCGGCCTTTTTGTTTTTTCAAATCTTTTGGAGGGGGCTGTGTTGCCCCCTCCTCAGGTCACTTATGGCCCCGGGGACCCCATCCCCCGGGGCCGGCCTTTGTTTTTTTTTTTATTTTGGGGAAGGGGGCCGCATGGACCCCTCCCGGGCCACTTGTAGCCCCGGGGACCCCATCCCCCGGGGCTGGCCCTCTCTGTTGGGGACCGTGGGGGGGTCCCCAATACCCCCACGGTCCCGCCGGCTCCCCGCGTCCTTCGGGAGCCGACATTGCTTTTCCACGTGGGGAGCTGCTAAGATGCAGCTCCCCGTGTGGAAAAGCAATTTGCTTTGAATTTTGGAAGAGAGAGCAGGTTTCCTGCTCTCTCTTCCAAAATTCAAAGCAAGTTTGCAATGACAGGGCGGGAGCCGCGAGGCTCCCGCCTGTCATAGCAAACAGCAGTGTCCCGGGGATGGGCACCCGGGACACTGCAGGAGCTGGCCCTGGGGGATGGCGGTCCCCAGGGCCATCACAGGCTTCCAGGATGGAGGCCGCGCGGCCCCCTCCCAACATGTGCAAAGCCCCGGGGAGGTGGTGGTCCCGGGGCTTTGGGGTCCAAAACGGACCCCACTTTAAAATTCTTAGTGCCCCGGGGAGGTGGCGGTCCCGGGGCGTGTGGGGGGCTCGACCCCCCACAAAGGTCATTTCTATTTTTATAAAAGCCCCGGGGGTGGCGGTCCCCGGGGCTGCGGGAGGGCCGAGTGCCCTCCCGCACCAATTTAAAATCAAAGCCCCGGGGGGTGGTGGTCCCCGGGGCTTGAGGGGGCCTTAGAGGCCCCCCAACATTATTAATAAACCCCCGCATGCCCCCGGGACTTGGTCCACCCGGGGTCCAAATAACAACGAAGCGCGGGAGCCCGCGCTTCGTTTTTTTTCACGGCGGGATCCGCGCATCCTAGGCGCATCCCGCCCATTATTTAAAAAAAAAATGCTTTTTTGGGCCCTGGGGGTCCTTGTGGTACCCCTAAGCAGGCCTAGGGGGTCAGGGTGTTTCTACCCTGCCCCCTTTTGCGTTTTGCGCACTTGTTTCTGTGCCTCGGTTCTACCGAGGAACAAGATGGCTGCCAACACTTCCTGGTTTGGAGTGTTGACAGGCAATTAGCATACCGCTCGTGATCAGGAGGGTGCGCTCAGGGTGCGCGGACCATCCGCGGCCATAGATATATATGTGTTTTTACTTTTGATTTTCTCAGCAACTACTGAACGGATTTACACCATTTAACAAAAAGGGTTCTTTCTGAACCAAGTACTACCTCTTTGCCAAATTTGGTGTAATTCCGTTCAGCAGTGCGGGCTGTAGCCGTGTCTAAAGTTTCCTATGGAAAATTGCATGAGGAAAACACGTTTTGGGACCCCCCTTTTTCTCTGCCCCCGCTTGCCGAATCACCCCGAAACTTTCAGGATAAGAGCGGACCGTCAAGAATCGTCAACCGGCGCCAAAGGTATTGGAAATAGAATGTTGCGAATTTCCTATGGAAAATAGGTCCTAACTATAACTATCTACTGGCGACCGCCAGTAGATAATATATATATATTCACTGAAAAAACCGTAGGTTTCAGGCACGTTATAGTTACAAATTAGCATTTTAAAAACCTTTGAAATTCACTGAAAAAACCATAGGTTTCAGACACGTTATAGTTAGAAATTAGCATTTAAAAAACCTTTGAAATTCACTGAAAAAACCATAGGTTTTAGGGACAGTTATAGTTAGTTGGACATTGCACTCGTACAAAACCCGTGAAATTCCCCGTTATAGTTAGTTCAGCTAACTATAACTCGCGCCCGCAATGCACTGCTGATGACGTCACATATTACATCACTCATGACATGGTCAGTGACATCACTGATGACATCACTGATGACATCTCAAATGACATCACTGATGACATCATCCAGTGACTGTGTGTTTCTGTAAAGTTTAAATATGTTTAATATATATAGGGAAAGGCGTATTGAAGAATGAGTGGGTGTATAAGTGTCTGAATGGATGATTTAGTACGTGCGTGACTGACTCTACAAGTGAGTGATTAAACGTATCTTACTGAATGCATGGGTTAGTGACTAAACTGTGTGAATGTCTGTATCCGTCTGTTGGTGTGTAAGTGGATGCATGGATTTGCGAATAGCTACATGAGTGTCTATATGGGTTATTGATTGGTTCTATGAGTATCTGTATGGGTGCCTGAGTGTTTGTGTGGATGGGGTGTGTGCGACTGTGCATAGATGTGTGAGTGGGTGATTCACTGGGTGGATGGTTTCAAGAGTGCATCTGTGATAGACTGTATGGGTGGGTAAGTGTGTGTAAGAGTGTGTTAGTGAGTGAATGTATGTCCCAGTGGTACATGTGTGAGTAATTACATATGTGAAAGGCAGTATATATGTGTATTGGAGTATATAAATAGCTATAAGCGAGAGTGAGTGATTGTGATAGTGGCTGTATGGATGAGTGTGTGCTTGTATCAGTGATTGTATAAGAGCGTAACAATGTGCTAGTATTTGTATGATTAAGTGAGCTGGTGTGTGTATAACTGTATAGGTGAGTAAATGGCAGTGTGTTTAATTATTTGCATGACTGACTAGGTGTGTGAGTACCTCTATGGATGAGTGGCGGTGTTTGAGTGTCTATATAGGAGTAAGAGTGCATATGATAGTCCTGTACTGAGTGACCATAAGTATGAGTGACTGTACGGGTGAGTGAGTGGATGTGTGTGTGTAGACCTAAGAATCAGTGAGTGGGTATGTAGTTATTGGTGTTGGAGTGTCTATG
Organism: Calotriton arnoldi; assembly: GCA_963921515.1. Lineage (NCBI taxonomy): Eukaryota > Metazoa > Chordata > Amphibia > Caudata > Salamandridae > Calotriton > Calotriton arnoldi. The sequence continues at coordinate 1,437,178 of CAWUFW010004021.1, forward strand.
GTTTTGCGAATGGCACTCTGTAATTTAGATTGGGTGTATCAAAGGTTATATTAGGGTGTGAGGAGCTGCATCAGATTATCACGTGGATGATGTCATCAGTGATGTCATTTGAGATGTCATCAGTGATGTCATCAGTGATGTCACTGACCATGTCATGAGTGATGTAATATGTGGCGTCATCAGCAGTGCATTGCGGGCGCGAGTTATAGTTAGCTGAACTAACTATAACGGGGAATTTCACGGGTTTTGTACGAGTGCAATGTCCAACTAACTATAACTGTCCCTAAAACCTATGGTTTTTTCAGTGAATTTCAAAGGTTTTTAAATGCTAATTTCTAACTATAACGTGTCTGAAACCTATGGTTTTTCAGTGAATTTCAAAGGTTTTTAAAATGCTAATTTGTAACTATAACGTGCCTGAAACCTACGGTTTTCAGTGAATTTCAAAGGTTTTTAAATGACAATTTTTAAATGTATTAATTTTTATATTAATTTTTTTCATACTGATTTACTACATTTTTAGAAACAATTTCTTTTTACATATTTATATTTTTAAATTACATTGTAATTACATTATACATTACATTACAAAAATACTTTCTCAGAATGAATTACTTTAGTTTAAATACTTTGCACATAGGCAATAGACTTTTAAGTACAGTAGTTACAGTTGTTGCAATGGGCAACACATTTTCAAACACAATGCAACATTCAGCTCAATGTGAATTTCTAGTTAAATGCAATTAGTTACTTTATGGATTACTTTTCTAACCACAGGACTGGATCCTAGATTCAGTCCTGGTACATCTCCTGTAAACAGTTGAGTAAAAGCGTTTTGGTTACAGTCGTGATTTTTAAGGAATATTATTGTATTTTAAAAGTTGACACTTAGAAACTTTTCTCATAGAATCACCAATGTTATCCTATGGAAGGAAATTCACTTAGCAGGTAAAAACTGTTATCGTTACTTTTTCTTACTCAGTGTTGGATCCTGGATCCAGCACTGGTGCATCTCCTGTAAACAGTTGAAAGAATGCGTTTAAGTCATACAGGCGATTTTTAAGGAATATTTGTAGTTTGTGAAAATCGACACTTTGAAACTTTTCTGCTGAAAACCAGACAATGGATTCCTATGGAAGAAAATATAAGTTACTGGTAAGTACGGTTAAAATTACTTTTCAGGACCAGTACTGGGCTGAAAGATACAGCACTGAGGTCTCTCCTTATAACAGGTGAGTAAATCGGAATTCGTATTTCGGCTGATTTTAGAGGAATATTTGTATGTTTCAAAAATCAACACTTAGAAACTTTTTCAGCAAAAGCAGGCAATGATATCCTATGGAAGGAAATTCAAGTTACTGGTAAGTACGGTTAAAATTACTTTTGAGGATCAGTACTGGGCTGAAAGATGCAGCACTGAGGTCTCTCCTGATAACAGATGAGTAAATCGGAATTCGTATTTCGGCTGATTTTAGATGAATATTTTAAAGTTCCAAAACTCCACACTTAGAAGAATTTCCAAGTGAAACCAGTCAATGTTAGCCTATGGAAGGAAATTCAAGTTACCGGTAAGTACGGTTAAAATTACTTTTCAGGACCAGTACTGGGCTGAAAGATACAGCACTGAGGTCTCTCCTGATAACAGGTGAGTAAATCGGAATTCGTATTTCGGCTGATTTTAGAGGAATATTTTAAAGTTCCAAAACTCCACACTTAGAAGAATTTCCAAGTGAAACCAGTCAATGTTAGCCTATGAAGGAAATTCAAGTTACCGGTAAGTACGGTTAAAATTACTTTTGAGGATCAGTACTGGGCTGAAAGATGCAGCACTGAGGTCTCTCCTGATAACAGGTGAGTAAATCGGAATTCGTATTTCGGCTGATTTTAGAGGAATATTTTAAAGTTCCAAAACTCCACACTTAGAAGAATTTCCAAGTGAAACCAGTCAATGTTAGCCTATGGAAGGAAATTCAAGTTACTGGTAAATACGGTTAAAATTACTTTTCAGGACCAGTACTGGGCTGAAAGATGCAGCACTGAGGTCTCTCCTGATAACAGGTGAGTAAATCAGAATTCGGATTTCGGCTGATTTTAGAGGAATATTTTAATGTTTCAAAAATCAACACTTAGAAGAATTTCCAAGTGAAACCAGTCAATGTTAGCCTATGAAGGAAATTCAAGTTACTGGTAAGTACGGTTAAAATTACTTTTGAGGATCAGTACTGGGCTGAAAGATGCAGCACTGAGGTCTCTCCTGATAACAGGTGAGTAAATCGGAATTCGTATTTCGGCTGATTTTAGAGGAATATTTGCACAATGGTGAAGGGAGGGGCGGGGCCTGAGGTGACATCTGTGCAAACGCGCCCGTGGCGTGTTTTAAGTTGGGGATTAAGTCCCCTTGAATCATGAGGGTCCCTACGGACCAACTAGCCCACCAGGAACCTCCAGTATGCGCCAGGGGGCTGCGTTGCAGAGACATGTACAGAGGCCACACCCCTTTTACACCTCTCTGCAACGCAGCTCTGTGGCGCTTTCTGGACGTACCTGTTGGGCTAGTTGGCTCCCAGGGACCCTCAGGATTGAAGAGGATTTAATTCCCCATCTTAAAACGCGCCACGAGGCCTGTTTGCACACATGTCACCTGAAGCCCCGCCCCTCCCTTCACCACTGTGCAAACGCGCCCCGTGGCGCGTTTTAAGTCGGGAGATTAACTCCCCTTGAATCCTGAGGGTCCCTGGGGTGCAACTAGCCCACCATATACCTCCAAAAAGCGCCATAGAGCTGCGTTTCAGAGAGGTGTAAAAGGGCGTGGCCTCTGTACACCTCTCTGCAAGGCAGCCCTGGCGCATACTGGAGGTTCCTGGTGGGCTAGTTGGCCCCAGGGACCCCAGTATTCAAGGGAATTCGTTCCCCCTCTGCAAGCAGCGCCAGGGCGCGTTTGCAGAGTGGTGAAGGAAGGGGCGGGGCCTACGGGCCCGATCGTTTTTGTTTTGTTTTTTCCCCCTGAAGGGGAGCTGTGTGGCCCCCTTCCTTTTTCCTATTTTTAGGCCCTGGGGACCCCATCCCCCAGGGCCTTACCACCCTTTTAAAATTAAAATAAAAATAAAAAAAACGGGAAGGGGGCCGCGTGGCCCCCTTCCCTGGGCCTGTATTGGCCCGGGGACCCCATCCCCGGGGCATGGCCTCTTTTTTTTATTTGGAGGGGGCTGCGTGGCCCCCCTCCTCAGGCCATTTAAGGCCCGGGGACCCCATCCCCCGGGCCGGCCTTGCACTTTTTTTTAATTTTTTTACTTTGGGGAGGGGGCTGCGTGGCCCCCTCCGTGGCCACTTATGGCCCCGGGGACCCCATCCCCCGGGGCCTGGCCTCTCGTTGGGGACTGTGGGGGGTCCCCAAGCCCCCCACAGTCCCGCCGGCTCCCCGTGTCCTACGGGAGCCGGCATTGCTTTACACATGGGGAGCTGCTAAGATGCAGCTCCCCATGTGAAAGCAATCAGCTTTGGATATTGGAAGAGAGAGCAGGTTTCCTGCTCTCTTCCAATATCCAAAGCAAGTTTGCAATGACAGGACGGGAGCCGCGAGGCTCCGTCCCTGTCATTGCAAACAGCAGTGTCCCGGGGTAGGCACCCCGGGACACTGCAGGAGCCGACCCTGGGGGTGGCGGTCCCCAGGAGCCACCACAGGCTCCAGGAGGGGGCAGCGCGGCCCCCTCCCTACATTTTGAAAGCCCCGGGGAGGTGGTGGTCCCGGGGCTTGGAGAGTCAAAACGGACCCCCATTTTAATTTTTCTTAGTGCCCCGGGAGGTGGTGGTCCCGGGGCGTGTGAGGGCTGGAGCCCCCACACAGGTTTTTAATTTAAAAAAGAAGCCCCGGGGAGGTGGTGGTCCCCGGGGCTGTCGGGGGGCCCTTAGAGGCCCCCACACATAAATTAACCCCCTCAGCATGCCCCCGGGACTTGGCCCACCCGGGGGCCAATTAACATCAAAGCGCGGAGACCGCGCTTCAATTTTTCTTCGGCAGGATTCGCGCTCCCTGAGCGCATCCTGCCGATTTAAAAAAAATATATATATTTTTTGCCCAGGGGTCCTTGTGGGACCCCCTGAGCAGACCTAGGGGTCAGGGTGTTTCTACCCTGCCCCCTTTGTGCGCTTTGCGCACTTGTTTCTGTCCCTCGGTTCTACCGAGGACAAAATAGCTGCCAACACTTCCTGATTTGGAGTGTTGACAGCCAATTAACATAAAGCTCGTGCTCGGGAGGATCCGCGGCCCTAGATATATCTATCTTTTTACTTTTGATTTTCTCAGCAACTACTGAACGGATTTACACCATTTAACAAAAGGGTTCTTTCTGAACCAAGAACTACCTCTTTGCCAAATTTGGTGTAATTCCGTTCAGCAGTTCGAGCTGTAGCCGTGTCTAAAGTTTCCTATGGAAAATTGCATGGGGAAAACGCGTTTTGGGACCCCCTTTTTCTCGGCTCCGGCTAGACGAATCCCCGAGACTTTCAGGGTAGGAGCGGACCGGAGCGCCCCACAAAGTTTGAAAATTTTGCGAAGATACGTCAACCGGCAAGAGAGTTATTTCAAATAGAATGTCGCCGATTTCCTATGGATAATAGGTTGTAACTATAACTATCTACTGGCGACCGCCAGTAGATATGATATATATATATATATATATATATATATATATATATATATATATATATATATATATATACATATATATATATATATACACCCCAGAATTCTTCCAACAGTGGCCCCCTCACTTCCAGGGAGTAGAAGAAAAGCAGCACAGCCGGGCACAGCAGGTTGTAAGTAGTCCTTTTTATTTCTCTTTTTTAATTCACCGACAGTGCAACAAAAAGACCTACGCGTTTCGGCCGGAGCCTTCAACTGGGTCTGAAGTGTGTGTGTGTAAAGATAGATTATTTAAAGGGAAATTTCCCTCCAAAAAGACCTCCACAATTTAAAGGGGCACATACAAATATTTTATATTTTGAACATTGTACACATTGCACAAGCAAGGCAGGGTTTAATGAATTTTTCCAATGATTTTTTCTCTCAAATCCCCACAACATATCATATTAGTTGCTAATGGTTTCAGAAACATATTCTAACGTTCCTATGTGAATTTATAATTAAATTCACTAATTACGATGACGTACCCGTATGTTGTATCGTTATATGATGGTTGTAATCTGATCTACTGAAGATTGTCTTGCCTTTGCTGCTTCGGATCCTACAAAGGATGAGTTAATTAACTCTTAATATACATTGCGCATTGAAACCTACCAAGGAAAATTAATTTTGCTCAGTAGATAAACTAATTGTCCCTGCATGCAACATGAATTAAATTGCACTAAGCCAGGCCCACTGGGGGCCGTGAACCAATCAAAAGCATGCAAATAAAGGAGCGCGATTCTTTGTGTCAATTGTACTGAGCCTCTGAAGAAGTGGCGTCCCAGCCACGAAACGCGTCAGGCACGAATTAAAGTACCGAAGGGTCAAGGCAAGCTGAATGTGTAGGCCCGTTGGCAGGCAAGCTGTTGTGTGCATCCTGAAAAGCTTGGGCATTTGTTTGACAATATTTTGACATGGTGGCCTTACCGTGCAGGATGGCACCATCTCTGAACCTTGAGAGGCTGCGGAAGGGAACTATCTTTGATCCATTTAAGCAGCACAGTGCGCCGCATGAAGATTGTCTTGCCTTTGCCGCTTCGGATCCTACAAAGGATGAGTTAATTGACTCTTAATATACATTGCGCATTGAAACCTACCAAGGAAAATTAATTTTGCTCAGTGGAAAAACTAATTGTCCCAGCATGTAACATGAATTAAAATTGCACTAAGCCAGGCCCTCTGGGGGCCGTGAACCAATCAAAAGCAAGCAAATAAAGGAGCACGATTCTTTGCTTCAATTGTAATGAGCCTCTGTAGAAGTGGCGCCCCAGCCACGAAAGGCGTCAGGCACGAATTAAAGTACCGAAGGGTCGAGGCAAGCTGAATGTGTACGCCCGTTGGCAGGCAAGCTGTTGTATGCATCCTGAAAAGCTTGGGGATTTGTTTGACAATATATATATATATATATATATACCCCAGAATTCTTCCAACAGTGGCCCCTCACTTCCAGGGTGTAGAAGAAAAGCAGCACAGCAAGGCACAGCAGGTTGTAAGTAGTCCTTTTTATTTCTCTTTTTTAATTCACTGACAGTGCAACAAAAAGACCTACGCCTTTCGGCCGGAGCCTTCAACTGGGTCTGAAGTGTGTGTGTAAAGATGGATTATTTAAAGGGAAATTTCCCTCCAAAAAGCCCTCCACAATTTAAAGGGGCACACACAAATATTTTACATTTTGAACATTCTACACATTGCACAAGCAAGGCAGGGTTTAATGAATTTTTCCAATGAGTTTTTCTCTCAAATCCCCACAACATATCTTATTAGTTGCTAATGGTTTCAGAAACATATTATAACGTTCCTATGTGAATTTATAATTAAATTCACTAATTTAATCTGATCTACTGTCAATCTATTTTTATCAATTGTGGGACTAACATTTTCAAAAATCATTGTTGTACCACAAAAAGGAGAAATATAGTCAATTTTCAAAGAATTGAAAGGGTCTAAGTAGTTGTCCAAAACATCCTTAAAATAGGGCACTACTGTCATGTGTGAACATGATAGTGTGATTTAGAAGTTTTATATATATGTATATATATAAAACTTGTAAATCATATATAAACATATATATATATATTTATTTTTTCCCCTCCAAAGGTCCGAGAACTTTTGAGAGCGCACACACGGCAAGCTGAACCACCTGGCCTTCACTTTCTGGCACAATCTTGCATCATTGTTCGCTGGTAACATGTCACAGACCTGACGCGTTTCTAGGCTGCTGCCTTTCATCAGAGGTCGCTCTTGGAATGACTAAAACAGGCAGTTCTGGTATACTTTATTTATTGCATGCCCCGCCCTCAGTGGGTTTACTCTTTCGGTGCATGCTGGGTCCCGTAGTTCCCTCCAGAACAAATAACACCTTTAGTAGGTCCTGCTATGAAGTCATCACTTTCCAAGCATGTTTTCTCCACCCTTAGTGGGCCCCAGAACAAGGTGCAAGTAATTTTCGCCACAGTTCGCCGTGCCGCAAAATGGGTCCGGATCCAGTTCCGACCCACGGCCTCCTTTGATTATCAAGGACGGTGCTACTCCCCGCGACAGGACTGCCGCGTGATAATTTTTTCCACCAAAGGTCCGAGAACTTTTGAGAGCGCACACACGGCAAGCTGAACCACCTGGCCTTCACTTTCTGGCACAATCTTGCATCATTGTTCGCTGGTAACATGTCACAGACCTGACGCGTTTCTAGGCTGCTGCCTATATATATATATATTACCTACTGGCGGTCTCCCATAGCTAGTTATAGTTAGGACCTTGTTTCTATTCAAAAAGCGTTTTTTCTTTTGCCAATATCTTTGGCGCCGTTTGACGAATCTTCGCGAAATTTTCAAAACTAATGGCCCGCTCAGGTCAGCTCCTGTCTTGAAAGTTTCGGGGTAATTTGTCCATCGTAAACTTTAGACAAGGCTACAGCCCGAACTGCTGAACGGAATTACACCAAATTTGGCAGAAAGGTAGCTCTTGGTTCAGAAAGCGCCCTTTTTTTAAATGGTGTAAATCCGTTCAGTAGTTTTTTAAATATTATAGGAAAAATACATTTATATATCTGGGCGGAGCCTAACCACACATCTCATCATGAGATCTGATTGGCTGTCAGCACTTCATCCAAGAAGTGTTGGCATCCATCTTGGGACCAATATACATGATAGCACCCCATTAAAATGCATTGTAGTGATTGGAAGGTTTTGAGGGTCACCAAAAGGAGAACGTATAAAGGGTGATAAGACCTTAGTTACATTATAAATCATTTGTTGATGGTACCATACTAATTTTAAGAATTGTGGTGTGTTCTAAGGTGATTTTTACCCTGCGAAAAAGCCTTCTGCTGGGATATCATGAATCATGTTTGAGAGAAAACTATTTTCTCATGCTTTTCCCATAGAGGTTTGGAAGGTGATCTAGAAGCTAAAATGAGAGCATATTTTCTGTAAATTCACATTATCTTTCTCAGTCATGTGAGAATGAAGTCTGACATTCTCAGTAAAACTGTTAAGTCCAACCTTCAATAGAATACTTTATCTTGAACTGGATCCGTGAGTAAAAAAAAACTTTCAGAAGAACCCAACAGGGAAACTTCGGATCTGAGGGACGAGTCCCTGCCTTTTAATCCTGGCGAACGATCGCCATGCCTTGAAGGGGAGAGAACACTCCCAGCGATGCCATGAAAAGGAGACACCTCTCACTTGCCAGTGGAATCTGAAACAAAGAGAAAATTTCATAATAACGGTTATCCCCAAACTATGTTCAATCATTAAGAGCTTATAACAAGGGGGGAAAAATCAATGAAACATAATGCAATCGGAATGCGAAAATAGTAATAATCGTACATTTACATTTATGAATCAAATAAACAAGTTCCGGGTGGGATAATCCTCGCCTCCGTTGTCCTTAATAGAATTGAAAATTCTTGTCACGATTGTTCGCAAATGTTTAATTCTATGTCAGGACCGGAGGCTCTGATTATGCGTGTTTAAAGCTTAGCCACCACCACTGATACAACATCTACAATAGCTTTGTAATAAAAGGATTTAAAAGTAGACTCAGTTGACCAATCAGCCGTATTCATGATGTCAGCTAGACTTCCTCCTAGGGAAAAAGACTAACACGCCATCGCGCCTCGAACAGAGTGAGCGCCAAACTTAGAGACATCAATGCCTGCTTCATTCATGAGCCAATGCACCCATCTCGCTAAAGTAGCCGGAGTCACCGGGCGAAAGGGTTTTTGCAATGCAATAAACAGTTGACATTGCATATCTGAACAAAATTCAGCTGTACTCACCTCGTACGCTTTTACACATTGTACAACACATAATTTTGGGTTATCCGGAAAAGCTGGATAAGACACCGAGGTAGAGTTACATTTGGTACGTCTGGAAATAGTAAAAGTGACCCCCTCCGGGGAAAAACGACGACCAGCCAGATCCAAAGCCCGGATATCAGATACTCTCTTGCAAGAGACTAGACATAACAACATAGCCAGTTTGGCTGAAAGCTGTTTCTGCGACAGGTACTTGTTAGCCGGCCAAGTCTCCAGAAACCGGAGTACCACGGTAACGTCCCACAAAAAAAGAATATTTTGGGCACGGTGGTCTGACCATCCGGATGCCTCTAAGTAATACACACCAAGGGTTGTTCTCCTACTGGTTTGCCCTCTAACTGAGCGTGCCCAGCCGAGATAGCTGACCGGAAATTATTTACTGTCCTATACGCAAAACCAGATGAAGCCAAAGAAGCTAGGAAATTCATGACCATGGAGACATTAGCTGTAGTGGGATCGACGTCCCGTTGAACACACCAGCTACACCACCTGTTCCATGCTGATGAATACCGCTTGTGGGTATTAGCAGACCATGCCTGTTTGATGAAGTCAGAAGCGTTTGTCGAAAGGCCTGGGACTTGCCATCTGTCCCTGAAACTCGCCACGCTACCAGAGGCAGCTGACCTGCGTCTACCAAAGGGTGAGGGACCTTGTGAGGGTCCAGCAACAGGTTCCATCTCTGAGGAAGGAGAATTGGTACAGCACAAGACATTTCCAGAACAATCGGGAACCATGCTTGTGCTCTCCACAATGGTGTAACTAACACCAGGTCAGTCCGTTAATGTCTGGCTTGAGCCAGGACCCTGGTTATCATGACAAAAGGCGGGAAGGCATAATAAAGGACTGGGGGCCAGGTCTGAAGAAACGCATCCGAGGCCAGAGCCTCCGGATCTGGACGCCAACTGTAAAAATCCAGGAGTTGTTTGTTCAGACGTGACGCAAACAAATCTAACTGGCAAGGGCCCCACAAGTGATTCAGCATACGGAAAATTCGAGGGTGCAATCGCCAATCGCTGTAGTCCTGGAGATAACGGGAATGCCAGTCGGCTACCTCGTTCTTGCGGCCTGGGAGGTACTCCGCCACTACCGACAGTTTGTGTTGTAGGCAATAGTGCCAAAAGTCTTTGGCAATCTCTGCTAGGATGCAGGACCTCATACCCCCTAGTTTGTTCACATATCGGACCGCCGAGACATTGTCCATCCTCAAGAGGATGCAACAGTCTGTCCGCTGAGGGGAGAGGCTGCGAATCGCGAACGAGCCTGCCAGCAGCTCCAAGCAATTGATATGAAGGGAGAGCTCCTCCGGAGACCACCATCCCCCCGTCGAGATCGGACTGCAGCGGGCTCCCCAGCCCCAGCGGCTGGCGTCTGACTCGATCACTACCTCGGGTTTGGAACCGAATATGGCTCTGTCATTCCATGACTCCATGTGGTCTAGCTACCACAACATTTCCAACCTCGCTTCCTCTGAAAGAGGGATCTGTTCGGCATATCCGAGGCCTTTGCGGAGATGTTGAATCTTCAAACGTTGGAGTGCTCGGTAGTGAAGGGGGCCCGGAAAGATGGCCTGGATCGAGGAGGCCAGCAAACCCACTACTCGGGCTATGGACCTCAAGGACCCAATCTGCCTGCTCACAATCAATCTCAATTCTTTCTTGATCGTCCTGATCTTGGACGTGGCCAGGAGAAGCTGGCAGCTGCGTGAGTCCACCTGAAAACCCAGAAACTCTATAGACTGTGTGGGCACCAGAACGGACTTCTGAGGGTTTACAACAAAACCCAGGCTTTGAAGTAGGTGGCTGGACCATTCCAGATGTGTCATCACCATTTGTGGACAACGCGCCATGATAATGACGTCGTCCAGATAGACGTAAGCGTAAGTACTCCATCACGGGCAGAAGGAGTTTCGTGAAGCACCATGGTGCTGACGAAAGTCCGAAGGGAAGGTCTGTGTACTCATAGTAAACGCCTTGCCAGAGGAACTGAAGAAAGCGTCGGTGAGGGGCGTAGATGGGCACGGACAAATATGCATCCTTTAGGTCCAGCCGGACCATCCAGTCGCCTTCCTGCAGAAGGTCGCGTAATAAGTGGACGCCCTCCATTTTGAAGTGGTGGTAGACGATCCACCCATTGAACTCCTTGAGATTCAGTACCAACCTGGACAGCCCCATTTTTTCTGGACTAGGAACACGTTGCTGATAAAACCCTGAGGGTGGAACTGAGACGCAACTATTGCCCCTTTCTTCAAAAGGTATTGTATCTCCTCCGAAATAAAATTCTGATCGTATTGGGAAAAATGTATGGGAGGAGGGGGGGAACTCTGGACGGGGGTTTCGTACATTTCCAACTTGTAACCCTGCACCGTCTCTAGGATCCAAGGATATTGTGAGAGCGTGTGACAAACGGTGGGCAGTCAAAATATCGAAAATTAAATATCGAAGGGACAGAATATCGATGGGACAGAATATCGATGGACAGAATATCGACCCTAAGGTAAGTAATATCGAATTACTTAATATCGATGTCAATAATATCGAAGTTAGTAATATCGAAATCAAATATATCGATGTTACTAATATCGATGTTACTAATATCGATATTTGTATTATTGTTATGTATTTTGTTATGTTTTTAATATGTATGTGTTATATGTGTTTTTGTTAAGTGTTCTAATTGTTTAAAAATATATATATACAATTTTTATATGTTAATACATTTATTTTTTTAAGTAATTTTTTTTTTTTGTACTGTAGCGGGTTGTGGGTTTATAGGGGAATAGGGTGGGAAGTAATTTAATTATACTAAATTAATTATTAATTTTTAGGAATTATAAATTAATTTTAATTATTTTTTGCGTTTAAGTTCTGTAGCGGGTTGTGGGTTTATAGGGGAATAGGGCGGGAAGTAATTTAATTGTAATTAAGTTATAATTTATTTAAATTAATTGGTATTGATAAATATATTATTGTTAATTAATTAATAATTGGTAATTAATTTTTATTAATTGGTTATTAATTTTTATTAATTGATTAATTGATTATCATGTAATTTAAATGTAATTAAGTTATAATTTATTTTAATTAATTGTTATTGATAATTATATAATTGTTAATTAATTAATAATTGGTAATTAATTTTAATTAATTGGTGATTAATTTTTAGTAATTGATTAATTAATCATCATGTAATTTAAATGCAATTAATTTATAATTTATTTTAATTAATTGGTATTGATAATTATATTATTGTTAATTAATTGATAATTGGTAATCAATTATTAATTGGTAATTAATTATTATTAATTAGTTATTAATTGTTATTAATTGATTAATTGATCATTATGTTAAGTGTATTTTATCATTGTAGTGTGTTGTGTGTTTATAGGGGAATACTTTTGGAAGTAATTGAAATCTAATTAAGTAATTATTAAATTTATTTTTGGGTATTGATAATTAATTTATTGGACATTAATTATTAATAGGAAATTTTTTTAAATTACAAATTTTTGCTTCTAAAAATTAATTTATTGTTGTTTTATCATTAATTGGTAATTAAATATTATTAAATATTATTTATTGATACATTTAATTAATATTGATTAATTATTATTTATTGGTATTTATTATTAATTTATTGTTAATACATTTTCTATTGGTAATTATGTTTTTAGTAAATATTTATTGGTATTGGTAAATAGTTTAGAGTTATTTAATAATTCATTAATTATTTTAAAAAATTAATTTATTTATAAGTATGTTATTTGTCACTTCTACGCTATCCAACACTTTCCCTACTGTTGCACTCCCTGGAGTGGGAATAGTAATTTCTACCCCTACGCTATCCAACACTTTCCCTACTGTTGCACTCTCTGGAGTGGGAATAGTAATTTTTACCCCTACACTATCCAACACTTTCCCTACTGTTGCATTCTCTGAAGTGGGAATAGTAATTTTTACCCCTACGCTATCCAACACTTTCCCTACTGTTGCACTCTCTGGAGTTGGAATAGTAATTTTTACCCCTACGCTATCCAACATTTTCCTTACTGTTGCACTCTCTGGAGTGGGAATAGTAATTTTTACCCGTACGCTATCCAACACTTTCCCTACTGTTGCACTCTCTGGAGTGGGAATAGTAATTTTTACCCCTACGTTATCCAACACTTTCCCTACTGTTGCACTCTCTGGAGTGGGAATAGTAATTTTTACCCCTACGCTATCCAACACTTTCTCTACTGTTGCACTCACTGGGGTGGGAATAGTAATTTCAACCCCTAGGCTATCCAACACTTTCCCTACTGTTGCACTCTCTGGAGTGGGAATAGTAATTTTTACCCTTACGCTATCCAACACTTTCCCTACTGTTGCACTCTCTGGAGTTGGAATAGTAATTTCTACCCCTACGCTATCCAACACTTTCCCTACTGTTGCACTCTCTGGAGTGGGAATAGTAATTTTTACCCCTACGCTATCCAACATTTTTCTTACTGTTGTTTTTTTGGGAGTTGTAATAGTAATTTTATTCCCTACACTACTTAATATTTTTGTATTATTTTAGTTAATATAGTATATAATTAATTTTAAAAATATTAAAAGTAAATTTAACTTTTTTAATTTGTTATACATAATTATTTAATTTTTATTTATGTTATTGTTTTATGTGTATAGATGTATTTGTAATTTATAATATTTTTTAATAATTTATAATTTATTAAAATAATTATTCAAACTTATTATTAAGTAAGTATATATATTATATATTATATGTATATGTTTAATTAATGTTTTATTTAATTATATATGTTACTTATTAATTTTAAATATTATCAAATATTTTTAACTATGTTTATTTAAATTATAAGTATTATTTAGTTTATTTTACATATTATTTTTAACAAAAAAAAACGATATTTTTGATAACGATATTTTTGACATCGATATTTTTTTTCGATATTTTTGTACTTACCATGTTGTAGATAGGATGTCGATATTATTGACATCTATATTTTTGTTGCGATATTTTTGTAGGTCGATTTTTTGACCTTCGATATTTTGTCAGTGATTCGTGACAAACTTGAAGGAAATACTGAATGCGACCCCCCAACTTCACTTCTGAACAGAGGATAAGTCTCACCTGTTGTTCCGGAATCTTGGTGGTTTCCCTGGTTGCCACCGAACCTGCCTCTGCGGAACCGGTTCCGCACTCTTCAGGAGGGGTAGAAATTAGGGTTGCCAGAGGAGTTGTCCTGGTAACCTCCTCTGTGGTGTTGCTGGCCATGCGGGGCGCCTTGATTGTGACCTCGGCCAAACGACCGCCCTCGATTTCGTCTGGCCCTGGCGAAAACCGGCCGGAAGGCACGCCGAAGAGATTCCTGCGCCTTATCCAGGCCGCTGAAAGTGACCATGAACTTGGTTAGTTCTTTCAAGAACGGTTGGCCGAAGAGGAGGCCCTGGGCCACCGGACCCGCTTCAGAGGAAGACAATTCTGCCAGCTTAGGATCTAGCTTGAGGAGGATAGACCTCCTCCTCTCGCTAGACATGGCGCAGTTGGCATTGCCCAACTGGCATACTGCTCGCTGCGCCCATCCGATGAGTTCGTCGGGATCCACAGGGGGCCCGGACTCCTTGGCCTGGAGGCCCATCTCGAGGATCTTGGCCAAAGGCCCTGAAAGATCGAGGAGCTTATCCTGGCATGACCGCCAGGCGCGGTCTATGCCCTTTTTGGGATCCCTTGAGTATTTTTTAAGATATGTTAACATAGTAGGATCCACTTCGGGGGTCTCTACCACGCGGGCGGCTAGGTCCGGTCTCGGGCACTCCGACCTAAGTCGTGCTCTGACGTCCTTGTCGAGTGAACGTCGGAGGTGCGACTGAATGTAGTCTGCTACCTCCTGTGAGGGAAGCCAAGCAGTAGAGTTAGGGTGAATGATGTCCGTCGGGTCGAAGGTAAGATGTTTAGGTTGTGGAGGATGCTCCACATGATGTTCCTTTCTGGTCTTTCTTGCTGGTTTAGCGATATCTTCCTGGTCGGACTCGCCGCCGTTAGAGGAGTCTCTCTTCTCTCCCTGGGTAGACTCCGTCTCCTATGCTTGTGCCAGATGGCGTGGTCATTTGCTAAAGCTCTGGACAGCCGAGAGAAGTCGTTTGAGTGGGGGTTAGAACCCTTCACTTCCTTTATTTTTAGACGAGTGTTTGCGGCTGGGAGCCACCCCTGTTGCAGCGCATAGTTATTAAGATGACGTTTAAGAGGCGCAATCGCCCTTATTAGCGCCGAGTTTACGGATTGCTGCACTCCAGCATCCAAGGCCTCAACGAGGTCCTGCTCCAGCGAACCAGATGGCTCAGATTCAAAATAATCCTCCTCGAAGAAGTATTCGGCCATGGTGCAAGCGATAGCTGTCACCCAAATGCACAACAGGATATTCATAGGCAGGAGGAGTTATGGGGGAGAGGGACAACCCCAGGCAAGCCAGGTAGTTAAGCCTATATCAATTGTATTATGTGGTGGAGGGAGGGCCTGCCAAAACCTCTCTAGGCAGAGCCTATGCCAATATTATCCAGCCCTCAGCAGAATCAGAGCGTCAGCGGGGGCTGCAAAACGGGCCAAATATTTGAATATTCGAGCGTTTCCCGCTCTGCTCGCGATCTGATAGAGGTCCGGAGCAAACTATGCCAAAATGGCCGCCGCGCATGCGCGGTACCGGCCTCCCGTAACAATGGAAAGAGGACTCAGCACAATCAAACGACGCGCGGTCCTCGCCCCCTAAAACTCCCACTCCACTGAAATAGACACAGGCGCAGCGCGCCCGGCCGGGGAGGCCGAAGCGCTCCCTGAATCGCCGCACACGCGCGAAGCGCCCAGGGAAATACAAAGGTAATTAGTGCATACAGTGCGAATCGAGCGCCAGTTAGAAGCCAGCCTCAAGCGATCCACATATGAAATCAAGCATACTTTGTAGGCAAATAAGACACCATCAGTGCCCTCAAAACTTATACATTACAATTTGTAGGCATAAAAGACACAATCAGTGCCCTCAAAACCCATACACTACAATCACAAGAAAAGCAGTAAGGGAGAGGCACTTAACTGGCTGCGGAGCAGCAAAGAAAAAGGAAGTGTTTGCCTCTGTTGGACCTTATATAGGGACAGTCTCTATGGTTGAATGGCACATGGTGCTCATGGGATTTGTAGTTTTAGTGAATAAAAAAGATGTTTTTTTATTGGCTGCTGTTGTAATAAAGCATAGAAATGAGAAGCATAATCGGAGCCTCCGGTCCTGACATAGAATTGATTCCTTTGTGTTCTACTGCAGCTTCCCAGAGTGTTCTAAAGAACAACTAGAGCGCTAACTATCTTACTTATGACAAAAGTATGGCACACCTGAAGCCATCTTGATTGGAATAAACTGGTAACACTTAAAACATTTAATTTAAAAAGGAACAAAATGAGGGGTTCATTTTGCCATAGAAATTATGATTAGTGCTGTAGAAAGAAAAATTAGGGCACATTTTGAGTGACTTCTCAAATCCTCTTCTCTTTTCAATAAAAAATTCTGACATGCAGACTGAAACATCCCTGGTGAGCAGTAGCTTTACTACAGTGATCTAATGAGCAACTAGAGTGCTAACATTCTGAATTTATGGCAAATGTGTGACACATCTGAATGCCTTCTTGATGGAATCAAAGTAAAACACTGAAAGCATTTCCTACTGAGGAGACTGCAGTAAATGAGGAAATTGGGAAACTTCATAACAAATAAATCTCCCAAGATGGCCACCAGAGACAAAAGAGCCCAAATGTAGCACAAATATCACCCAGATGTAGCCCACGTATAGCCCAATGACAGAAGTGTGCAAAACACTTTTTTTTTTTTTTTGCAGTTTTATATAGTGCAGACTGATCAGGTATTAGAGTGCTTTACATGAGCATTGGTTACATCACACAAGGACAAATTCATTTTGGTTGTAGAGATGGAGAGATTAAGTGATTTGACCAGAATCACAGAATGTCAAGCTGAAGCAGAAACTCCAACCTGGTTCCCCAGTTGCAAAGTCTGCAGCTCTGGAAGTAACACCGCATCCTCTCCCCTAAGTGCAACATTTAATCAAGTGGTCAGCTGGATAAAAAAACACAAAGATAACAAATAATTTAAAAGTGCTTTGTCGCTATTTGAAAACTCCTCTCCTCATTTTAGTTTTTTAGAGCACTAACCATAATTTCGATGCAAATAAGACCCTCTCATTTCTGTAATTTCTAAAGGAAATGGTCTAGGTATTACAGTTTTGATTACATCAAGATGAAGCCAGGCGTGCCACACTTTTGTAATAAATATTGAATGTTAGCAATCTAGTTGTTCATTAGGATACTGTTGAGATGTAGAGGCCAGGGGCACAGACTCAGAAAATTGAAGGCAGGTAGGAGGGTGCAGAGGCAACAATTTGACCACACTGGGCAGGCAGGAAGGGTGGTAGCAGCACAACAGACTATGGAGGGCAGTGGAAAGGGGGGCAAGGGCAACAAACCAACAATGCAGGACAGGCAAGAGAGGCTGTGGCAATATAACAGGCCATTGTGGGCAGAAGGAAGAGGCAGTGGTAGTACAACCATACATGCCAACAGACCCGATTCAGCCAGGAAACGCCCAATGTTTTTAAGCCCAAATGGGCTTTATTTGATTTGTCTCCTGTCTACAATCTCCTCTTTTTCAATGTAAGTCAATGGGGAAAATCAATACCTCCGTTCTTTTTTCAAAATCTCCCTCTTACCAAGTTCAAAATGTTAGCAAGTAAGGTACATTGGATCATGGAAGGTAGGAGGAATTGGGGTAGGGACATGGACTCGGATAACAGAGGACAGGAGGGACATGGACAGGTGCACCAAACTGACCTTACAGGGCAGGCATCAGGGTTTGCAGCAGCACAATACACCACACAGGGCATGCAGGATGGGAGTGCAGCACAACAATCCATGGAAAGCAATAGGGAGGGGACAGGACCATGCACATGGACAACAGAGAACAGAGGGGAAAGAGGCAATGGCAGCTAGCTGACCATAATGGACTGACAGGAGAGAAAGCTGTAGCATAACGGACCATAAAGGGCAGGAGGGAGGGATCAGGGACATTACAATGGAACAGACAAGCCAGGAGGGAGGGAATAGGGGTCTGCACAAGGAAAACAGAGGGCAGGGGGCAAGGGGGCAGGGCAGGAGCAGCAAGCTGACCATGGAGGTCAGGCAGGATGGGCACTAGAAGCAAGACACACCAGGGAGAGCAACAGTGAGGCTATAATGGCATACACACAGACCATGGAGGGAAGGTGGGAGGGGTTAAGGGGCAGCTAGATTACCACACAGGGAAGGTGGCAGCACAGAAGACCATGCATGGCAAGCGGGAGGGTTAGTTGCAGCAAAATGGCCATGATGGGCAAGAAGGAGGGGGCAGGGGCATGCACAAAGGATGGAGGATAGAAGGGAGGGGTAGGAGCTGGGCACAGACAAGAGAGTTCAGGGGAAGGGGCCTCACAACAGACCACGCGGGGAAGGCAGTAGAAGCAGTTGGAGCACAACAGACCAGGGAGGGCAGAAGTGTGTGGCAGTAAGATGGACCATGGAGGACAGGAGAAAGGGGATAGGGGCATGGAAGGTGGACAGGCAGGGTGGAGGTGGCAGGGACAAGTTACAGTCATATGACAATGCTAGGCAGGTGGGAGGGTAGTGGCAGCTCAACAGAACTCTCAGAGTAGATAGGAGGGGCAGGTCCATGGAACATGGTGGGCAAAAAGGATGGAGCAGGGGCATGCACTCAGACATCGGACGGCAGGTGGAAGGGGGAAGGGGAGTAGGGGCAGCAAGCTATGCACAGAGGCTAAGCAGGAGGTCAATGATGGGGCATAGAATTGGGCAATGGAGGGCAGGAGGAGTGGACTGGGACATCATGCTAAATGGAGGGCAGTGGCAGCACATCAGACCATGCATGGCAGGCGGGAGGAGGCTATAATAAACCTTCACTCACCTGAAATCCAGGCTGTTCAACTTGAGAGATTTGATGCTCTTTCTCTTCTGCCCCTTCAAACCTATGCTCGTTCGACTGAATGTTTAAATGCAGTCCGACAAGAATAGATCTCCAGGGGAAGGGGGAAACATGGGACAAAATAATAAAAGAAAAGAAACACTCCACTGTCTTCAACTTCTCTTGACGCCAGTCTTTTCTTGCGTCTGTGATCAGCTTCCTTTTGTACACACTAGAACACAAATAAACACTATTAGCTCCTTTCCAGAAGCTACACTTGTTCAGCCTATCTATTAACAATATCACTGTAGAGATACCTTTCTATTCTCGTGATTATTTTCATCAGACAGTGTTTGAGTAAAAGCACAGCTTAAATTATCTCTTGGCTTTTATCTGCGAATAGACATAAGAAACATAATCATTATAAAGGTTTGAACATAGCTTCTACTGTATGTATGGTGTCTTGCTCAGAATCACATGGATTATTGGTTACAAACTTACTCTTAAAATAATGTATCGTCTCTTAACAATATTCAAAATGAGTCTCTATTATTCGTAATAAAAGTTCTCTTATTCTTTCTAAGGCATACTTCTGCCCTTTGCTGCACCAAAGTTCGTGAAGGACCGATTCCAGAAATCCAAGGTGAGTATTGGTGAAAAGAATGCTCTTTTAATAGTTACGATTCAAGCGCAATTAAAATTGTCTGAGTTTTGTCCTTAAACTCTCTTAAGAACTTCAGAGTCAAAAGTGCGCAATAACCTTCAAGCTGAACGATAATAAAAATGACAAAGTTCGTGAATCACTTACTTCTGTGAATGCACTTCCAATTTAAATGCGCGATAACCTTACTTGACTGTCTTTTCTTTTCTGTGTTTCAGGTCGGAAGAAATGGAGACGGGGACCGGAAAGACGATTCACCGCTTCGGCATTGCCATGGGGATTTGTTGAAAGCGGAACCACTGAGAAGAATGTCTTCGAGCTTCAGAAGGACGGATCAGGAAGACTCTGGATTCAGGTGAGGAGGTAGGAAATAACGGGCGCAAGCACGCATGGTAGCTTGCCGAGGGTTTTTATAGGAGTCTCGAGGGTGGGGTTCTTTAACTGGAAGGGAGAGGAAAAAACGTGGCTCACATGTTTTAACGGCAGAAGCAGAAACGTGCAGCTTATGGAAATGAGATCTGCTTTCCCAGGCTGAGCTTGCAACACCTGCAGCCAGTTTCTTGCCAACGTGAGTTTGTTAAACACATGGGCTTTCAATACCTGCAGCCAGTTTCTTGCCAACGTGAGTTTGTTAAACACATGTAGCCTGCATCTTAATTAGTAATAAGCATTGGCAAGTGCAAACAAGTATAACAAGACTACAATGCCTATGATGAAGACATCATAAAAAAGACGTAGACAAGTGCTATGATTTACTAGGATCCTTGTACCAACAAGACCCTGCATGTCAATAAAGCACGCAGACAACTTAACCAGTATTTTACCATCATTATCAATATATTCTTATACTGCAGCATGAGGTTGAGCTATGTTTCTTGTACAAATCCTAACAGTTGCTCTCCTCAAAGGCCGCCCTACAGGGCGAGGTTTCTGTGGATATCTCAAATGAAACTGTCTCACCAATCTGGGAGCGTGCACGAAAGATGCTGGTTCCCAAGAATTCTCATCAACATGATAGCCTTTCCAAGCTATCAAATAATACAATTTCCCTTGAATTCTTTTGGCATCCATCAATTGGGATAGGTGGGGGTGGAGGTTCAGGTCTTGTTTCTGAATTGTAGGGTTTTAACAAGGAAACATGAAAGGTGGGATGTATAGAATATTCTGAAGGTAAATCTAACTGTACCGTAACTGGATTTAAGATTTGAATTATAGGGAATGGTCCTATATAACGTGGTTGTAATTTTCGGGGACCAATTATATTTAAATTCTTAGTGGAAAGCCATACTTTATCTCCAATTTGATAATTTGGAGCTATAGTTCTGTGTTTGTCTGCTTGTTTTTTCATCAAGTCTTTTTAATTATGTAAATGTTTTTTGCCTTTTCGTGTATGTTTAATAACTGATTGAGACGTTCTGTGACTGCGGGGTTAAAGAAGAGGTTATCATGATGGGAAATACTCTTGGATGGTAACCATTTAAAAAATAAAAGGGTGTACATTGTGTAGCTGAATGTACGTTATTATTATAAATAAATTCAGCTATTGGTAAAGCTTTATCCCATTCACTGGTAAATTCTGCCATCAAACATCGTATTGTTTGTAGTAATGTCTGTTTAGTTCTTTCCGTCTGTCCATCAGTTTCCGGATGGAAAGCTGTGGAAAGAGATATATCCATCTGTAATTTTTTACACAAGTTTGTCCAAAATTTTGAAGGAAATTGACTACCTCTGTCCGACACAATTTTGGTCGGCAAGCCATGCAAACGCACTATTTCTTTTATGAAAATGTCAGCAAATTCTACTGCAGTTGGAAGTTTGTGTAGAGGTATGAAGTGTGCCATCTTAGATAAATAATCTACGACCACTAAAATAGCTGTGTATTTATTTGCTGGAGGTAGATTAGAAATAAAGTCTAAACTAATTGTATGCCAAGGAGTTGGAGGTGTTGATAGAGGTTGTAAGAACCCAGTTGGTGCTTTGTGAGAAGATGTCTGCCTAGCACAAATTGGGCAAGCTGTTACATACTTTTGCACATCCTTGATCATTGAAGACCACCAAAAATGTTTCTTACAATTTTCTAGAGTTTTTTGACATCCTGGATGACCAGCTAAAATCGAATCATGATGCCATGTTAACATTATTTTCTGTAATTCCATGATTGGTAAAAATAATAATGAATTATGATAAAATAGACCTTCTTGTATCGAATTCTGATGTTTTTTTAACCATTCTTGTGCATTTAATTTCAAATACTTCCGTTCTGACTAACGTCATAAAATCACTTTGTGTAATGGGTGTCAATATTTTTTGTGGAGGAATAATAGGAGGACCTATTGCATCTTTCTTAGATTCTGTAGTGTAACCATACCTTGATAATATATCTGATTGTACTTGTTGAGTTCCTGGTCTATAAGTAATCACAAAATCAAAAGCACTAAAGAAATTCAACCAACGCATTTGACGAGGTGTAAGTGCTTTTACAGAACTAAAAAATTGTAAGTTCTTATGATCACTGAATATGGTCACAGGATATTTTGCTCCCATTAAATGATGTCTCCATGCAGTGAATACCAATTTTATTGCCAAGAGTTCTCTCTCCGCCACAGTGTAATTCTGCTCAGCAGGGAGTCATTTCTTAGAATAAAACGCTACAGGATGCAACTGACCATCCTGTGTATCCCTCTGTGAGAGAACTCCTCCGACCGCCATTTGTGAAGCGTCCGCCTCTACGAAAAAAGGCAGATCTGGATCTGGATGTCTTAATAAAGGTGCTGACGTGAATTTTTCTTTTAAATGAGCAAAAGCTTGGGCTGCCTGATCTGTCCAAGAAAATACCTGACCCTTCTGTAGAAGTTTAGTAATAGGTACCACTGTCTCTGCAAAATTAGGTATAAAACGTCTATAGAAATTGGCGAAACCTAAAATTTTCTGTACTTCTTTTACCGATGTAGGTGCTGGCCACTCCTCTATAGCACTTACTTTCTTTGGATCCATCATAATTCCTGCTGGGGATAAACAATATCCAAGAAACTCTACTGTGTCGGTATTGAAGATACATTTCTCTAATTTTGCAAACAAATGGTTTTCTTGCAATTTGCTAGAACTGCTCTTACTTGATGCGTGTGCTCTTCTTTGGTCTTAGAGTAAATGAGTATATCGTCTATGTAAACAATTATGCAGATATCAAGGAATTCGTGTAATACTTCATTTATAAAGTATTGAAAAGCCGCACGGGCATTACACAAGCCAAAGGGCATGACGGTGTACTCAAACAATCCAAATTTAGTTCGGAAAGCTGTCTTCCACTCATCATGCTCCTTAACTCGAACTAGATGGTAAGCCTCTCTTAAGTCATGCTTGGTGTATATAGTTGAATGGCGTAATTGGTCAAGGAGCACTGGAATTAATGGCAAAGGGTATTTATTTTTTATCGTGGCTTTGTTTAACCCGCGATAGTCTATACATGCGCTCAGACCACCGTCACGTTTAGGAATGAAAAATAGTGGCGAAGAAACAGGGGTTGTTGAATGTCGAATAAAACCTGATGCCAATAACTCATCTAAATAAGTTCTTAAGTATTTAGGGGCCCATTAGGATGACGGGCGGAAGCACTACCGCCGTGCTGGCGGATGTAAAAACCACCAGTTACCGTCCGCCCGCTGCTGCCCACACGCCCGCCAAATTAGGATGTGAAAACTCAGCCAAACACCGCCCGCAAGCCAGCGACGCCGTCCGCCATCAAAGTGCGCCCGTACACGTAGCGGCGCAGGCCAATGGAGACACAGCGTCCGACGAAATCACGTACCACCCGGCATACAAATTACGATGCCCCAAACAAACAGCTTCCCCGGCTAAGAGACACCGCACGTGAAAGCAAGGCGGAAACTCGAACGCCGAGTACAGACACCAAAGAGGCGACCCCCCGAGCATGAATCCAGCACTGCAGGCCCTCCCCATGCTCTACCTGATGCAGCACCTAGGAGTCAACGTGCCGCGGCGACGCAGGTAGGCAGACACACAACAAGGGCATGCAAACACCGCACACAGTGCATGGGCGGAAAAACAGTACATGGCCCCCCCAGACACCCCTTCGTGCACACGACACATCAACTCGCAACAACCGGGCACACACTACCCGGGACCAGGAACTAACGTCCCCGTCACGGCACCGCAACGCAGCGGCGATGACGCAGCTACACATGCGCACAACGATGACGTCAACGAAAGCGCCATGAATGCGCCGCACACAAACAACACAGTGTCACAACAAAACACCACACACACCAGCCCCACCCAGAACGCACATGTCACGTGGCATCCCTGCATCAGTCATGTCCCCAACCGGCAACTCACAGTTGCCAACCGGACGTCACACAACTGTCCCGAACAGGGGAGTGATGTCACGCCAAATTAGGACACACCCCTGTGTGCAAAACATGGCGAAGCACACAGCGCCGGCTACAGCACACCGCAGAATATGGACCCCGTCGGTAAAAGGTACGCCAGTACCATACAAAAATACCAATACCACCTTGCACCCAATACCAAGACCTGCAATACGTGACATTAAAAATCCCGGGAACTGGCAACAGGTGGTTCCAAGTATAACACCCACACACAAGGCCCAACGTATAGCGGAAATGCAGCGTGCCGCCCACACACGGGAGAGCAGATAGCACTCAATGGTAAGCCTGGGCGTAGTTCGCGAAGTAGCGCTACGCGAAGCTACGCAAAGTGCAGTTCGCACTACGCGAGCTACGCGTAGCACTACGCGAACTGCGTAGTGCACTGTTCGCAATGATTGCACAGTGCCGGATGCTTGTCCGCACTGTGCAATCATTGAAAACGGCATCTTGCACAGTGCGTGTTGTCTTTTACTGCCGCTCGAGTAGATTTTTACTCGTGCGGCAGCTTTCTCAACGCGGACTGGTAGTTTCTCATCGCGAGCGGTCGCGAGCATACGCGACCACTCGCAATGAGAAACCTGACCTCCCCGCGTTGAAAATCTCGCCGGGAGGTTTATTTTCCACGCTCGCGATCGGCAACTTGATGTTGCTGATCGCGAACGAGGAAAAAGTCTCGCCGGGATGTCATTTTGCTTGCTCGCGGTCGCCAACTTGACGTTGAGGACCGCGAGCAAGCAAAAAATGACCGCTGCACTACGCTACGCTACGCGTGTTTGCACTGTGCTACGTGCAATTCGCGTTGTGCGAAGTAGCGCAAACTTCGCAAACTACGCGAGCGTAGCGTAGTGCTTTGCCCAGGGTTACTCAATGGCCTTCCATACCCACACCGAAAACACATTTCAACTAATCAAGCAGGACAATACAGTCATTATCCCAATGAAAAGCAACACAGAGGCATGCCGAGGAAACCTTCCACTGGGCAGATAGCGCACAACATGAAAGAAAGTTCAGAACACTAAAAACAAATAATACCACTCCTCCATGTGGTTCACATGCAAGTTATCTGGAATGAGTCAGACACCACTGACCTTGACCATTCCCAGAAGCATGTGGGATGAGGGCCTGTGGCCTCCGCACAAGCTACTATCACCCAAGTCCTGCCTCCGTACGAACAGTACACAATTCCCAGCAACGTCGGAGGTCGCACTCTGCAGACTGCACAGACAGCCGGAGCACGCCATCACATCGCCCTGTAGCAAAATGGCAGCTGCACCACTGCTTCCCAACTACGCCGGACAGATGAAGCTGTACATCCAGAGCCTGCTACAGATATTGGGCTGTGAAAATCTGGCCTTGCTGAACGTAAGTTACTGAGTAACTTACCGCATCGCACTGTTCAGCTGCGTCATCCCCGTCTTCTACTGTCGGAGGTGTCCCTTCCACTGTCCTGTGGATATATGTCTCTCCAACCCGGCATGTCCAAAGGGGGACCTGGTACAACTCTTCGCCCCCCTGGACGTCCACGACAGGATCTGTTCAGTCTATGGGGGCATGGCGTATGTGGCTGCAATCGGACCCACACTGCAATGGGACCACTGTGCCTCCACACGACGTATTCTGGAGCACAGTTTCATCGAATGTCATCCAACATGTCCCATCAGGCTCCTACAAGGGACAACTTATGACCAACACCTTGACAGCCACCATCCGCTTCATTGGATGGCATCCATGTATACCACCAATGCCATGGAAGCCCTGCTGGAAGGTATCGCATACCTGACAACATGTCAATTCGTTGGGCCCCGACACCATACCCCCTATTGAACAATGATGTCCACACCGTACCCATGCTTGGCTTTCGCATGGACTGGGCAGTCAGCTGTACAACAACAATACCATACAACCTGCAACAAACACCACACCATCAACTACACTGCCATGACATCGGACATTTTTGGGACATGCACTCTGTTCCTCACCACATCCAGTAACTCTGCATGAACAGGGGGAGGCAGAGCTATGGGATTTGTGTATGGCAACCACATGGACAATACTGTACGGACAACTATGCCACAATATGTATCCTGCGCCCATGAACATATGCACCGGTCACTGGACAGCAATCGGTCTGCTATAGTATGTGGGAGCTGTCACCTCACCTTTCTCTGTACTTCCGTGACAGGAACTTTGCATGGACAACAAATGCATCCCCCAACAACATGACCCCAGTGACTGTGTCATGTCCAGCAGCCACCACATTGCAACAACTAGTGAGACGCTGTTGCATGCACGTAGGCCCATGCCCTGATGGCACCCCTCACGCAGGTGTGTCGGAGTACCTATTGCAGCAAACCTGTAACATGGAACTGAGATGCACTGTGCCCATGATGTCAAGCGGTCTGGTAGGCACAATGAATACTGTCTGTGTCAAAGTCAACAGCTCCTCAGTAATTAGCAAATGTACATTAGCACAGCAAGGGCGAAGCAGTCATAACTCTGAAGCCCACATCCCACAGTCAACAACTGATCACATGTACCCCTACACCCTATGCTATGTGTAATCATGCTGAGTATATCCTCCACATGCATTTCGCTGCCGGTAGTGTCCACTATACTGCATCACAGAGGACATGAGTCCTAATACATGGCTTGAAGCAAACATGTGTCTCGCCTGAATCATTACACAAACACAAGTACGAATGAGAGAGGATGAGAGTGTGTGAAGTAAATGGCAGTCGTGACATGACCATGTAGTCCACTCACATTGGATGTCAACGCAAATGAGTAGCCGCAACAGTGGCCACAGGGAAATACCACAGCTCGTGGAGCAGGACTAGTCAGACTCTGAAGTTGCCCGAAAGATCATCACATCGACACTGACTGTCTGCTCACTACAAAGCACAGTCCTACACATGTCTACAATTTCACACACAGTCTGACCACACACTCAGCAACCACAAGTAGGAGCCACGCTAAAGCATGCCACAGCAATGCCTTACAAAACACACACACAACATCAGTGTTGGAGGGCAGCACTGCACAGTGAGTAAGAACTGCAGAAATACTGACATGCACAATTGAACTAGGCACAATCTTGACAGTCACACACCCTGCACACACACACCGTCTGAACCATAACAAGTAGGAGTCAGCCTGAACTGCAAGGACACACCCACACACTGCAACAACTCCAACCATCAACTACACAGATACAACCGACTACAGGAGCAACAGCATCCAGTCACAGTTCACATCGACAGGCGCCATTACTCATCAACCCCAGGGACAGTGCCCAGTTCCATGTGCCGAGTAGTGACACGAAGTGCTGCGGATGCAATGTGTGTGAGTGTGCCCTGCCATGGCCAGCCAACACCGCCATGGCAGTCACAATATCCATCACAGCCACCACTGTCTCAGAAGGAGATGGGTTAGTGTGCCTACCAATCTAACAGGATGCCAGTACGACTCGGTGCTGTGTGTGTGCGCCACGGGACAGTTGCAGGTCCGCCCCTGAGAGAGTAGCACAACTGTGGAAGACACACATGTGTCATGTGAAGCGGGAGTTACGCATGGCTCAGGTGGGTGGGTGTGACGGGTAGATGTGCACATGCAATGTTTAAACACACTGTGTTGGGAGGATTCCGGAGCAGTAGATTACCGCTCTCCTGGGAATTTGTAAAGACCACATGTCTGGGGATGAATGTGAACTCGTGTGTGCACAACAGGCGGGCACACGATCAATGCTGCATCAGGTGTAGACGTCAGCCCACCCTCTGTGGACATGCTGGATACTGCTGTGCATCCACCAGGCCCTTGTCAAGGCACTCACATCCCCTGTCGACCAGGTGTATCCCCAACATTGTCCAACTGCACAGGCAATCCAGGGTATGGGATGGCAGTGGAGCATGGTGGGTGAGAGGTCATGGCGCGCTCCTCCTGGTCACATCACGCAGGCAACACATCCACAATTTGTAGTATGGCACAAGTCTAATGGAAGTAGTGGGGGGACGCACACATCACGAGCAGGAGTGACGTCACGGAAGGTGGCTCGCACCATCTCACTCATTGCCTATTTTCCCACACACACGTTACATGCCATTGCAACAGAGAAGCCAGCGCGTGCATAAGCAGCTGCAAGCTCACCCCAGAGAGGCCAAAGAGTGAATGTGTGGGTCCATGAGCTCCAGTTGGACGCGGCCTGGGCCGCTAGGGCAGCTACAGCCTCTGTGTGTTGCAGGTGGTGTATCCGGACTGCGGAGCCTGTCATGCATTGTAAATGTTGCCCGGGTCTCGAGTCGTGGCTCCACGCAGGTGGACGGCGTCCCGCCACTTATTATGCCACGAGACAGACCACTTGTTCAACTGGACCCACACATACACTCCTTGGCCTCTCTGGGGTGAACTTGGAGCTGCTTGTGCATGCGCTGGCCCCCCAGGTGCAAACGAATATTTGGGTGAGCGAGGGGAGGCCATGAGGACAGGGTAAAATATGACTGTTTGACTTCCAGTTAGTTTAAGGAATGACCCTGAAGTGGTCATGAAAAGACGTGTTTCGTGTGTATTGCAACCAGTAGATAAGCCGATGAACTTCCCATGTCTTGCATGTAGCCCCGCACCTAGCCCCGCCCACTCGACACATTAAAATGAGTTCCAGCACCACATTATTCCCATTCGAAGCACTGACTGGGGGTGATGACCATTGGACAGTCTTGTGTAGTCCACCCACGCGTGCATGTGGGACCTCCATGATCCATGTCACCTGCGGCAAAGTGATGTCATGCGCAATGACGGAAGTGAGGAGAGCTGTCTGCCCCACGCACAGATGGCGCATCAGCTCAACAGACCCAGCACTGAGGGCAGCAGGGGTCACATGTGCAGGGGCAGCTGTGCCTGGTGTGAAAGCACATGCATATAGACAGCACATCGACCAATGTGTAGTCTGCCCACATCTACTGTCCATTGTCAGGCGGACCTAGCAAAAGATCACATGCCAACACATCTGTGTGGGTGTACCCACTGTGACCAACACTGCGCAACAACCAACGTACTCACCCTGTGCATGGCCCACCCCGCAACGGTGGTCACATTCAGTGCCACTATCTCACACACACATCCCTATCACGAGGCATGGTGTGACCACTGGACAGGGCTGAGTTTGCACTTATCCGGAGAGTCCTGAACAGGTGACACATGTAACCCACTAGTCATTCTGTGTTGTCACCTACTGGCATTGTGCAGTCAATGTGCAGGCCAGGCCTGCTGGGACTGAGGAGGGCAGCAAGGCCCCAGCCTGACATTCACACGAGCAACAAGTGCACTGAGACCTGCATTGCCAATTGTCTGTGCCACTGGATGTCTGATATGAAGTTGCCATGTACCACCACTCGGGAGGGACAGACAGGTCAAAGCGCCCGAGAGCCCACATACCCCTGACACCTGCAGTAGGCATGGTGAGCAGTGCATGTGTGTCCCCCACATGCACTCCCACACACACTGCAGTTGTCTCTCACACACAACTTTCGCAAGGAATAGCCATGTGCAGTGTGCGTGGAGCTCGGAATCCAGGATCTCCAGCTCCTCGCTGGTGAGTGGACCTGGACATGTCCTCAGCGTCATCGATGTGTAGGTGGAGAGGTGGCAGCAGCAGGTGTTGTTGAGGGGTGCCAGGCTTCAGTCCCAGGTAGCTGTGGTAATGCCGGTCTCACTCCCACAGTCATATAGACCCCTGGGGCAGTTTCAGTGGGTCCAAGCTGCTGCAATTTGTGTACCATGTCTGCCAGCTTCAATTGCAGACGATGGCCTGCTCCCATCTGGCCCGGGACGCTTACCTCCATAGTGAAACACGCAGGGTGCAACCGCGAGGGTCATTGGAGTCGGCCGTAAGGGCCTGGCCCATGGCGGGTACAGTCCGCTGATGCCATGTGCACCACACAGTATAATGTGCGCAATGCATCTGCAGGTGTGGCCATGATTAGTGTGTGGGAGCAGGTCCACAATGGACAGGGCCACAACATGCTGTGTGCATAGGCAGGGACGGCCAGTGGCCAGCCTCCACATGTCTGTTGGCATATCATCATGTACACATTGGCATGGGAGCATGGGATATGCATATGCACACACATGCCATCTTTCACTATGTACATCTCCCACTTGGCACGTGCAACGTTACGTGTCACTTGTGATGTGTATTTGCAATAACACAGCCGTGTTGGCATGGAGCTGTCAATGTATACACCTGTCAATGTTTCTGGAGGTGTGATCCGTACAGTGCTGTACATAGGGTGCAGTAGGGACATCAATGACTGTCTCCTATCCCCTCGTGCCACAGGTCCCACTTGTTGTGGCCGCTCAGCCTGTGTCCATAGCGTTGTTGGTGTGTGCCATACTCACCCAGCCTCGGAAGCAGTGTCATGCACAGCAGCTAGTTATGTTGCCGTGGTGTTGCCGCTTGGCAAATATGCAGTCTGATACCATCATCATGCCTTACAAGTTATTAAGGCCTAAATCCCCATGTGCATGCTCATAGCAATGGTGTGTGTCACTGCCCATTGCTATTGGTATGGGACCTGTGTAAGTGTATTGTGGCTGTGCTGTCCCTACTTGTTGACTGGGGGTGAGTGTTTGATTGGCTCAAACGTTCCGTCCATCATCCCCTTTTGTATCGCTTTGTTCGCCCTAAGTTGGCGGGGGTATGCCCAGACGTGGGTCCCTTGCTCACTTTGCCACTGGATTCAAGCAAGCCTGGCTGATGACGGCTGGAATGCCAGAAACCGGTCCTAGGATGCTTGTTTCCGGTCCAGGGAAGACATGGCTTGGCAGTTCGGGCTGGACTGTTCCCATGAGGCACAGGGTCAGACTGATTTGCATATGGCCATGTCTGAACTGGGGTGGTGGAGTGAGCTAAAGAATGATGATGGATTAAACCCAGATCAGTTGACTGGGGGTGAGTGTTTGATTGGCTCAAACGTTCCGTCCATCATCCCCTTTTGTATCGCTTTGTTCGCCCTAAGTTGGCGTGGGTATGCCCAGACGTGGGTCCCTTGCTCACTTTGCCACTGGATTCAAGCAAGCCTGGCTGATGACGGCTGGAATGCCAGAAACCGGTCCTAGGATGCTTGTTTCCGGTCCAGGGAAGACATGGCTTGGCAGTTCGGGCAGGACTGTTCCCATGAGGCACAGGGTCAGACTGATTTGCATATGGCCATGTCTGAACTGGGGTGGTGGAGTGAGCTAAAGAATGATGATGGATTAAACCCAGATCAGTTGACTGGGGGTGAGTGTTTGATTGGCTCAAACGTTCCGTCCATCATCCCCTTTTGTATCGCTTTGTTCGCCCTAAGTTGGTGGGGGTATGCCCAGACGTGGGTCCCTTGCTCACTTTGCCACTGGATTCAAGCAAGTCTGGCTGATGACGGCTGGAATGCCAGAAAACGGTCCTAGGATGCTTGTTTCCGGTCCAGGGAAGACATGGCTTGGCAGTTCGGGCTGGACTGTTCCCATGAGGCACAGGGTCAGACTGATTTGCATATGGCCATGTCTGAACTGGGGTGGTGGAGTGAGCTAAAGAATGATGATGGATTAAACCCAGATCAGTTGACTGGGGGTGAGTGTTTGATTGGCTCAAACGTTCCGTCCATCATCCCCTTTTGTATCGCTTTGTTCGCCCTAAGTTGGCGGGGGTATGCCCAGACGTGGGTCCCTTGCTCACTTTGCCACTGGATTCAAGCAAGCCTGGCTGATGACGGCTGGAATGCCAGAAACCGGTCCTAGGATGCTTGTTTCCGGTCCAGGGAAGACATGGCTTGGCAGTTCGGGCTGGACTGTTCCCATGAGGCACAGGGTCAGACTGATTTGCATATGGCCATGTCTGAACTGGGGTGGTGGAGTGAGCTAAAGAATGATGATGGATTAAACCCAGATCAGTTGACTGGGGGTGAGTGTTTGATTGGCTCAAACGTTCCGTCCATCATCCCCTTTTGTATCGCTTTGTTCGCCCTAAGTTGGCGGGGGTATGCCCAGACGTGGGTCCCTTGCTCACTTTGCCACTGGATTCAAGCAAGCCTGGCTGATGACGGCTGGAATGCCAGAAACCGGTCCTAGGATGCTTGTTTCCGGTCCAGGGAAGACATGGCTTGGCAGTTCGGGCTGGACTGTTCCCATGAGGCACAGGGTCAGACTGATTTGCATATGGCCATGTCTGAACTGGGGTGGTGGAGTGAGCTAAAGAATGATGATGGATTAAACCCAGATCAGATGACTGGGGGTGAGTGTTTGATTGGCTCAAACGTTCCGTCCATCATCCCCTTTTGTATTGCTTTGTTCGCCCTAAGTTGGCGGGGGTATGCCCAGACGTGGGTCCCTTGCTCACTTTGCCACTGGATTCAAGCAAGCCTGGCTGATGACGGCTGGAATGCCAGAAACCGGTCCTAGGATGCTTGTTTCCGGTCCAGGGAAGACATGGCTTGGCAGTTCGGGCTGGACTGTTCCCATGAGGCACAGGGTCAGACTAATTTGCATATGGCCATGTCTGAACTGGGGTGGTGGAGTGAGCTAAAGAATGATGATGGATTAAACCCAGATCAGTTGACTGGGGGTGAGTGTTTGATTGGCTCAAACGTTCCGTCCATCATCCCCTTTTGTGTCCCTACTTGTCAGCTGTTCTGTGATTCAATTGCTTGGTCAGTCATTTTGGTTTTGTGTATGTGGAAATGCCATGTGGCGTGTTGCTTTGACATGTGTCCACTTCCATCTTTCCTAGGAGGAGGCCAAACATACATCGCCCCTACCAATTGCTGTCAGACATGGAGGATGTGGAGGTAATCCTAAAATCACGTCTGGACCGAGCCACCCTGCATCGCCTATGTGCCTTGTTGGAACCCCACCTCCGTCCTCGCAGGGTGTATCCGACTGCATTCACCCCCACGGCTAAGGTGCTGGCTGCACTGCATTTCTTCACCACTGGGTCATTCCAACACACAGTGGGCAGTGGAGGTGGGATGTCCCAGCCCATGTTCAGCATGATGCTACGGGATGTACTGTCAGCTATGATGCTGTACAGGAACCGGTACATCCGATTCCCCAGGGCTTGTGATTTTGCGGCAGTGAAGGGTGCTTTCTATGCCCTTGGACGCATCCCCCACATTGTTGGTGCAATTGATTGCACCCATGTTGGCCTTGTTGCACCACAGGCCACGGAGCACATCTTCCGAAACCGGAAGCAAACCCACTCCCTGAATGTGCAAGTGGTGTGCCTTGCGGACATGGTAATTTCACACGTCTGTGCAAAGTTTCCAGGATCGGCCCATGACGCGCACATCATGCGCAACAGCATCCTACCACGTCTGATGACCAATCTGCAACTGGACCGTGCTTGGATTGTTGGTGAGTACGTGGAGTCGTGTAGCGTGCTGGGTGTGCGATGCTGTCTTGTGTCCAGTTGGAATTGCAACGATTCTCTGTGTCCCTCACACCCAGGTGACTCTGCTTACCTGAATGGGCCCTGGCTGCTCAGCCCATTACGACATCCTCGGACCCCAGCTGATGACCGCTACAATGAGGCACATGGGAGGACCAGACGTGTGGTTGAGCGGACCTTTGGCCTCCTCAAGTCCAGGTTCAGATGCCTAGACTGCACCGGGGGTGCACTGGCGTACTCCCCACAGAAGGTGTGCCAGAGAGTAGTGGCTTGCTGCATGCTGCACAATCTGGCTATTCGCAAGCAGATCCCCCTAATACTGGATGACGGTGATCAGCCAGGGCCCCAGCCTGCAGACCAGGACGGGTCCAGTGACGAGGACAGCGGAGAGGAGGAAGCTGTGAATGTGCGTCAGCAGCTCATCGCCCGCTACTTCACTTGACGGTGAGTGTCCATGTACGACGGCTGATGTAGCTGTATTTGTGCAGGTGTATGTGTGCTCTGTCACGGAGGCCTTTTGTTCACTGAGTGCTGTGTGTCAATGGTCCATGTCCAGGTCAGTATGCCACTGACAGTGGCTGTTGCATTGTGCCCTGTTGCTCTGTGAGATGTGGGTACATTGCTTGTAGTTGGTGACATGTACTGTGTGATGAGTGTGTGACACACTCATTGAATGGACTCTTGTTCTGTTTTTCACCCCTAGGTCCCTACAGCCTCTCCTGTCCCATCGACATACCACACAGCAGATGCATTTCTGCCCATGGTGGCGGTTGCACATCGTTGAATAAACACAGGGCACAGACAGCAGATTGTGATCAAGGTGCATTTATTTTCATCGGTGATATGTGATTGTGTGCAAGGTGATGACATAAGTGGTGCGTGCAGTGACAATGAGCTGACGGTCATGGCTGCGTGATGATCAAGGTGTACCCATTTAGTTCTATGTCCATAGTCCAACAGACACATGCCATTCAGATGGCTGTGTGGGGTAGGATCGTATTCCAAGTCAATGCAGTAGGTGGTCAAGGTGGCTGGCTGACTCACTGGCGTTTGGAGCGTGCGAAGTCCTCTCTGGACAGCTGTTTCCTCTTCGGACGGCCCCTTCCACGTTTGGAAGGGGGGGGGTGTGGTGGTGACCTGCTGGTGGTGGGTGAGGTGTGCTCACTGGCTGTGGACGCAGGGGAACTGGATGCTGCTCGACCCTGCGCCACAGCAGGTGGTGGCGGAGGTGGTGTTGCTGGCCTTACTTGGGCCCTCACCACCACCACCAGCTGGCCCATGAGGTCCATGAGTTGGTCCATACGGGTCACGAATTGGCCCATATGGGCATCCATGGACCTCAACACCCCTAGGACCTCCCGCGTGTCGGAAGCCGACCTGGCCCATTGTCCTTGGGCCTCTTCATAGGCCCCAAGGACTCTGTCCATTTGCGGCAGGGCTTGGCTCCCAGGCTCCGATGGCGTTGGCCTGACCCTGCTCCTCCCACCAGTACTGCTGCCACCGACCTGCCCACTAGCCACATTGCTCACCACGGTCCTCACTCTGGCTCCCAGGGTGGACCCCGTCGGCCGGACCACCCCTTGCGCTGGGGCTGGGGCCAGTGATGACGTGGTGGTGGTGGTTGCGGCGGGGGTGGTGGTGGTGGCCGCAACGACCGTGGCAGCAGGGGTCTGTGACTGGCCAGCAGCCCTGGGTGATGGGTTGGTGGGTAGGAGGGGTCCTGGGGAGCGGTTAAGCCCTGCCACTCTAGATGGGCCTGCACGGTGGTCCTCGTCCGAAGAGGTGTCCAGCTCCTCTACATCCGTGAGTCCTGCTCGGGGGCTTGCAGGCTGGCTGTGCTGGCTGCTGTCTCCCTCTCCAGCTTCCAGCAGTTCGTCACCTGTGGGGAGAATGAGATAGGTTATTGTGTTGCACCTTGCAAAGTTTGTATTGGTTGTCTGACATTCACAGTTCGTGCACTGTCGTGCACAGGTTTCCCAGAGGCGTGTGTGTGGATGTACTCCTACATTTTGTGGCTTGGGTGTATGCGGCCTTCAGACCCCTCAACGCTTTTGAGGTGAAATATGGTTTTGGGGTTCATATGGAACGCTTAGAAACGCAGATGGCAAAAGTGGGTACAGCCCCCTCAACGCTTTTGAGGTGAAATATGGTTTTGGGGTTCATATGGAACGCTTAGAAACGCAGATGGCAAAAGTGGGTACAGGCCCCTCAACGCTTTTGAGGTGAAATATGGTTTTGGGGTTCATATGGAACGCTTAGAAACACAGATGGCAAAAGTGGGTACAGCCCCCTCAACGCTTTTGAGGTGAAATATGGTTTTGGGGTACATACTGTGAGTAATGGGTGCAGAACGTGACATGTGTTCTGGCAACATGACAGTGCATAGACAAAGGTGTGTGTCTGTCTAACATACCCTGCATATCTGCTGACTGTTCTCATTTATGGACATTACATTGGACGCATTGTTGTAAGTGCGTGATTGCTGTGTACCACACGACGTATTGCAGATGGGCCAAATCCTTGGTGTGCGTGCTGCCCTCGGCCATGTGCATCAATGCAGTGCTCTTGGGGTGTTGACTATATTATGTATGTTGTTAATCACAGTGTGACGTGCACTTCAGTCACTGCAGGCACATTATTTGTCATGGGCAGGTATCTTTGCTTAACTACTGTATGAGGGCCAGCTGTTCGGATGAAATACCTTTCATGACACTGGGGCTGACAGATAAGATGGATGATATGTTGAATGTGCATTGTGTGCCTGTGTGTTTCATGGGTCCAGTGGTGTTTCTGTGCAATATTGTGGTTCCACACTGTTACTTCTAGTTAGGTTTGTCTTACATGGGCGTTGTTGTACGATGTGTGGGTAACAGGCAGTGAGGACTACATGGACAAGACTTCGATGGTGTTGCTGATGTGTGTGATGGGTGGCACAGTGCCTGCCGTGTGGGTCTGTACTCCAGTGGGACTTGTGCATGCAGACGTGGCTCCTTAGGTGTTGCTGTATCTGTGATGGGTCATGTGGGGTATGACTCAGTAATACATGTCCGTGTGCACATTGGTCACATGATTATGACAGGGAGCAGTGCTGCGTGTTCCTCTGCTACGTGACATGTCCCATGTGTTAGTCGTAATACAGTTCTCATGCCTACAGACACCCCGCCCTGTACAGTTTTCCACCTACAGGTTGTTTTTGAGTGCGCAATGCAATGGATGCCACATGGTCATGGGAGGGAGGGGTGCTCCATGTTGCTGGTCTGTGGGAGTGGGGGCGGTGTTGTGATTTGTGGTGATGGCTTGACACCCACAGAAACCCCTGCATGTAGGGTGCGATGTGTACCTGTCGGCTGCAGGTGTGCACTGCAGTGGCGGACACATGGGTGTGGGGTGTGCTCCACCTTGCTGCGCTGTAGGACTAGGGGCCTGGTGTGTGTTGTACTTGAGCTGTCCCCTCTCCCACCCACTGCCTTTGTGTTGTGGCTACTTACCTGTTACTTGTCGGTTGGTGCGGCTATGGCTGACACATGGGTGTGGGGTGTGCTCCACCTTGCTGCGCTGTAGGACTAGGGGCCTGGTGTGTGTTGTACTTGAGCTGTCCGCCCTCCCACCCACTGCCTTTGTGTTGCGGCTACTTACCTGTTACTTGTCGGTTAGTGCAGCTATGGCGGACACATGGGTGTGGGGTGTGCTCCACCTTACTGCGCTGTAGGACTAGGGGCCTGGTGTGTGTTGTACTTGAGCTGTCCCCCCTCCCACCCACTGCCTTTGTGTTGCGGCTACTTACCTGTTACTTGTCGGTTGGTGCAGCTATGGCTGACACATGGGTGTGGGGAGTGCTCTTTCTGGCGCTTCTGGAGTACAGGGGGACCTGGTGTGAGTTGCGGTGCTGGCTGACTGTACACATGCCCCCATGGTTTTGTTAGTTGGTAAGTTTGGGCTGTGTGTGGTAGTGTCTGTTGCATGTGTGAGTGATGTCTTGTGT
This sequence comes from Calotriton arnoldi, assembly GCA_963921515.1. Classification (NCBI taxonomy): domain Eukaryota; kingdom Metazoa; phylum Chordata; class Amphibia; order Caudata; family Salamandridae; genus Calotriton; species Calotriton arnoldi. Next base: position 1,474,653 of record CAWUFW010004021.1, read on the forward strand.
ATTGTGTACTGGACATGGGGGTGCTTGTCCCTCGGAGCTATGGCATAGTGGTAGTGCATGTGAGTACATAGCGGTGTGCTGGTATATGTTTGTTTGTACTTACCAGCCTCCACTCCCCCTGGTAATCCGGTGAGGATCTCCGGATGTATGATGACACGCACTTTCTCCTCCCACGCCTTAAAGGTCTTGAAGAGCGCGGGATTCCCTCCGCCAGTCCTGTCAGCCAGCTCCCGATTTTTGGCCTCCTTCTTCTTGACCACGCTTTTGAGGTCGTTCCACCTTTTGTTGATTACGCCTCTGTTGCGTGGAACGTTCCCAACTGCATTGACCTGGTCTACGATCCTGCTCCACAACCGGTTTCTGGTGGCTAGTGGGGTCTGTTGGACCTGGTTGCCATAGATTTGTGGGTACACCTTGACGATCTCGTCGACCATGACCGTCAGCTCAGTGGAGGTGAACTTGGGCATTCTGTGTGATGCGATGGTGTGTGTTTTGGTGTTTGTGGTGCTGGTGCGGTGTGTGGTGTGTGATGTGCAGGGGGTTTGTGGTGCCGGTGTTTGGTGGTGCTGGTGCTGGTGGTGGTGGTGGGTGTGATGGGTGCGTATCTGTGGTGTGCTGCTTTCCTTGCTGTGTCTCTGTGTCCTCTCCTCTCTTCTTGGCTTTGTAATGTTGTAAGGGATTGTGGTCTGTGAAGGGGCTGCTTTTGTACTTACCTATGTGGGTGTGTCATGATGGTCTGTTGTTTTCAGGTGTGTTGTGGCTGGTGTTGTGGGATTTGTAGTTTATTTGTTTGTCCAGGGGGGGTGTGTTTTCGGGATGTGTACTGTGTTTGGGTATTTGTGCGTGGCTTGCTGTGTGGACTTGTTGGCCATGTTGTGTGTGTTTGTTTGGGTCCGCGGATGATTTCTGTGCAGGGACGTGGCCGCCAGGGCTTCCGCCGTGTCCATTTTCATCACTGTTGTTTGCGCTGGCGGGCGGTGTATTTGTGGATTTTCCGCGCTCATGTCGGTGCGATCCTAATTTCACGGGCGGTGTCTCGGTCGTCAGGGCGGGCGGTTTTGGGTTGTCGTGCGTTTTTCCGTCCATGCCGGGCGGATGGACTTTGACTCGGATATGGGCGGACGGTATTTTTTGTTTTTTGTTCCGGCGCGGGCGGTGTTCGCTTCGCGGCATCATAATTGCTCGGTCGGTTTTCACACGGTGTAGGCGGACGGATTTTTGCCGCTATGGCAGTTGGCGGATTTTTTCCCGCCCGCTATCGTAATGGACACCTTAGTTTCTTCTTCAGAAAGAGCATAAACTCTACTGCTTGGCAGTGGTGCCCCAGGTATCAAATCTATACGACAATCGTACGACATCTATGTGGTGGTAGCGTGCAAGCTTTTACAGGATCAAATACATCTTTAAATTCTTGGTATTCAAGTGGAATGGTAGGTGATGGGGTTAATGTACTAGCACAATGCAAAATTGTCATGGAATCATCAGGAGCTTCTTGATAACAACTTGCTCGACAATGAGAGGAATCTAAGATTACTGTTCGTAGACTCCAATTCATTTTGGGATTATGTGTGGTCAACCAAGGTACACCCAAAATACAACCAAATGTAGGTGTATCAATTAAATCAAAATTTATCATTTCTGTGTGACCATTTTGACATACCATGGTAATGGGACAGGTCTTTTGTGTTATTAATCCTGAAGATAATTCGGACCCATCTACTGCACAAACTGTTTCTGGATGCTTTTTCCACTCTGTGGGAATATGTAATTTTTGAGCTAACTTAATATCCACAAAGTTTCCTGTAGCGCCACAATCCAATAAAACTGGTACTGTATGACGCAGTTGGGTACTTATAATTAGAATAACCTGCATAACAAAGTGTCGAGGTACACGTGTTACTGTATTTGCTAGGTATTGGGAGACCTGTGACCTTTTATTACTCATGCATGCAATCTCCGTTCTTGACGAGTTTTTTAGTTTTCCTGCTCTGAAGGGTTCGTCACTAAGACATTGGCCTTTTTAGGTATTTTAGGCTTTATTGGACAATCTCTGGCGAAATGTCCAGACCGAGCACAATATAAACATAAATTTAATTTTCCCCATTTTTTCTTTTTCTTCATTAGTTAAAGGTCCTTTAACGGTTCCTATTTGCATAGGTTCTGGTTCTGATGCCTTATTATCTGATTCTTTCTTGTCATGTTTCACTACTGAAAATCTAGCTTCTATTCTTGACTTATCTCCTTTTCTCTCTCCTAAACGATGATTCAACTTTACAACCAAATCTACAAAATCCGAATACTCATCAGGTAATTCCACAATATGCGCCAGAGCATCTTTTAAATCGTCTCGCAATCCCTTATAAAATAAGGAAGTGCGTTTCTCTTCTGGCCACTGAGTCTCAGTTAACAATCTATTAAACGTAGTGACATAAGTCAACAAATCCTTATTCCCTTGCTTCAAATTGAGCAGCTTATTGTCACTAGCTTGAACATAAGTGTGTTTTGCGAATAGTTTTGTCATAGTTCTCTTAAACATTGGCCAGTTATGCAAAATAGGATCATCTCTGTCAATATATGGGATAGACCAGTTAGCTGCAGTACCCGCCAAATAAGATAACACAAAAGCCACCTTTGTTGCATCTGTAGAAAACACTTGAGGTTTACAAACAAAGTGCAATTGACACTGACTAATAAACACATTAAACTTATTACTATCGCCAAAGAAACGTTCTGGAGAAGATAAGGGCACAACATGGGGAACTGCCACCGTGACTTGCACTGGTGAGGTAGTGGTTTCTGATGCCAAGAATGTATTTGAGGTCTTAGACCTAGTTCCTGTTTCTGTGGAATCTTTAAAAGCGGAGGGAAAAGGAGCTTCCCATAAAGACTCTCTAGGTTTATATCGCACCACCTCTTGACGCAACCTTAAATTGTCCTGTTTTAACTTGTCAATTTCTAATTGCATTTGTTGTAACATCAAAGTTACAGAATTATTCCTTTCTATATCTTCACTTAGAGCACGAGCCATGGCTTGGCCATCTATTCTATTGTCTTCTAGATCCATATCTCTCAAGGAGAACTTAAGTTGTTGTGAAGGCTTGCGCTTCTGTTAAACCTTCTCTCACCTGAAATCCAGGCTGTTCAACTTGAGAGATTTGATGCTCTTTCTCTTCTGCCCCTTCAAACCTATGCTCGTTTGACTGAATGTTTAAATGCAGTCCGACAAGAATAGATCTCCAGGGGAAGGGGGAAACATGGGACAAAATAATAAAAGAAAAGAAACACTCCACTGTCTTCAACTTCTCTTGACGCCAGTCTTTTCTTACGTCTGTGATCAGCTTCCTTTTGTACACACTAGAACACAAATAAACACTATTAGCTCCTTTCCAGAAGCTACACTTGTTCAGCTTATCTATTAACAATATCACTGTAGAGATACCTTTCTATTCTCGTGAATATTTTCATCAGACAGTGTTTGAGAAAAGCACAGCTTAAATTATCTCTTGGCTTTTATCTGCGAATAGACATAAGACACATAATCATTATAAAGGTTTGAACATAGCTTCTACTGTAGGTATGGTTTCTTGCTCAGAATCACATGGATTATTGGTTACAAACTTACTATTAAAATAATGTATCGTCTCTTAACAATATTCAACATGAGTCTCCATTATTCGTAATAAAAGTTCTCTTATTCTTTCATAGGCATACTTCTGCCCTTTGCTGCACCAAAGTTCGTGAAGGGCCGATTCCAGAAATCCAAGGTGAGTATTGGTGAAAAGAATGCTCTTTTAATAGTTCCGATTCAAGCGCAATTAAAATTGTCTGAGTTTTGTCCTTAAACTCTCTTAAGTACTTCAGAGTCAAAAGTGCGCAATAACCTTCAAACTGAACGATAATAAAAATGACAAAGTTCGTGAATCACTTACTTCTGTGAATGCACTTCCAATTTAAATGCGCGATAACCTTACTTGACTGTCTTTTCTTTTCTGTGTTTCAGGTCGGAAGAAATGGAGACGGGGACCGGAAAGACGATTCACCGCTTCAGCGTTGACATGGGGATTTGTTGAAAGCGGAACCGCTGAGAAGAATGTCTTCGCGCTTCAGAAGGACAGATCGGGAAGACTCTGGATTCAGGTGAGGAGGCAGGAAATAACGAGCGCAAGCGCGTGGTAGCTTGCCAAGGGTTTTTATAGGAGTCTCAAGGGGTGGGGTTCTTTAACTGGAAGGGAGAGGAAAAAACGTGGCTCACATGTTTTAACGGCAGAAGCAGAAACGTGCAGCTTATGGAAATGAGATCTGCTTTACCAGGCTGAGCTTGCAACACCTGCAGCCAGTTTCTTGCCAACGTGAGTTTGTTAAACACATGGGCTTTCAATACCTGCAGCCAGTTTCTTGCCAACGTGAGTTTGTTAAACACATGTAGCCTGCATCTTAATTAGAAATAAGCATTGGCAAGTGCAAACAAGTATAACAAGACTACAATGCCTATGATGAAGACACCATAAAAAAGACGTAGACAAGTGCTATGAATTACTAGGATCCTTGTACCAACAAGACCCTGCGTGTCAATAAAGCACGCAGACAACTTACCCAGTATTTTACCATCATTATCAATATATTCTTATACTGCAGCATGAGGTTGAGCTATGTTTCTTGTACAAATCCTAACAGGCTAGTGCATGGATTCAGACAACAGAGGATAGGGAGGAGGTGGATGGGGCAGCAAGCTAAGTGTTCAGAGAAGGCGGGAAGGCCAGTGGCAGAACAACGGCCACACAGGGCTGTAATGAGGGAGCAGGGGCATGGACTTGGACAATGGATGGCAGGGAGGAGGGGAGGCAGGAGCATCAAGCTTGGGTGGGGGCAGCACAATGCCAGGCCAGGCCCTACTTCCAACCCCCCACCATCCATTGTGATAGGCATCTTACTTAACGATAAAAAAAACTAGAAATTCGCTGAAAAAAACAGATTACAGGGACGTTATAGTTAGACTCAGATTTCACTCGTTCAAAACCAGTGAAATTCTGCAGTTATAGTTACCTGAGCTAACTATAACTTACGCCCCCGCAATACACTGCTTATGACCTCAGACATTACATCATTCATGACATGGTCAGTGACATCACTCATGACATCACTCATGACATCTCAAATTTGTAGATGCTGTTGGATCGGTCAGGCAGCACAAGAGTTTCTTTTAGGGTGGGTTGAGGGTCGAAGACGTCTGTGTAGGTTGGGGGTGGGTGGGGGGGGTTGGTGGTACGAAGGCCACTCAGTTCTGCAATCACACGATCACCAGAATGAACCCTCTTCAACATCTGACAATACTGTATGAAACAGCATATGGGTATGATGTAGCGCTCACTTTGGAACGAGGGTTTTCTTGGTGCTAAGGCACCGGCCTCTGTGAATGGGCCATGGGTCGAATCATGAGTGTGTTTTTACTTCTTCTGCAACCCTAGCTACTAAGTGTCAAGACACAGTACACTACAAGGAGGGTGGGGTGAATAAATTGAGGGGGAAGAAAGACTTGTTATTATAGGAGGGGGCTCTTCTCGATTGCCCCCGTGTTGGGTAAGCATCGGAAGTGGCTGCAACTGGGCAATTCTCACCTTTCTATGATCGCCCCACACAAAAGCTCCCAGCCTCAGTTGAGACACTGCAAACCTACTAATATAGAAAACAGAAGTCTCACCACCCCCTCACCCCACCCCAAAATACAAAACAAAAATGCCCACTTTTCAAAAGTAGTCCCAGGTATTGAGTAGTATGTAATGAAATTCCAAAAAGTAAATATATCAAACGATAAAGCGCAGGCTAAGCCTGAGCTCCTTTACTCTTCCGTCTCCTGCCCAATGATATTTGAAGACACCTGTTTGATGTTTGCAACGGGCCATTATTTTCCTGTGCTGTATAGATATTTTTGGGTGACAATAAATAACCTATCGAGATTTTTGAGGCTGCAATTGTTATCGGTAATACTGGATATTGACCTATTGCACTGATCAGTGCAAGCATTGACGTCAGCAGTGCTTTGTCACGTGCACACCTGGGCTTAGCAATGCTACGAAGTCTGACATCCCCTTTTAATCCCATCATCTGTTACCACTCTATTGGTGTTCCATACATTTCTCAGTGTGACCAAATGTCTCCTTTGAGAGGATGACAACACCTCCCCAGTACTGGGCATCCTTTTTACAAACCACTGTTTGCATGTGTTCTGGTGCAATTGTCTTATTTGAAGCGTACAAAGAAGACTGCAACTCCTGGAATGTACTAGTTTGTTAAATGAAGAGCTAAGCGAGGGAAATATTGTATGCTGCCCTCATCACGCATGTGCAGACATCCTCCTGCCCTCTGTGAGTTGTGCCGTAGTTGGGCCCACGGAGGTGAATGTCACGTGTTCCTCCTAACCTCTGAGAATTCACGTTCTTCATTGTTCCAAATGTGGAACTCTGGAGCACCAGCAGGGTGCTGCTCAGGAAAGGAGGGTGTCATCCAAAGTATGCCACTGGTAAAAAACATGGCCATTAGCTCGAAAACCAAAGGTGATCCATATTCACACACTCGGATTCAAGACTGGTCGGAAGTACCTGGGCCGCGCAATTTACAAAAACTTGTGAGAAAAGGGGTGTAATTTTAAGTGCATCGGGCCAGTAATATTGTTTATATACTAGAGGACTATAAATAAACGACCCCCTAGCCTGTTTGCCTACATCGAGGCTTCCCTGGCACTGCAGCAGAAACTCCAGCAGCTGCTCTGCTGACCTGTCCACCCCCCAGTGGAAATGCGCTAAACATTAATCAGTGCAAAACCAGCATGGTGCACTAAAAGTCAGCCTATGCTGGCCTTTGGGTCATCAGCTATTCCAAGCCTGTGCCCAGCACAGCGCCCCCTGCTGGTCCTGTGGCTGCAGGTGGCCCCGGGGGCGGGGATGAATCTGATGAGTGAGATCAGAAAGTCACAGTTTATCTCATGCTTTATGAATGACCTGCAGGAGGCGAGAGAGCCGCAAGTGATAGCCATGCATAAGTCATGAAAAAGAAAGGGGGCATGTGACGCCTTAAAGGGAAAGCACCACTCAGAGCCCTCTCTGCAGAAGACAACACAACCACGTGCACCAACGAGAACTGAGCAATTCTCTTGCCTCTTTCTGCACTTCTCTTCCTTCTTTTTGCACCCCTCCTGCCTCTTTCAGTACCTCTCTTGCCTCTTTGTGCACCTCTCCTATCCCTTTCTGCACCCCTCTTGCCTCTTTTTACACCGCTGTTAGTTCTTTCTGCACTGCTCTTGCTTCTTTCTGCACCTCACTTGCCTCTTTCTGCACTTCTCTTGCTTCTTTCTGCACCTCTCTTGTGTCTTTCTGCACCTCTGTTGCCTCTTTCTGCACTTCACTTGCTTCTTTCTGCACCTCTCTTGCCTCTTTCGGCACCTCTGTTAATTCTTTCTGCACCCCTCCTGCCTCTTTCTGCACCCCTCTTCCCTATTTCTGCAACTCTCTTGCCTCTTTCTACACCTCTCTTCCCTCTTTCTGCACCACTCTTGCCTCTTTCTGTAGCTCTGTTGCTTCTTTCTGCATTCTCTTGCCTCTTTCTGCACCCTTCGTTCCTCTTTCAGCACCTCTGTTGCTTCTTTCTGCACTTCTATTCCTTCTTTCTGCACCCCTCGTGCCTCTTTCAGCACCTCTGTTGCCTCTTTCTGCACTCCTCTTCCTTCTTTCTGCATCCCTCATTCCTCCTTCTGCACCTCTGTGGCCTCTTTCAGCACCTCTGTTGGTTCTTTCTGCACTGCTCTTGCTTCTTACTGCACCTCACTTGTCTCTTTCTGCACTTCTCTTGCTTCTTTTAAACCTCTGTTGCTTCTTTCAGCAATTCTCTTGCCTCTTTCTGTACTTCTCTTGCTTGTTTCTGCACCTCTCTTGCGTCTTTCTGCACCTCTGTTGCCTCTTTCTGCACTTCACTTGCTTCTTTCTGCACCTCTCTTGCCTCCTTTGGCACCTCTGTTGCTTCTTTCTGCACCCCTCCTGCATCTTTCTGCACCCCTCTTCCCCATTTGTCCAACTCTCTTGCGTCTTTCTACACCTCTCTTCCCTCTTTCTGCACCACGTATGCCTCTTTCTGTACCTCTGTTGCTTCTTTCTGCACTTCTCATGCCTCTTTCTGCACCCTTCTTGCCTCTTTCAGCACCTCTGTTGCTTCTTTCTGCACTTCTCTTCCTTCTTTCTGCACCCCTCGTGCCTCTTTCAGCACCTCTGTTGCTTCTTTCTCCACTCCTCTTCCTTCTTTCTGCACCCCTTGTGCCTCCTTCTGCACCTCTGTTGCCTCTTTCAGCACCTCTGTTGGTTCTTTCTGCACAGCTCTTGCTTCTTTCTGCACCCTTCTTACCTCTTTCTGCACCCCTGTTGCTTCTTTCTGCACTTCTATTGCCTCTTTCTGCACCTCTCTTGCTTCTTTCTGCACCTCACTTGCCTCTTTCCAGCACCTCTGTTGCTTTTTTCTGCAGATCTCTTGCCTCTTTCTGCACCTCTCCTGCCTCTTTCGGCACCTCTGTTGTTTCTTTCTGCACCCCTCTTCCCTATTTGTCCAACTCTCTTGCCTCTTTCTACACCTCTCTTCCCTCTTTCTGCACTACACTTGCCTCTTTCTGTACCTCTGTTGCTTCTTTCTGCACTTCTCTTGCCTCTTTCTGCACCCTTTGTGCCTCTTTCCAGCACCTCTGTTGCTTCTTTCTGCACTTCTCTTCCTTCTTTCTGCACACCTCGTACCTCCTTCTGCACCTCTATTGCTTCTTTCTGCACTTCTCTTGGTTCTTTCTGCACTAATCTTTCCTCTATCTGCACCCTTCGTGCCTCTTTCAGCATTTTTGTTGCTTCTTTCTGCACTTCTCTTCCTTCCTTCTGCACCCCTCTTGCCTCTTTCTGCACCTCTGTTGCTTCTTTCTGCACTTCTATTGCCTCTTTCTGCACCTCTCTTGCTTCTTTCTGCACCTCACTTGCCTCTTTCAGCACCTCTCTTGCTTTTTTCTGCAGATGTTTTTCCTCTTTCTGCACCTCACTTGCCTCTTTCAGCACCTCTTTTGCTTTTTTCTGCAGATCTCTTTTCAATTTCTGCACCCCTCTTTTCAATTTCTGCACCTCTCTTGCCTCTTTCTGCACCCCTGTTCCCTGTTTCTGCACCTTTCCTACCTGTTTCTGTACCTCTCTTTCCTCTTTCTGTACCTATGTTGCCTCTTTCTGCACCTCTGTTGGTTCTTTCTGCACTGCTCTTGCTTCTTTCTACACCTCACTTGCCTCTTTCTGCACTTCTCTTGCTTCTTTCTACACCTCTGTTGCTTCTTTCAGCAATTCTCTTGGCTCTTTCTGCACTTCTCTTCCTTCTTTTTGCACCCCTCCTGCCTCTTTCTGTACCTCTCTTGCCTCTTTGTGCACCTCTCCTACCTCTTTCTTCACCCCTCTTGCCTCTTTTTGCACCTCTGTTGGTTCTTTCCGCACTGCTTTTGCTTATTTCTGCACCTCACCTGCCTCTTTCTGCACTTCTCTTGCTTCTTTCTAAACCTCTGTTGATTCTTTCAGCAATTCTCTTGCATCTTTCTGCACTTCTCCTGCTTGTTTCTGCACCTCTCTCGCGTCTTTCTGCACCTCTCTTGCCTCTTTCGGCACCTCTGTTGCTTCTTTCTGCACTTCTCTTCTGTTTTTCTGCCCCCTCGTGCCTCCTTTTGCACCTCTGTTGCTTCTTTCTGCACTTCTCTTGGTTCTTTCTGCACTGCTCTTGCCTCTTTCTGCATCCCTCTTGCCTCTTTGAGCACCTCTTTTGCTTCTTTCTGCACTTCTCTCACCTCTTTCTGCACCCCTCATGCCTCTTTCTGCAGCTCTGTTGCTTCTTTCTGCACTTCTATTGCTTCTTTCAACAATTCTCTTGCCTCTTTCTGCACTTCTCTTCCTTCTTTCTGCACCCCTCCGGCCTCTTTCTGTCCCTCTCTTGCCTCTTTCTGCACCTCACTTGCGTCTTTCAGCACTTCTGTTGCTTTTTTCTGCAGATCTCTTGCCCCTTTCGGCACCCTTCTTTTCTCTTTCTGCACCTCTCTTGCTTCTTTCTGCACCCCTATTCCATGTTTCTGCACCTTTCCTGCCTGTTTCTCCACATCTCTTGCCTCTTTCTGTACCTCTGTTACCTCTTTCTGCACTTCTCTTGCTATTTCTGCACCCTTTGCGCCTCTTTCAGCACCTCTGTTGGTTCTTTCTGCACTGCTCTTCCTTCCTTCTGCACCCCTCTTGCCTCTTTCTGCACCTCTGTTGCTTCTTTCTGCACTTCTATTGCCTCTTTCTGCACCTCTCTTGCTTCTTTCTGCACCTCACTTGCCTCTTTCAGCACCTCTCTTGCTTTTTTTCTGCAGATGTTTTTCCTCTTTCTGCACCTCACTTGCCTCTTTCAGCACCTCTTTTGCTTTTTTCTGCAGATCTCTTGCCTCTTTCTGCACCCCTCTTTTCAATTTCTGCACCTCTCTTTCTGCACCCCTGTTCCCTGTTTCTGCACCTTTCCTACCTGTTTCTGTACCTCTCTTGCCTCTTTCTGTACCTCTGTTGCCTCTTTCTGCACCTCTGTTGGTTCTTTCTGCACTGCTCTTGCTTCTTTCTGCACCTCACTTGCCTCTTTCTGCACTTCTCTTGCTTCTTTCTACACCTCTGTTGCTTCTTTCAGCAATTCTCTTAGCTCTTTCTGCACTTCTCTTCCTTCTTTTTGCACCCCTCCTGCCTCTTTCTGTACCTCTCTTGCCTCTTTGTGCACCTCTCCTACCTCTTTCTGCACCCCTCTTGCCTCAATTTTGCACCTCTGTTGGTTCTTTCCGCACTGCTTTTGCTTATTTCTGCACCTCACCTGCCTCTTTCTGCACTTCTCTTGCTTCTTTCTAAACCTCTGTTGATTTTTTCAGCAATTCTCTTGCATCTTTCTGCCCTTCTGCTTGTTTCTGCACCTCTCTTGCATCTTTCTGCACCTCTCTTGCCTCTTTCGGCACCTCTGTTGCTTCTTTCTGCACTTCTCTTGGTTCTTTCTGCACAGCTCTTGCCTCTTTCTGCATCCCTCTTGCCTCTTTGAGCACCTCTTTTGCTTCTTTCTGCACTTCTCTCTCTCCTCTTTCTGCACCCCTCTTGCCTCTTTCTGCAGCTCTGTTGCTTTTTTCTGCACTTTTATTGCTTCTTTCAGCAATTCTCCTGCCTCTTTCTGCACTTCTCTTCCTTCTTTCTGCACCCCTCCGGCCTTTTTCTGTACCTCTCTTTCCTCTTTCTGCACCTCACTTGTGTCTTTCAGCACTTCTGTAGCTTTTTTCTGCAGATCTCTTGCCCCTTTCGGCACCCTTCTTTTCTCTTTCTGCACCTCTCTTGCTTCTTTCTGCACCCCTATTCCATGTTTCTGCACCTTTCCTGCCTGTTTCTCGGCATCTCTTGCCTCTTTCTGTACCTCTGTTACCTCTTTCTGCACTTCTCTTGCTATTTCTGCACCATTTGCGCCTCTTTCAGCACCTCTGTTGGTTCTTTCTGCACTGCTCTTGCTTTTTTCTGTACCTCACTTGCCTTTTTCTGCACTTCTCTTGCTTCTTTCTACACCTCTGTTTCTTCTTTTAGCAATTCTCTTGCCTCTTTCTGCACTTCTCTTCCTTCTTTCTGAACACCTCCTGCCTCTTTCTGTACCTCTCTTGCCTCTTTGTGCACCCCTCCTACCTTTTTCTGCACTCCTCTTGCCTCTTTTTGCACCTCTGTTGGTTCTTTCTGCACTGCTCCTGCTTCTTTCTGCACCTCACTTGTCTCTTTCTGAACTTCTCTTGCTTCTTTCTACACCTCTGTTGCTTCTTTCAGCAATTCTCTTGCCTCTTTCTGCACCCTTTGTGCCTCTTTCAGCACCTCTGTTGCATCTTTATGCACTTCTCTTCCTTCTTTCTGCACCCCTCGTACCTCCTTCTGCACCTCTATTGCTTCTTTCTGCACTTCTCTTGGTTCTTTCTGCATTAATCTTTCCTCTATCTGCACCCTTTGTGCCTCTTTCAGCACCTCTGTTGCTTCTTTCTGCACTTCTCTTCCTTCCTTCTGCACCGCTCTTGCCTCTTTCAGCACCTCTGTTGCTTCTTTCTGCACTTCTATTGCCTCTTTCTGCACCTCTCTTGCTTCTTTCTGCACCTCGCTTGCCTCTTTCAGCACCTCTCTTGCTTTTTTCTGCAGATGTTTTTCCTCTTTCTGCACCTCACTTGCCTCTTTCAGAACCTCTTTTGCTTTTTTCTGCAGATCTCTTGCCTCTTTCTGCACCCCTCTTTTCCCTTTCTGCACCTCTCTTGCCTCTTTCTGTACCCCTGTTCCCTGTTTCTGCACCTTTCCTACCTGTTTCTGTACCTCTCTTGCATCTTTCTGTACCTCTGTTGCCTCTTTCTGTACCTCTGTTGGTTCTTCCTGCACTGCTCTTGCTTCTTTCTGCACCTCACTTGCCTCTTTCTGCACTTCTCTTGCTTCTTTCTACACCTCTGTTGCTTCTTTCAGCAATTCTCTTGGCTCTTTCTGCACTTCTCTTCCTTCTTTTTGCACCCCTCCTGCCTCTTTCTGTACCTCTCTTGCCTCTTTGTGCACCTCTCCTACCTCTTTCTGCACCCCTCTTGCCTCTTTTTGCACCTCTGTTGGTTCTTTCCGCACTGCTTTTGCTTATTTCTGCACCTCACCTGCCTCTTTCTGCACTTCTCTTGCTTCTTTCTAAACCTCTGTTGTGTCTTTCTGCACCTCTGTTGCCTCTTTCTGCACTTCACTTGCTTCTTTCTGCACCTCTCTTGCCTCTTTCGGCACCTCTGTTAATTCTTTCTGCACCCCTCCTGCCTCTTTCTGCACCCCTCTTCCCTATTTCTGCAACTCTCTTGCCTCTTTCTACACCTCTCTTCCCTCTTTCTGCACCACTCTTGCCTCTTTCTGTAGCTCTGTTGCTTCTTTCTGCACTTCTCTTGCCTCTTTCTGCACCCTTCGTTCCTCTTTCAGCACCTCTGTTGCTTCTTTCTGCACTTCTATTCCTTCTTTCTGCACCCCTCGTGCCTCTTTCAGCACCTCTGTTGCCTCTTTCTGCACTCCTCTTCCTTCTTTCTGCATCCCTCATTCCTCCTTCTGCACCTCTGTGGCCTCTTTCAGCACCTCTGTTGGTTCTTTCTGCACTGCTCTTGCTTCTTACTGCACCTCACTTGTCTCTTTCTGCACTTCTCTTGCTTCTTTTAAACCTCTGTTGCTTCTTTCAGCAATTCTCTTGCCTCTTTCTGTACTTCTCTTGCTTGTTTCTGCACCTCTCTTGCGTCTTTCTGCACCTCTGTTGCCTCTTTCTGCACTTCACTTGCTTCTTTCTGCACCTCTCTTGCCTCCTTTGGCACCTCTGTTGCTTCTTTCTGCACCCCTCCTGCATCTTTCTGCACCCCTCTTCCCCATTTGTCCAACTCTCTTGCGTCTTTCTACACCTCTCTTCCCTCTTTCTGCACCACGTTTGCCTCTTTCTGTACCTCTGTTGCTTCTTTCTGCACTTCTCATGCCTCTTTCTGCACCCTTCTTGCCTCTTTCAGCACCTCTGTTGCTTCTTTCTGCACTTCTCTTCCTTCTTTCTGCACCCCTCGTGCCTCTTTCAGCACCTCTGTTGCTTCTTTCTCCACTCCTCTTCCTTCTTTCTGCACCCCTTGTGCCTCCTTCTGCACCTCTGTTGCCTCTTTCAGCACCTCTGTTGGTTCTTTCTGCACAGCTCTTGCTTCTTTCTGCACCCTTCTTACCTCTTTCTGCACCCCTGTTGCTTCTTTCTGCACTTCTATTGCCTCTTTCTGCACCTCTCTTGCTTCTTTCTGCACCTCACTTGCCTCTTTCCAGCACCTCTGTTGCTTTTTTCTGCAGATCTCTTGCCTCTTTCTGCACCTCTCCTGCCTCTTTCGGCACCTCTGTTGTTTCTTTCTGCACCCCTCTTCCCTATTTGTCCGACTCTCTTGCCTCTTTCTACACCTCTCTTCCCTCTTTCTGCACTACACTTGCCTCTTTCTGTACCTCTGTTGCTTCTTTCTGCACTTCTCTTGCCTCTTTCTGCACCCTTTGTGCCTCTTTCAGCACCTCTGTTGCTTCTTTCTGCACTTCTCTTCCTTCTTTCTGCACACCTCGTACCTCCTTCTGCACCTCTATTGCTTCTTTCTGCACTTCTCTTGGTTCTTTCTGCACTAATCTTTCCTCTATCTGCACCCTTCGTGCCTCTTTCAGCATTTCTGTTGCTTCTTTCTGCACTTCTCTTCCTTCCTTCTGCACCCCTCTTGCCTCTTTCTGCACCTCTGTTGCTTCTTTCTGCACTTCTATTGCCTCTTTCTGCACCTCTCTTGCTTCTTTCTGCACCTCACTTGCCTCTTTCAGCACCTCTCTTGCTTTTTTCTGCAGATGTTTTTCCTCTTTCTGCACCTCACTTGCCTCTTTCAGCACCTCTTTTGCTTTTTTCTGCAGATCTCTTTTCAATTTCTGCACCCCTCTTTTCAATTTCTGCACCTCTCTTGCCTCTTTCTGCACCCCTGTTCCCTGTTTCTGCACCTTTCCTACCTGTTTCTGTACCTCTCTTTCCTCTTTCTGTACCTATGTTGCCTCTTTCTGCACCTCTGTTGGTTCTTTCTGCACTGCTCTTGCTTCTTTCTACACCTCACTTGCCTCTTTCTGCACTTCTCTTGCTTCTTTCTACACCTCTGTTGCTTCTTTCAGCAATTCTCTTGGCTCTTTCTGCACTTCTCTTCCTTCTTTTTGCACCCCTCCTGCCTCTTTCTGTACCTCTCTTGCCTCTTTGTGCACCTCTCCTACCTCTTTCTTCACCCCTCTTGCCTCTTTTTGCACCTCTGTTGGTTCTTTCCGCACTGCTTTTGCTTATTTCTGCACCTCACCTGCCTCTTTCTGCACTTCTCTTGCTTCTTTCTAAACCTCTGTTGATTCTTTCAGCAATTCTCTTGCATCTTTCTGCACTTCTCCTGCTTGTTTCTGCACCTCTCTCGCGTCTTTCTGCACCTCTCTTGCCTCTTTCGGCACCTCTGTTGCTTCTTTCTGCACTTCTCTTCTGTTTTTCTGCCCCCCCTCGTGCCTCCTTTTGCACCTCTGTTGCTTCTTTCTGCACTTCTCTTGGTTCTTTCTGCACTGCTCTTGCCTCTTTCTGCATCCCTCTTGCCTCTTTGAGCACCTCTTTTGCTTCTTTCTGCACTTCTCTCACCTCTTTCTGCACCCCTCATGCCTCTTTCTGCAGCTCTGTTGCTTCTTTCTGCACTTCTATTGCTTCTTTCAACAATTCTCTTGCCTCTTTCTGCACTTCTCTTCCTTCTTTCTGCACCCCTCCGGCCTCTTTCTGTCCCTCTCTTGCCTCTTTCTGCACCTCACTTGCGTCTTTCAGCACTTCTGTTGCTTTTTTCTGCAGATCTCTTGCCCCTTTCGGCACCCTTCTTTTCTCTTTCTGCACCTCTCTTGCTTCTTTCTGCACCCCTATTCCATGTTTCTGCACCTTTCCTGCCTGTTTCTCCACATCTCTTGCCTCTTTCTGTACCTCTGTTACCTCTTTCTGCACTTCTCTTGCTATTTCTGCACCCTTTGCGCCTCTTTCAGCACCTCTGTTGGTTCTTTCTGCACTGCTCTTCCTTCCTTCTGCACCCCTCTTGCCTCTTTCTGCACCTCTGTTGCTTCTTTCTGCACTTCTATTGCCTCTTTCTGCACCTCTCTTGCTTCTTTCTGCACCTCACTTGCCTCTTTCAGCACCTCTCTTGCTTTTTTTCTGCAGATGTTTTTCCTCTTTCTGCACCTCACTTGCCTCTTTCAGCACCTCTTTTGCTTTTTTCTGCAGATCTCTTGCCTCTTTCTGCACCCCTCTTTTCAATTTCTGCACCTCTCTTTCTGCACCCCTGTTCCCTGTTTCTGCACCTTTCCTACCTGTTTCTGTACCTCTCTTGCCTCTTTCTGTACCTCTGTTGCCTCTTTCTGCACCTCTGTTGGTTCTTTCTGCACTGCTCTTGCTTCTTTCTGCACCTCACTTGCCTCTTTCTGCACTTCTCTTGCTTCTTTCTACACCTCTGTTGCTTCTTTCAGCAATTCTCTTAGCTCTTTCTGCACTTCTCTTCCTTCTTTTTGCACCCCTCCTGCCTCTTTCTGTACCTCTCTTGCCTCTTTGTGCACCTCTCCTACCTCTTTCTGCACCCCTCTTGCCTCAATTTTGCACCTCTGTTGGTTCTTTCCGCACTGCTTTTGCTTATTTCTGCACCTCACCTGCCTCTTTCTACACTTCTCTTGCTTCTTTCTAAACCTCTGTTGATTTTTTCAGCAATTCTCTTGCATCTTTCTGCCCTTCTGCTTGTTTCTGCACCTCTCTTGCATCTTTCTGCACCTCTCTTGCCTCTTTCGGCACCTCTGTTGCTTCTTTCTGCACTTCTCTTCCTTCTTTCTGCCCCCCTCGTGCCTCCTTTTGCACCTCTGTTGCTTCTTTCTGCACTTCTCTTGGTTCTTTCTGCACAGCTCTTGCCTCTTTCTGCATCCCTCTTGCCTCTTTGAGCACCTCTTTTGCTTCTTTCTGCACTTCTCTCTCTCCTCTTTCTGCACCCCTCTTGCCTCTTTCTGCAGCTCTGTTGCTTTTTTCTGCACTTTTATTGCTTCTTTCAGCAATTCTCCTGCCTCTTTCTGCACTTCTCTTCCTTCTTTCTGCACCCCTCCGGCCTTTTTCTGTACCTCTCTTTCCTCTTTCTGCACCTCACTTGTGTCTTTCAGCACTTCTGTAGCTTTTTTCTGCAGATCTCTTGCCCCTTTCGGCACCCTTCTTTTCTCTTTCTGCACCTCTCTTGCTTCTTTCTGCACCCTTATTCCATGTTTCTGCACCTTTCCTGCCTGTTTCTCGGCATCTCTTGCCTCTTTCTGTACCTCTGTTACCTCTTTCTGCACTTCTCTTGCTATTTCTGCACCATTTGCGCCTCTTTCAGCACCTCTGTTGGTTCTTTCTGCACTGCTCTTGCTTTTTTCTGTACCTCACTTGCCTTTTTCTGCACTTCTCTTGCTTCTTTCTACACCTCTGTTTCTTCTTTTAGCAATTCTCTTGCCTCTTTCTGCACTTCTCTTCCTTCTTTCTGAACACCTCCTGCCTCTTTCTGTACCTCTCTTGCCTCTTTGTGCACCCCTCCTACCTTTTTCTGCACTCCTCTTGCCTCTGTTTTTGCACCTCTGGTGGTTCTTTCTGCACTGCTCTTGCTTCTTTCTGCACCTCACTTGTCTCTTTCTGAACTTCTCTTGCTTCTTTCTACACCTCTGTTGCTTCTTTCAGCAATTCTCTTGCCTCTTTCTGCACCCTTTGTGCCTCTTTCAGCACCTCTGTTGCATCTTTATGCACTTCTCTTCCTTCTTTCTGCACCCCTCGTACCTCCTTCTGCACCTCTATTGCTTCTTTCTGCACTTCTCTTGGTTCTTTCTGCATTAATCTTTCCTCTATCTGCACCCTTCGTGCCTCTTTCAGCACCTCTGTTGCTTCTTTCTGCACTTCTCTTCCTTCCTTCTGCACCGCTCTTGCCTCTTTCAGCACCTCTGTTGCTTCTTTCTGCACTTCTATTGCCTCTTTCTGCACCTCTCTTGCTTCTTTCTGCACCTCGCTTGCCTCTTTCAGCACCTCTCTTGCTTTTTTCTGCAGATGTTTTTCCTCTTTCTGCACCTCACTTGCCTCTTTCAGAACCTCTTTTGCTTTTTTCTGCAGATCTCTTGCCTCTTTCTGCACCCCTCTTTTCCCTTTCTGCACCTCTCTTGCCTCTTTCTGTACCCCTGTTCCCTGTTTCTGCACCTTTCCTACCTGTTTCTGTACCTCTCTTGCATCTTTCTGTACCTCTGTTGCCTCTTTCTGTACCTCTGTTGGTTCTTCCTGCACTGCTCTTGCTTCTTTCTGCACCTCACTTGCCTCTTTCTGCACTTCTCTTGCTTCTTTCTACACCTCTGTTGCTTCTTTCAGCAATTCTCTTGGCTCTTTCTGCACTTCTCTTCCTTCTTTTGCACCCCTCCTGCCTCTTTCTGTACCTCTCTTGCCTCTTTGTGCACCTCTCCTACCTCTTTCTGCACCCCTCTTGCCTCTTTTTGCACCTCTGTTGGTTCTTTCCGCACTGCTTTTGCTTATTTCTGCACCTCACCTGCCTCTTTCTGCACTTCTCTTGCTTCTTTCTAAACCTCTGTTGATTCTTTCAGCAATTCTCTTGCATCTTTCTGCACTTCTCCTGCTTGTTTCTGCACCTCTCTTGCGTCTTTCTGCACCTCTCTTGCCTCTTTCGGCACCTCTGTTGCTTCTTTCTGCACTTCTCTTGGTTCTTTCTGCACTGCTCTTGCCTCTTTCTGCATCCCTCTTGCCTCTTTGAGCACCTCTTTTGCTTCTTTCTGCACTTCTCTCTCCTCTTTCTGCACACCTCTTGCCTCTTTCTGCAGCTCTGTTGCTTCTTTCTGCACTTCTATTGCTTCTTTCAGCAATTCTCTTGCCTCTTTCTGCACTTCTCTTCCTTCTTTCTGCACCCCTCCGGCCTCTTTCTGTACCTCTCTTGCCTCTTTCTGCACCTCACTTGTGTCTTTCAGCACTTCTGTTGCTTTTTTCTGCAGATCTCTTGCCCCTTTCGGCACCCTTCTTTTCTCTTTCTGCACCTCTCTTGCTTCTTTCTGCACCCCTATTCCATGTTTCTGCACCTTTCCTGCCTGTTTCTCTGCATCTCTTGCCTCTTTCTGTACCTCTGTTACCTCTTTCTGCACTTCTCTTGATATTTCTGCACCCTTTGCGCCTCTTTCAGCACCTCTGTTGGTTCTTTCTGCACTGCTCTTGCCTTTTTCTGCACTTCTCTTGCTTCTTTCTACACCTCTGTTTCTTCTTTTAGCAATTCTCTTGCCTCTTTCTGCACTTCTCTTCCTTCTTTCTGAACACCTCCTGCCTCTTTCTGTACCTCTCTTGCTCTTTGTGCACCCCTCCTACCTTTTTCTGCACTCCTCTTGCCTCTTTTTGCACCTCTGTTGGTTCTTTCTGCACTGCTCTTGCTTCTTTCTGCACCTCACTTGTCTCTTTCTGAACTTCTCTTGCTTCTTTCTACACCTCTGTTGCTTCTTTCAGCAATTCTCTTGCCTCTTTCTGTACACTTCATGCCTATTTGAGCACCTCTGTTGCTTCTTTCTGCACTTATCTTCCTTCTTTCTGCATCCCTCGTGCCTCCTTCTGTACCTCTGTTGCCTCTTTCAGCACCTCTGTTGGTTCTTTCTGCACTGCTCTTGGTTCTTTCTGTACCTCACTTGCCTCTTTCTGCACTTCTCTTGCTTCTTTTAAACCTCTTTTGCTACTTTCTGCACCTCTCTTGCCTCTTTCAGCACCTCTGTTGCTTCTTTCTGCACCCCTCTTGCCTCCGCACCCCTTTTCCCTATTTGTCCAACTCTCTTGCATCTTTCTACACCTCTCTTCCCGCTTTCTGCACCACTTTTGCCTCTTTCTATACCTCTGTTGCTTCTTTCTGCACTTCTCTTGCCTCTTTCTGCACCCTTTGTGCCTCTTTCAGCACCTCTGTTGCTTCTTTCTACACTCCTCTTCCTTCTTTCTGCACCCTTTGTGCCTTCTTCTGCACCTCTGTTGCCTTTATCAGCACCTCTGTTGGTTCTTTCTGCACTGCTCTTGTTTCTTTCTGCAACCCTCTTGCCTCTTTCTGTACCTCTGTTGCTTCTTTCTGCACTTCTCTAGCCTCTTTCTGCACCCTTCGTGCCTCTTTCAGCATCTCTGTTGCTTCTTTCTGCACTTCTCTTCCTTCTTTCTGTACCCCTCGTGCCTCTTTCAGCACCTCTGTTGCTTCTTTCTGCACTCCTCTTCCTTCTTTCTGCACCCCTCGTGCCTCCTTATGCACCTCTGTTGCCTCTTTCAGCACCTCTGTTGGTTCTTTCTGCACTGCTCTTGCTTCTTTCTGCACCCCTCTTGCCTCTTTCTGTACCTTTGTTGCTTCTTTCTGCACCTCTGTTGCTTCTTTCTGCACTTCTGTTGCCTCTTTCTGCACCTCTGTTGCTTCTTTCTGCACTTCTCTTGCCTCTGTCTGTACCCTTCGTGCCTCTTTCAGCACCTCTGTTGCTTCTTTCTGCACTTCTCTTCATTCTTTCTACACCCCACATGCCTCCTTCTTCACCTCTGTTGCTTCTTTCTGCACTTCTCTTGGTTCTTTCTGCACTTCTCTTGCCTCTTTCTGCACCCTTCGTGCCTCTTTCAGCACATCTGTTGCTTCTTTCTGCACTTCTCTTCCTTCTTTCTGCACCCCTCTTGCCTCTTTCTGTACCTCTGTTGCTTCTTTCTGCACTTCTCTTGCCTCTTTCTGCACCCTTCGTGCCTCTTTCAGCACCTCTGTTGCTTCTTTCTGCACTTCTCTTCCTTCTTTCTGCACCCCTCGTGCCTCTTTCAGCACCTCTGTTGCTTCTTTCTGCACTCCTCTTCCGTCTTTCTGCACCCCTCGTGCCTCCTTATGCACCTCTGTTGCCTCTTTCAGCACCTCTGTTGGTTCTTTATGCACTGCTCTTGCTTCTTTGTGCACCCCTCTTGCCTCTTTCTGTACCTTTGTTGCTTCTTTCTGCACCTCTGTTGCTTCTTTCTGCACTTCTGTTGCCTCTTTCTGCACCTCTGTTGCTTCTTTCTGCACTTCTCTTGCCTCTTTCTGTACCCTTTGTGCCTCTTTCAGCACCTCTGTTGCTTCTTTCTGCACTTCTCTTCATTCTTTATACACCCCACATGCCTCCTTCTTCACCTCTATTGCTTCTTTCTGCACTTCTCTTGGTTCTTTCTGCACTTCTCTTGCCTCTTTCTGCACACTTCGTGCCGCTTTCAGCACATCTGTTGCTTCTTTATGCACTTCTCTTCCTTCTTTCTGCACCCCTCTTGCCTCTTTCTGCACCTCTGTTGCTTCTTTCTACAATTCTATTCTCTCTTTCTGCACGTCTCTTGCCTCTTTCTGCACCCCTCTTTTCTCTTTCAGCACCTCTCTTGCCTCTTTCTGCACCCCTATTCCCTGTTTTTGCACCTTTCCTGCCCATTTCTGTACCTCTCTTGTCTCTTTCTGTACCTCTAATGCCTCTTTCTGTACTTCTCTTGCTCTTTCTGCACCCTTCACACCTGTTTCAGCACCTCTTGCTTTTTTCTACACCTCACTTGCCTCTTTGTGCACTTTTCTTGCTTCTTTCTAAACCTCTGTTGATTCTTTCAGCAATTCTCTTGCATCTTTCTGCACTTCTCCTGCTTGTTTCTGCACCTCTCTTGCATCTTTCTGCACCTCTCTTGCCTCTTTCGGCACCTCTGTTGCTTCTTTCTGCACTTCTCTTCCTTCTTTCTGCCCCCCCTCGTGCCTCCTTTTGCACCTCTGTTGCTTCTTTCTGCACTTCTCTTGGTTCTTTCTGCACTGCTCTTGCCTCTTTCTGCATCCCTCTTGCCTCTTTGAGCACCTCTTTTGCTTCTTTCTGTACTTCTCTCTCCTCTTTCTGCACCCCTCTTGCCTCTTTCTGCACCTCTGTTGCTTCTTTCTGCACTTCTGTTGCTTCTTTCAGCAATTCTCTTGCCTCTTTCTGCACTTCTCTTCCTTCTTTCTGCACCCCTCTGCCTCTTTCTGTACCTCTCTTGCCTCTTTTTGTACTTCACTTGTGTCTTTCAGCACTTCTGTAGCTTTTTTCTGCAGATCTCTTGCCCCTTTCGGCACCCTTCTTTTCTCTTTCTGCACCTCTCTTGCTTCTTTCTGCACCCCTAGTTCATGTTTCTGCACCTTTCCTGCCTGTTTCTCCGCATCTCTTGCCTCTTTCTGTACCTCTCTTACCTCTTTCTGCACTTCTCTTGCTATTTCTGCACATTTTGCGCCTCTTTCAGCACCTCTGTTGGTTCTTTCTGCACTGCTCTTGCTTTTTTCTGTACCTCACTTGCCTTTTTCTGCACTTCTCTTGCTTCTTTCTACACCTCTGTTTCTTCTTTTAGCAATTCTCTTGCCTCTTTCTGCACTTCTCTTCCTTCTTTCTGAACACCTCCTGCCTCTTTCTGTACCTCTCTTGCCTCTTTGTGCACCCCTCCTACCTTTTTCTGCACTCCTCTTGCCTCTTTGTGCACTTCTCTTGCTTCTTTCTACACTTCTGTTGCTTCTTTCAGCATTTCTCTTGCTTCTTTCTGCATTTCTCTTCCTTCTTTCTGCACCCCTCCTGCCTCTTTCTGTAACACTCTTGCCTCTTTGTGCACCCCTACTACCTTTTTCTGCACACCTCTTGCCTCTTTTTGCACCTCTGTTGGTTCTTTCTGCACTGCTCTTACTTCTTTCTGCACCTCACTTGCCTCTTTCTGCACCCTGTTCCCTGTTTCTGCACCTTTCCTGCCTGTTTATACACCTGTCTTGCCTCTTTCTGCACCTCTGATTTAGAGGTAGTTTTAATCCCCCTGCCCTATTATGTACTAGGGCCTTACAGGGGCAGTCATGCCAATCACAGGGATACCCCAACCCATAGTGTACCCTAGTCTATGTAGGTGTTTTCACTGTATTCTAAGTGTCTTTCAACATAGCACTGGCTCCGGGCCTGGTTAGTCAGAGTCAGTTACCACCAGTACCAGTCAGTAAAAATTTGGGGGCACAGGATGACTTTGAAACAAGGCCCTTTTCTGCACCTCTGTTGGTTCTTTCTGCACATCTCTTGCTTCTTTCTGCATCTTTCTTCGTCTTTCTGGACTTCTGTTGCCTTTTTCCTCATTTCTCTTGCTTCTTTCTGCCCTTTTCTTCCTCTTTCTTCACATGTCCTACCTCTGTAGGCATAGTTAGAAATTAGCATTTAAAAAACCTTCAAGATATCTGCGGGGAGGAGCAAGATGGTGTCAGTCTGATCCTTCATTGCTCTGCCGCGCACGCCGCACTGCTCGACAATCGGCCATGCGGACTGTTCCAAGATGCCGCTGCCGCTACCGAAGCTGCCGAGGCTGAGAGCAAACAGGACACGAGCGCAGCTCCCCTGCTTGTCAGCCCAAAGGAATCGGAATCTTGTCTCCAACGCCGCGCTGGGTGAAACGCTTGGAGCGGTGATACAATCTCTCAGCCGCCTACTAATCCTCTGCTACATTGTTTCACCACTCGCTGAGTTCCTTTTGGGATTTCTGTCCCTGGACCTGAGAGGGAGCAGGATGCGTGGGCTGCGGATCTGCCCTCGGAACTGGGGAGACGTGAGAGGTGGAAGACACGCTGCGCTGGGAAGCGCGCTTGGATTTTTTGGCTGTTTTTTGCTTTTGTGCTGTTCGACTCCCTTGGTCTGTGCTCTGAGATCCATCCCCCCAATTGGAAAACCACACCAGAAGCGGCAGATGTCATCTAGGGCTCCCAGAGTTGGGAAAAGCAACAAACCAAAGGTGCCTCAGCCCATATCAAACAGCAACACTACAGGAGAGTGTGCTGTACCTGATAATTCTACAAAAGGTAAAAGGGAAACTAACTATTTGAAACGGGCCTCTGGGAAAACTGGGAGTTGTGGGAGCATTCGGGGGCAAAGGAAGGTACTCAACCAACAATTGTAGAAATGCTTGCGGGACCTAAGACACTATCTACTAATCCTGATGCTACTTTGAGTGACGCTCCAACCCCCACACTCCTCACAGTGCCCGAACCAGATCTCCCGCTCGTAGACGTTGAGGAGCACCTGAATCCTGGAGCTAACCCGGGGGAGTCTCAAGAAAGTGGCACTCTTCTACAAATTTCTTTCGGTGAGCAGGCTATAGACCAAAATCACACAGAGGGCTCTGTGGCTTTGGAGAAGATACCCGCCAACTTACTTACTTCAGCGCCATCCTCTGAAGATGCTGCTAGCACCCCAGACTCAGACTCCATCAAGTCAATGGTCAGAAGTGAAACTGGGGTAAATCATCTAACAAAAGGCATCACTGACTATATCCTTACAGTAGAACCTAATCCCGGCCTCAGAGCTCCCTGGACTCCGGAAGTTAGTGGCGAACACTTCTACTCAGTTTCGGATGGCTCTCTATCCACCTCTGACGGCGAACAAAGCAGCTCCAGCTCGAGTGAAGATATCAGTATTGACCCCAATAAAGACACCGGGACAGTTCAACGTCAGGCGAAGAATAGAAACCCCCCCAAAAGGCGGAGCCAACTCAAGTGGGACTATTCGGATTCGCAAATGTCTTATCCTCCATGTGAAGAAGGGGAACAGGTCTGGGAAAGTGCTAAAACTGTAACAGAACCCACGATAGAACCCTCCTTATCTTCAATCTTGGCTTCGATTAAAAACTTCCAAGAAGAGGTCCGCTCTGACAATCGAGCTGCTAAAGGGGCAGCCAAAAAGCTCCAGGGGGGCCTGCGAAAATTAAACAAGCTATGTACTGACATGAGCGACCGGGTTAGTATGGTCGAGGGTCGTACAGAAAGCCTGGAAACAGAAGTAATCACTTTGAAAAATCAGGAGTCGGCTCATGAGGCATGCCTGATAGATGTCAGGGCGAAAATGGAGGAACAGGAAAACCGTCAACGCAGGAACAACCTCCGATTCACTGATCATGTCATGAATGATGTAATATGTGACGTCATCAGCAGTGCATTGCGGTGGGACGAGTAATAGTTAGCTCAACTAAACTGGTCCTAGGATGCTTGTTATCAGTCCAGGGAGGACCTGGCTTGGCAGTTCGGGCAGGACTGTTCCCATGAGGCACAGGGTCAAGACTGATTTGCGTATGGCTGGGTTCAAACTGGAATGGCATGGTGAGCAAAAAAATGATGGATTTAGGCCCAGATCTCTGTACTGGGGTGAATGTATGACATTGTTCTGCATTCTGTCCATCAACTGTTGTTTTTGCATTTGTCACCCCGAGTGGGACGGGTATGCCCAGACGTGGGTCCCGTGCTCTCCATGCCACTGGAATCAAGCTATCCTGGCTGAAGAGGGGGGAAACCCCGAAACCGGTCCTAGGATGCTTGTTTCCAGTCCAGGGAGGACATGGCTTGACAGTTCGGGCTGGACTGTTCCCATGAGGCACAGGGTCAAGACTGATTTGCGTAAGGCTGGGTTCAAACTGGAATGGCATGGTGAGCAAAAAAACGATGGATTTAGGCCCAGATCTCTGTACTGGGGTGAATGTATGACATTGTTCTGCATTCTGTCCATCAACTGTTGTTTTTGCATTTGTCACCCCGAGTGGGACGGGTATGCCCAGACGTGGGTCCCGTGCTCTCCATGCCACTGGAATCAATCTATCCTGGCTGAAGAGGGGTGAAACTCTGAAACCGGTCCTAGGATGCTTGTTTCCAGTCCAGGGAGGACCTGGCTCCGCAGTTCGGGCTGGACTGTTCCCATGAGGCACAGGGTCAAGACTGATTTGCGTATGGCTGGGTTCAAACTGGAATGGCATGGTGAGCAAAAAAACGATGGATTTAGGCCCAGATCTCTGTACTGGGGTGAATGTATGACATTGTTCTGCATTCTGTCCATCAACTGTTGTTTTTGCAACTAACTATAATGGCCGAATTTCTCTGGTTTTGTACGAGTGAAATGTCCAACTAACTACAACGTCCCTGAAACCTGTGTTTTTTTCAGTGAATTTCTAAGGTTTTTTAAATGCTAATTTCTGACTATAACATCCCTGAAACCTATGGTTTTTTCAGTGAATATATATACATATATATATGTATATATATATATGTAGATAGATAGATAGATATAGATATATAGATATATAAATATATGTTTTCGTGTTTTCATATATATATTCAAAGAAAGAGTTGCCCCTCGCGTGGAACAGCACTCGCAGGTAGGTAATGCACAGACGCAGGAGCAACTGCCGCCGACATGCTCCTCTGCAGATTTTCAAAGTCCGACGCGTTTCTGGCTGACGCCCTTCATCATGGACCATCCTACATGCAAACACAGGAAACAGAAAGCACCAGTCAATTCCCTCCATTTATTCAAATTTTTCACAAATACGCTCAGGTGAGAGATACATTGCATGCTGGGACTGGTGGTTCATTAGTCACCCATGTGGGTCGCTCCTGTAAGCACATGTTAATAAAGTTTTTCAAGGCTGCCAAATGTCCTGCAACGTCGCTCCTGCAATAAACATGCACCTCCTGTCCGCATGTAAAGCCCCAATAAGCAATAGCAGACCTGCTTGGATCTCGCAGTGGTGCAGTCCCGTGGCCTGGGCCGGTCACCATAGATTCAAAGAAAGAGTTGCCCCTGGTGCTTTCAGTTTCCTGTGTTTGCACGTTGACTGGTGCTTTCTGTTTCCTGTGTTTGCACGTAGGATGGACCATGATGAAGGGCGTCAGCCTGAAACGCGTCGGACTTTGAACATCTGCAGAGGAGCGTGTCGGCGGCAGTTGCACCTGCATCTGTGCATTACCTACCTGCGAGTAATGTTCCACGCGAGGGGCAACTCTTTCTTTGGATATATATATATATATATATATCACAGCTCAACCGTTTTCTGCAACTTCCCTTCCACTGGGAACAAACTGAATGCGAACCCAAGATTTGTGCTGGATTTCTTGTTTATTGTTGAGCCACCTCAACCGCCATGACGCGTTTCGGCCTGACACGGCCTTGATCACATGACAAGCTCTGGGAGTCACATTGTTATTTTTAAAGTGCTAGGTGCCATCACACGTGATACTATCAACTCATAGACAAAATACATCTATCTTCACTGTCCATTACATAGTGCAAAATCAGCAATAAATAGAAAGTTAAAATCCACCTAATATAAATATATATTGTTAAAACAATTCTACGTAAATTGCATAAAAATTGTTGTAAAAATACTCAAAATTTATATAAAAACATAGTGTTATCAATTTGCATGTGGTTATAGTAAATGGATCAACCATACCTATATAAATACAGTGTGGCCCCATGCAATACAATTACATGTTTTACTACTTTTAACTCTTGCTGATTGATTATGTCAATTGGACAAGGACATATTGGTAACCCATATACGTTCATGTTATTGCATGTCATGTCTTGTCTAATATATATATATATATGCAAAAAAGAAACAGAGAACTCTGGGTAGTTTTCAAGTTTAGGTGGGTAGCAGCTCCAGTATAGAGCACTCTCAACACCAGCAACACTATAAGTTTGTTCACCTCAAATGTCTGCTTTTCTATCAAAATCTAGATTAGGCCCATGCCATCCACACAGAGATAGAAAGGGACAAAGTCTTTTACCATTTCGACAGCAAAGTTTTTAAGCATAGGATTAGCACAGTGCTATCCTTGCCGAGCTGTAAAATGGCCAAAGCCTTTTACCACCCCTGGCACAGTATTACAGCTTTGGATTGGTAAATACCATCCAAGCCAACCTGAAATGAATAAAAGCAACCCCTGACACGTGTTTTGCTCTCATTAGAGGTCTTCAGAGAGGTACAGCTTTGTCCAGACACAAGGGAGCACCCAGTATAAGTCAAAACAATTCCCTGTCAGGCATAGAGTGACACAAAATTATGCAAAAACAGAGAACTCTGGGTAGTTCTCAAGTTTAGGTGAACAGCAAACGTGTTTTGGGACCCCCCTTTTTTTCTTGGCCCCGCTCAACAAATCACCTCGAAACTTTCAAGACAAGAGCTGACCTGAGTGAACCATTAGTTTTGAAAATTTTGTGAAGATTCATCAAACGGCGCCAAAGATATTCCTATGGAAACTAGGTCCTAACTATTAATACCTACTGGCGACCGCCAGTAGGTAATATATATAAATATATTTCCACCAAAACCACATTCCACGGCTGAACTCACAGGATGGGTGCTTCCTTTCGTGCATGTGGCTGCACAACATTAATTTATCCACCAAGAACCTAACAAGAAGGAACAGGAGGACTCAGCAGGTTTGTATTCATTAATTTTTTTGTGGCAGATGCGTTTCGACAAGTTGTCTTTATCAATGCCATGATCCATGAATGTTCGTACAGTCATTCTTTATGTGAGTCCACCCTTACTCTCATTGGTTGCTCTTAGTCCAATTAAATTAAACTACATGCACCAATCAAGCAGACATAGTGCCGGTCACTGTTCAAAGGTCTTTGAATAAGTATTTTCAAGGCATTTCCTACAAGTCCCATAATGCCAAATGGGTGCATGTTTGTTGAATAAAGAACATCCACTGGAGAGATTTCACTATTAAAATGAAAATTTCAATTACCTTCATCCTGGCGTAATTGCCATATCGGGAGAGCCATGATTCTAAGAGTACACATTTGGTAATTGCACTCTCCATTGTAGTAATGTTGACATCATGTCATGGACATGTCTCGCCTTCTCAACAGATGGCAGTTCCAGCCGTACATAATGTATTTCCATCAAAACCACATTCCATGGCTGAACTCACACTTGTGCCTCCTTTTGTGCACATGGGTGCACAACATTAATTTATCCACCCAGAAGCTCACAAGAAGGAACAGGAGCACTCAGCAAGTTTGTATAGGAAATGCCTTGGAAAAAAGCTGCTCCATTATCTACACTCCAAATGGGCACATAAAGCCTTAATACAGGAATGGTAGCTTTCCTCTTTAGGATCTGTGAAGCTAAATGGGATTGGATGGGTAAGGTCATCAATAGCAGTAGGTCTGTTAGCAATGAGATGGAGCTCTTAACTGTCTATGGCTGTTCAAAGAAATGTGGGCCCTGGCATATCGGATACTCCAGCAATGGACAGACATAGAAGGTAGGTGGGTCTTTGTGAATTTGCATATCCTACAGCGTTCTGTCTTTGTGGACTCAATCTATGCATCTGTCATGGACAAGACTCACTCACTGGTCCATGTTTTGCGGCTTCTGAAGGAAGTTGGTAGGACCCCTGCCCTTTTAGGGGGGGACTAAAGTGCAGCTCTGTATCCAGTGCTGGACCGGACAGTATGCTCTCACACCCACACAGGTTGCACTAGGGCATTGCTTCAAGACCTCCTGCCTGACCATGTGCTCTATGACGTCTGGCACCTTCTTCATTATGTGGAGAGGGATTTCACCTTCCTCTCTTGCCCCCACAAGACTCAGTCTAGGATTGACTATTTTCTCCTTCATGGGAGTTTTCTTTTGCATGTAACAAGTTATGACATCTTGTAGCGGAGAATCGCTGATGACTGCTCAGTTCGCCTTGGCGTTGATTTGAGAGTCACTCCCCCGCTCCACAAACTCCTCCGAACCTACTTCTTGGAGAATGAAGACTCTGTTGGCTCCCTTAGAGTCATTTGGGTGGCGCTTTGGGGGCAGATGATGATGGATTCTGTAATGGCGAAGCATAATGTCAACTCCGAGCTCTATGCTTTAGAGGCAGAAGGACACTCCCTTACTGATCGCTACATGGAGGCCCTTACCCAGGCCCGGCCTACTCATCTGGATCAGGCAAGAGCTCAGTTGAATTCCCTCTTTGAGGCAGTGGCGGAAAAGGCATTTGTCAAACTCCACTAGCAACACTGCAATTATGGGGAGAAGGGCGGTAGAGGTCATGCTACCCAGCTGCTGCAGCGGTCATCTCAGCTCATGATCCACAGTTTGAGACCCCCCTGGTCAACTCTTGGTGCACACGAGGGATATCACAGAATGCTTTGGGGACTACTACATGACTTTATGCTCGACTGAGCAGTGCTGTAGTTATGACTAGATGAGATTGAGCACTCATTGGCCCCTCTGCGCCTACCCGACCATGAACGATGAGGGCCGCACTGTCCTAGAGGGGACAATCAGGGAGGAGGAGGTAGTGGAGGCCGTCTTGGGACTCCTCGCCAGAAGGTCACCGAAAAAGGACGTGTTTCCTGGTGAACTTTTCGAGATTTGCAGTGGCATCCTGGTGCCTCATCTCACCAATAACTTTGGTGAGATGATAGAGAGTAAATTGCTGGGATCAATTTCCAACAAGGCAATTATCACGTTGTTCTCCAAGGATGGCAATGGCCCTTTGGATTGCACAAGATACTGCCTGGTCTCTTTCATTAATGTTGATCTCAAGCTGTTGGCCGAGTACTTGGTGATGTGACTGGGTACAGTGATCCCACAGTTGATCCATGACTCTCAGGTGGGTTTTGTTCTGGGCAGTAGTTCCCACATCCATTTGTGGACACTGTCTCACCTCCTGTGGTGTGTTAAGAATGACCTAGCAGAGATGCTTGCACCTTCCATGGGTGCCGAAACGGCATTTGACAGAGTCAAATGGCCCTATCTCTTCCAGGTCACGTCCGGTATCGGCCTGGGGGATAAATCCCCCTTGGCTGAAGTGTCACGTGGCAGTTTTCTCTCCAGGTCCTTTCAGATGGGCCGCAGCGCCAGACAGGGCTGCCCCGTCTGCACTCCTATTCCCATTTGAGATTGAGCCCCGGTCGGCTGCCATATGTGGTTCGCCTGCGGTACAGGGATCCTTAGTGATGGTGGGGGGGGCAAAGATTCTGCTCTATTCCAATGATATTCTGTTTCCTCCCTCTCAACTGCGGTCCTCAATACCGGCAGTCATGTCAGTTGTCAAAAATTTCTCTGGGATCTCGGTTTACAGGGTCGATTGGGTGAAAAGTGAAGCCCTCCCAATATTGGGAGTTACACACCTGAGTGTATCCATGGATGCCACATGACCTGGGTGTCGAGTGGGCTCCGTTATTTGGGAACATGGGTCAACAGGAGCCTCACACTTATGATAGAGGATACTCTTCTTCCCCTGCTGGAACCCACATGGGAAGACATTTTGAAGTGGTCCCACCTTAACCTGTCCTTTTGTGGAAGAGTGTAGATGGTTAAAATGGTGTGTAGCCTGTTTCCAGTGCGTTGTTGGTAAGATACCCTTTTGGATGCCTAAGAACCTGTTTGCCCGGATCAGAGCTGACATAAACTCCTTTGTTGGGAGTGGGAGAAACTATACTTCCAAGCCACCCAACTCTGGGCGAACACAGCAGCTGGTGGCCTGTGGCTACCCCATCAAGCTTCGTCTTACCTGGCCAACCACATTTCCCAGGTTACATCCCATCTGAACCTTAACCAGGATGCCCCAATCCAGGTGAGGCTTGAATGCCACCTCTTCATGCCTGTGTCACTGTCTTTGCCCCCATACCTCTCAGCCAAGGATCCAAGAGTGGCCACCCACCTAATTCCGATGCCAACCTGTTGGGCCTGGCGGGAGGTCCATCACCTCCTGGGAGTGGCTCCCTATTTGCATCAATGAGTTTTTCTCTGGCACAACTCTGCACTTCTTATCTGTGGACATCTGTTTCATTAGGTGACTTGCAGCAGCCAGGGCATACGCTGTCATGACCAGGTCCTCGTTGGGGGGAGACATAAGCCCTTTGAATAGCTGTGGATGGAATTTGGACTCTGCGCAGAGGAAGCCTGGCATTACCAACAGTTATCTCACTGTGTCAGGGCAATGGGCACTCCCATCACTGAGGACTTGCCATAATTGCTCATGGTAAGGTATGTGATGCCTATTAAGTATCAGCACTCTCTTACTTCCCTTGCGGCTATCAGGGTTTTCTGGCAACCTCTCCTGGTGAAAGAGTACTTCCCGGAGTACAGGGCCTCTCTGGTCCTCCGGGAGTCACACATGAAATTTCTTATTTTGAAGTGTTATAGATTGGTACTGGACCGCCCAGAAGCTCCATAGAGACAGGCTTTTGCTTCATGACCTGTGTTGGCAGTGTCCTGCCGTTCATTGTGACCTGTTCCACGTGCTATAGTCTTGCCCTGCTCTCGCTTCATATTGGCCCCATGTCTGGAGGCAACTCTGTAACTGTAGTCCCATCTGGATTGTCCCCTTGGCCCATCTGGCCCTTCTCCCTGAATTTTGGACTTTCCCAACATGACCTCTCATGACTGCCGATGGCTTGCCATGTCCCTTGCGACAGCTAAACTCTGCTTTTTACACTACTTGCACCAGCCCCCTCTCCTCCTACCGACTGAATGGCATCTGGAGTTGTATTGTATAGCAGGTTAGAAGATGGTCACATTTACCTTGAATGGCCAACTCCATATCTTTGAGGTGGTCTGGGGCCCTTTCATTGCTAGAGAACTGGATTTGTTGTCCCAGCCACTGCCTACGCTCGGGATATGCTGATGCTGCCTGTTGGGCTTCGCCCTTGACATTTTCCCACATTGGTATCCTTCACCTCATGGATATTGTTTGCACACTGCGGGCGCTCGGCCGCTGCTGCACCTCGCTCTGCCTTTTCTCCCCTTTCTGTCTTCCCCTATTCCACACACCTCTCCCCCTATGACCTGTTTGCACCCAAGTGGTCTCCTCACTTGCTTGGGTGTGTTTCTGTGTGGTACTCTGTCTACAATCCTCTGAGGACATGACCCTGACTCACTTGTGCTGGTTGGTGGGGGTCACATTTCCCACACAATGCACATGCATCGCAGCTCTCCTGCTCTCTCCTGTTTGTTTATTGATGGGTTGCCCTAGCTCCACCCCCCTGCCACCATGACCCCCCCTTTTGTTTTCTTTTCTTTTCTTCGTTACTCTATACAACAACATGTTCCACTACATGTCACATATGTTTTCTTCATGCCTTTTTGGTTTATATTTGTATTTGTATGTTGCACAAACTGCAAACTATTAAAAACACACTTGTTCTGCACTTCTAACTGCTTACCATACAATGTTTTAACCTTCACTACTCACCAGGGCACCCTTTTTTGGTAATTGAGTGCTCTGTAAAATCTGCAATGAATCAATCAATCACAGGCTCTTACCATAATCTGCCCTTGGCATGTGGAAGGGAAGGAGGAACCAGACACAGTGACAGCTGCCTTACCCTCTTCACCTTTTGTTCTCAAGTGATGTGACCAAAAATGCATCTGCAGCTACACAGGATTAATGACAGATTCTACTTTGCTTTGTCTCTCACGAAGAAGGTCTTCTGTTGCTCCAGTTAAATTACACTGTAGTACTGCTCTGCTCCATTTGTCCTTGATATTGTAAGTCTCAAGGTCAGTTCGCTTGGTGAGTTCACTTAGTGAGTCGGACAAATCCCATGAAATACTTAGGGGCATATTAGCAAGAACGGCGTTAAAATTATCGCCGCTTTAGCGGCAGGAAACTGCCGCTAAAGCGGCGATAATGGGCTTGATAATATGTCGTTGAGAATTCCAATAGAAGCCCATGTTTACACCAGAACATGGGCTACTATTGGAATTCTCAAGGAATATTATCAAGCCCATTATCGCCACTTTAGCGGCAGTTTCCTGCCGCTAAAGCGGCGATAATTTTAACGCCGTTCTTGCTAATATGCCCCTAAGTTCTTCAAATGCAGCAACATGATAACTCCTGACAAGGTATTAAAAGTATATTATTTAATTTGTTTTGATTTCCAGAAGTTCACTTTACAAATTGACAAGCAAGGATATACTCCTTGGTGGGGGGTAATTGCTGTTACTTACTTAGTTGTTAAAGGGATATATTAAAACAGCATAATCTGATAAACGGCCGAGCTATAGTAAAGCTGATGTGAGCCTTTTGGGCTCTAAATAGCTCATAAACAAGACCTTAAAATTACCACAGATATGTCAACCATGTCAATGTAATGCTGCTCAGAAAAAACTCTATTGTTATCTGCCATTTCTCGGCCCTCTATTTCTTTGTAATGAAACACCAGATGTACATCTTTCGGATGCCCTGGTTGATCTCTTTAGTCCTCACACCATAAACTAAGGGGTTCAAGGCCGAGGGGACAATCAGGTGCAGAACATTAAGCAGGATAGCAAAGTCTGGGGACACATGCTCTTTTGACTTGTTTGTGATGGCTAGCACCATCAGGATAGAATAGAAAAACAAAATGAGGATGAAATGAGATGTGCATGTGCTGAAGGCTTTCAATGCTGCCCCTTCTGAGTGAAGCTTTGCCACTGCATAGATAATGAGGCAGTAGGACAGGAAGATCAGAACCAGATCCATACCCAGTCCAGCGATAGCGATAACTAGTTGGTACACACTATTGAGCTTGATATTGCTGCATGCCAGTTTAGTCACAGATAGGTTTGCACAAAGACAGTGTTCAACAATGTGGCTCCTGCAGTAGTGCAGTTGTGCAGCAAAGACAGGCATGGGAAGGGTTAAGACGGCCGATCTCACAACTATAAATACCATTACTTTCACAACACGCCCGTCGGTGACAACCAAAGCATACCTCAGAGGGTAGCAGATAGCAATGTACCGATCAAAGGCCATAGCCAGGAAAATACCAGACTCGAGTCCAAGAAAACAACTAATAAAATACATCTGAGAAAAACATGCTGTGGGACTGATGCTGCTGTCATTAAACCAGAAAATGGCAAGGACCTTTGGTGTTGTGATCATACTCATGAGAAGATCAACCAGAGAGAGAGAAGCAAGAAAGTAGTACATGGGTGCATGAAGACTCTCTTCCCGGTAGATTGTGAACAGAAGCGAAACATTGGCCAAAACAGCCACAGAGAGAAGTAGAGCCAGGGGAATTGAGAGCCATTGCTGCCCACTTTGCATCCCAGGAATGCCAATAAGGATGAATTCTGCACCCTGCATTGAGCTGGAGTTGATGGTCATCTTCTTCCTTGAGCACCAGTGTGGTGACTGAATCCTGGGATTGAAAAGAGACAGAAACTATTAATACACTTATTTATACTGACTATATTATCCAAGTGTGGAAATGGAGGGTGACCTATTAGATTTGAAAAAGCATTCCGTCCTTCATTTTCTGTTTTCTTGCACATGAAGGGGCATATTTATCACACACTGGCAGCGTAAACTACAAAATCATATTTATGAGGTCACGCTAACACCATTATGCATGGCTTTGAACAGCCTCATAGAGTATGTAAACATGGGGAAGTGAGAAAACATTGTGCCTCCAAAGGTGAGGCATAAAGAGGAGACATAAATGTAGTCATTCCATTTATTCCTCTTCAATTCTGCAGCACACAAAGAAAGAGGGAAACTTCTCTCAGGATTGTTTTTGTGCAGGAAGGTGCCTCTTCCTGCACATAAACAATCTTGCTAACAACACGGGCACCATTGCATCATGGTGCAAGGGTAACTGCGTTGGTGCTAGGCTGCCAAAACAGCACTAGCACTGGGGGAAAGGACATGACTGCAACTTATTTATCTAAGTTGCACTTTGACACAGGGTAGTACAACAAGGTGACTTGCTGAGCTGTCCTTCATCAAATTCCCATAAATTAGGCAAGTATTATACAAAGCATGTATTTTAGAATGGTCTTGAAAGAAGTAAAATAGTGTGTGTGATAGAGAAGAATGTCAAACACCAGGTATAAGATTGGGATAAAGGACATGTGAGGCAGAGGAATCATTCAGGTTGCTAGATTTATTTATACTAATACCTCATGGGTCTCTCTGTCATCAGTGTCAGATTCCTAAGTGTAAAATTTTGCAAGGAGAAATGAATCCCAACCCAGTAAGCCACCTATTGACAACATTCCTACATGTGCGAAACTTTTAGAAAAATGCATGCAAATCCAACTCTGCACCCAAATTGAGTTCTACCATCTCTTGGATCAACATCAATCTGGTTTTCGTCAAGGTCACAGCACCAAATCTGCGCTCACTCACATCTTGGATGACATATTAAAAGTGCTAGACCATAATGATCATGTTTTCTAATTCTACTTGACTTATCCTCAGGCTTCGATAATGTTAAACACGACAGCTTACTATACACTCTAGAACGAAGGATGGTTCTATCAGGGCCTGTAATGCAATGGTTTACATCATTCCTACACAATAGAACACAAAGAGTCAAGTTGAACCAATCCCTCTCTCAGCCCTCTGTTGTCAAGATGGGGGTACCTCAGGGGTCTGCTCTTTCACCCATTCTCTTCAATTTATTCTTGGAACCACTTGCAAATGCTCTGACAACTGCGAACATTCTTTATCACATGTATGCAGACCACAATCATTTGTATCTGAAAATCGCCTCCCCAGGGGTAAGCCGCTCGCCGGTGAAGGCCTGAGTTGCTGTTTTCCGGCCAGGAGGTAAATTTATTCAGCAAGCACTCACTGTTTTCCACGTGGGAGGTCCCATAAATATGCTGCTTCTGCATGACACCATGA
Organism: Calotriton arnoldi; assembly: GCA_963921515.1. NCBI lineage: Eukaryota > Metazoa > Chordata > Amphibia > Caudata > Salamandridae > Calotriton > Calotriton arnoldi. The sequence continues at coordinate 1,510,708 of CAWUFW010004021.1, forward strand.
CAAACGCACCCAGCTGCCCTGGAATTGCCACCTACTCCTGCTATATTGCCTGCATCACTGGGACTGATTTTGTTTTCTTTTCTCTTCTCCATTCTGGCTGAATTTTTTAAGGTGGGCAGCGTGCACTGGGGTCCCCAGCCTTATTCACCAGAGTGCCTTGCCCCGCCCAGGCGAAGGGGTGGTCAACACACAACAAACAAACCACTTTGCAAAAGTGTGCCGATCCAACACCCAGAAGGGACAGAAGGCCAAGCCTGTCAATGCTCTACATGCTTCTAAGGTCCCTGAGGATGAGGGATGATGATAATGTCGAAGGAGCAGTCCATGTCATACATGTCATGCAACCAGACGGACATCCTAGAAAGTGTATTCCGAGATTTAGTGAGTTCATTGCAGGATACCAGGTACAAGCATTGATTGACACCGGGGCGTCCATTAACATCATGATGACAACTCATTCAAGCCTGTTGCACTGAAACACCGCAGGGTGGCCTTCCATCTGACGCCAAAAGTGGAGGAAGAGTTGACTAAATTAGAACAGTCCAACATCATTGAGTGGGTGGATGGTCCGAATCCATGGGTATCCCCCATTGTGGTAGCACAAAAACGCAAACAGCCAGGGGAGGTCAGGATATGTGTTGACATGAGAATATCTAACCAAGCCATTAAAAGAGAACGTCATTTGTCGCCCACAGTAGACATTATGGCAGAACTGAGTGGCTCCCAGTGGTTCTCTAAGATGGACTTGCGAGCTGGATATCACCAGATACTGCTGGACCAGGAGTCGAGGACCATCACGAAGTTCTCATGTGGGTCTCAAGAGGTACAAGCGTCTTCTCAGAGTGTTGAGCGCAGCGGAAGTCATTCAAGACACCATAAGGAGTGTGTGGGCTGCCCTTGAAGGGGTCCTCAATGTCAATGACAACATCCAAGTACATGCCCCTATGCTGAAAGAACATCTGGATCATCTATGATCCATGTTCCAGTGCCTGAGAGACAATAGTATCACACTCCATCGGGAAAAATGTGTTTTCCTTCAGAAAGAATTAGCCTTTTTTCGGATACCTATTTTCCCACCATGGAGTATTACCTGATCCAGCCAAAGTACAGGAAATCCAATCAGCACCCACTACTGTCATGGGTGTGAGAAGTTTCTTAGGTATGGTCAGATACTGTGGACATTTCATTCGAAATCTGACTGACCTCACTACCCCCTTGAGAGAGCTGATGGAGACCAACACCATCTGGAAGTGGGGGCCTGATCAAGAAGAGGCGTTCCAAGCTACAAAACAAGCATTATCAGCTGACACCACCATGGTGTACTTCAATCCTGCCCAGGAATCTGAACTGTCAGTAGATACAAGTCCCATTGGCATTGGGGCCGTGCTATTGCAAAGGCAGAGTAATGGGGACTGGGCTCCAGTGGTGTATGCTAGCTGCGCACTGACAGACACGGAGCAATGATATTTCCACATCGAAAAGGAAGCCATCATGGTGCACTGGGGATGTCACCACTTTCATCTCTATCTCTATGACCAATCTTTTGTAGTTCACATGGATCACAAGCCTTATATCCCGTTATTTATGGAGCTTTCTTCAAAACCTCCGCCGAGAATTGAGAAATGGATATTGCAATTACAAGAATATCAGTTCACAGTGGTCTATTGCCTGGGGACCCAGAATCCTGCTGATTTTCTCTCAAGGCATACAAGGCCAGCTACTGATGAAGAGGAATCAGATGCCGATGAAGTGGAGGAGTACGTCAAACTGGTAGTGGAACAGTCTACACCGCTGCCCATTTCTGTAGAGGAGATCATGAATGCCACGGCTGATGATGAGTGTATTCTCTGTGGTGACCTCGGGAAAACAGTGTGTCTTGACCAGCAAAACACCCTATAGAATGGAGGACACACAGGTCATGTTAGACTGGCATTGTCTCCCAAAGGCTGTCTCATGAGAGGCTCCTGTCTGGTGATTACCGGGACACTACAACAACAACGAGTGGTGGGCCTTGCTCATCTGGACCATCAAGGAATTGTCATGACAAAGTCTCAACTGAGATGTATGGTCTGGTTTCCAAATCTAGACATGCTCGTTGAACAGACAGTTTGTCAGTGTCCTTTGTGCCAAACCGCTGGACCAGCGGAACCGCCGATCCCAACCATCACTGACGATGTTCCACCATTACCACAACAAAGAACATGTAACGGTTTTGGAACTCTACTCAATGGGATACCCATGCTGGTCATCAAACATGATTTTTCAAAGTATCTGGAAGTTGAAGTCATGGATTTGAAGGCAACAAGTCTAACTATTCCCCGTTTGTGGAAAATCATTGCCACTCACAGGCTTCTGAAAGAGCTGTGAACTGACAATGGTCCTCCATTCACCAGTCATAAATTTACGGAATACTTGCAGCCTAGAGGCATTCATAACCGAAAGGTCACATCCCATTGGCTACAAGCTAATGGAGAAGCAGAACGCTTTATGCACACCTTAAACAAGGTGCTTCAGATCACTCTGGCTCATGGACAAAATATGGAATGTGCTCTGTATATTTTTCTTAGAGAATACTGCCTTACACCCCACTCGATGACCCATGCAGCCCTGGCTTCCTGTGTGTCAATTGGCCTGTGGGTGACATCATTCCCAAGTGGACAAGCCTTCAAACATTCAGAAGCAAGAGGCTGAGAAGTTGAAACAGCGTTGGGTACAAAAGGATCACATGTCCTGAGTCTGCGGGGCCAAGTACAGGTCCATCACGGGTGGAGATTTGGTAATAGTTAAGAACAGGCATCCATGAAGTAAATTCCTTCTCCATTTGAGGTTTATCCCTTGCGATTGCCTTCGGTGAAAGGAACAATGATCACTGCTCAGAAGGCTGGAGAAACCATTACTAAGAATATGTCCTGTTTCAAACACTGTCAAACTCCTGTGAGCCAACCTGTGAAGGATCCCACTGCAACTTTGAGGAGTGAAGCAGGAAATGATAATGGCAGGTTCCATGCTGAACTTTTTCGGACTAGGCATTACAAGTCCACAATTTCCACACCAAGTGTGGCTGGTTCTCCAGCGACTGGTAGCTGTCCGTCGGTGGAATCAAGCCTTTATGAACAGTCTAATTCCTGTCCATGTCACCAACTGACAAGATGAGATGAAGCAGGCAATAAAGGCCTTTGTCAAGGAAGGGAGAGGTAGCATCTCAGACCGTGTCCTGTGAGATCGTCTCGTCTGAAGGACTTTGTGTTGAATTGAAGTATAGGAGAATATGATGTTTTTTTTTTACCTCTCTCTCTCTCTTTTTTTTCTCTCTAGCTCTCTCTCTCTCTCTCTCTCTCTCTTTCCTCTGATACTTCTTCTTATTGAAAATGTTACAGTCATGATCATCAGTAAATATTTTGTACTGTTGTGTTTTGTTTGAAATAAAGGAGGAATGTTATGCTGGTGGGTGAACTCACTGTCTGGCCCGGCAGGAGTGGTGTCCCTGATGTAAACCCTCCACCCCGGACGGAATGGTTCATGCCAGTGGGGGAAGGGCCGGAGGAAATAAATGTGCCCAAGGGTGCCCTTCGTGGCTCATTAAGTAATCGAGTGTCAAGGTCATTTGTTGCACTGCACACACAGGTACCCGTGATGCCTACTGACCCCAAACCCAACAAGATGGAAATATACCATGTTAATCATTCTGTTCCTGTTGTGTGTTATTAACATTAATGCTTGGTAATAACAACTTCAAGGTGCAATTTAACCCACATTTCTCAGTGTTAGCATTTGCTTTTTAGACACAGTAAGCAGGGTTTCTTCCTTTCTGAGTTTTGCTGACTAGAATAATGCACTAATGTGTGGAAATAGGTTAAATTATCTAACTTTAAACACTGCAGGTACATGAAAACAAGTGCTAAGTTCTGCACTGAGCCAGCGCAGCCCATCATGATACCAATCATAATGTTTGTGATACCTGTTACATGCATGTTTATGGGCAGTGCTGCTGCCTGTGATTTAAGTGTTGCGTTTGTGTAACATCTACTTTGAGGCTTTTTCACCAAGTTCTTCCCTTGCACTTACACTACATCATACCCCATGCACCTCCCATATCATAATACCAACTGTTCACGCTTTTGCGTCATGGAAGAGAGCTGTATACGTGGGCAGCAGCGGTATAAGCTTCCGGATGCAAGCAGCAGTTACAGGCTAGGAGGCAGCAGGGTATGTCTCATCACATTCACTGTAGAGGTACACCACCCAGAGCAGTAAGACAGGAACCCATGTGTGAGTGTAATAAGCAGCAAGTACTGCTACCTATATGATGACTTCTCTATGTGATGCTCACATTTTGATTGTACTGCTGAATATTGACCTCAAGAATATCATGGTACAAGAATATCGAGGGACAATATTTCTAAAAGTAAGTGCATATTGGGAAGTATAGAATTACTATTCCTATCTCTACATCTATGCACCTTGAAGATATATGTAGCACATAAGTACATATCTTACTTACCTATGAGCATTTTTTTTATATTTGGTGCTAAATATTGAGCCCCATCGATATTTTGGGGCCTGTGTTCACGGTGCACACTCATGTTTTTGAGTATCTAGTCAATATCTAACTCGACATATTTCTTCCATTTTATATTAACAAATTAACTTTCAACATGAATTTTCACATTCACATGTCACACACCAACCCCCTTTAATGAATGATAATGCGTAGAAAATAACATATTTGCTTACTTTTACACAATGAATAGGCATATCTGGTACCTCACCTTAAATGTAAATTAAAGTGAATCTTGAAGCTTTTTGAGTCTTTGAAAATCTCTATTCAGTTTATATGTTAAGAGATATCATCAAAATTTATAGTGTTTACCTATTTGTTCCTGTTTACCCAATACATGCAAAAACTATTTTTGCACAATATATAAGGGTTAAAGTTCCCCCTGCTGTACATTAAAAGCATATTGCAAGTCACAGATGAGTTCCTATACAAGGTTATGGACATCCGAGGTGACTTGCACTATCCTTATTGAGTACTCCAGAGGGTAGTTTATTCCACATAATACACGGTCACACCATCACCTTTCCCACAAACCATTTTAAACCTTGGTGTGTAGCTCTTTCATATGAAAGAGCGAGCATGTTTTCAAACATGAAGAATAAAAATAAAGCCTCTAGTGCAAAAAAACACATCAAAAACCTGTTAGTTATTTGTTGCAAGCAGATATTAGAAAACGTTCTATACAAGTAAGTTTTATTTTCAAATGCTGCACTAGCTCTGAATGTGTAGAAACATGCAGAAAAATTGTAGCTTTTCTCCAACTTTTTAAGGGGTGCAAAAATGGAACATGTTCTCTCTGCTTGTCATTGTAAGCTAAAAATAGAGCAGAAGTAAGAAAAGCAACATTCCTTTTCGTAGCTTTACACAGGTGCTTTATGTATACTCCGTGACCTAACCTGCCTTTCAGCACACCCTCTAGCAGCGGGCCTTGAGACGTCAGAACCCAACTTTTGTAGCTTAATATAGTTGAGTTCTGATGTCTTTTATTTAAAATCATGACTGGGAGGGCACATGTCCCCGATTATAAAGAAATTAGAGACTGCAGTTTATACAGGGATTATGGAATCCCATTTTTTCTAATATATTTACCTATTGGCTTTAAAAAGTATAACCATATGAAATACAAACAGAACAGCCAACTTACACACGAGGAATACTGAATGTATACTTATATGTTAATTCATCTGCAATATAAATAACAATATATATATATATATATATATATATTTTCCTGTATGCTGCCACAGTTGAAGGTGCACGCAGTAACAGGCAAACCCAGCCTTCAAGGTCAAGTCCTTTATTCGTCAAAACTGGCAACAGCGCTGAATATTTCATCAAGCCCCAACGCGTTTCGGAGCTCCTTCTGCTCCTTGCTCACGGGGCGGCATACAGCGTGCAGACGCAGAAAGAGACGAGTCCCCGGTTCGTCCAATTTTATAGCCACTTGGCTGTCGTCATCCCCGGACTTCTGGGACTCGCTGGGTTCGCCTGTTACTGTGTGCACCTTCAACTGTGGCAGCATATAGGAAAATATTCACCGGCCGAGCCAGGTCGGGGAGGTAGCACCACCACGTGGATTATTGTGGACTGTAGGTTTCGCAAATCATGGAAACCAGATTGCAGGGTGAGAGGTTTTGTGCATACATTTTAAACTGGCTTTGAACTGAAGGCCCTATTGAGGGCATGACATTATTTTTCAGAAGGCAGAACCCACTATGGGTCATATTGTGGCAGGAGGACTACGGGTCCCAGAAGTCCGGGGATGACGACAGCCAAGTGGCTATAAAATTGGACGAACCGGGGACTCATCTCTTTCTGCCTCTGCACGCTGTATGCCGCCTTGTGAGCAAGGAGCAGAAGGAGCTCCGAAACGCGTTGGGGCTTGATGAAATATTCAGCGCTGTTGCCAGTTTTGCCGAATAAAGGACTTGACCTTGAAGGCTGGGTTCGCCTGTTACTGCGTGCACCTTCGACTGTGGCATATAGGAAAATGTATATATATATATATATATTTTTTTTTAATGTGAATCAAAGTGTTACAGTTACAAATCATTAACAGCTGCAGAACCAAGCACCCAACAATGTGAATGGAGAATACGATAGCACAACATATTACACTCTTTCTACATATTGGTTTTTAAAATAAAACAAATGAAAACACAGCAGGGAGATTAAAGTGAGCACCAAAAAAGTATCTGAGATGAGAAACACTTGATGCATGGGTTGCTCACCCCAACCTTTCTAAAGTCTCTGGCAACTTACCGCACACCATCAGAAATAGGAAGCTTCAGAGATTCTTCTTGTGGTTCATCAGTCCAAAATCGGCCAAGTACCAGCAGGGAAGGAACATTTCTCTGCCCTTTTATCGCATCTAGAAAAGGGATAATTAGCAGCAGAGAGAGCAATGCCATCAGAGATTTCATGTCAAAATGGGCAGAAACAACTACAGGAATTACACCAAGGTGCTCAGGGGAACGTTAACTGGTGATGACACATTCCTACTTGTTTTGTAATAAATGGTAAATCATGAAGGAAATATGAATACTGTTGTGGTCTTTCAATATATTATCTTGAGGGTGTTTTTTAGCTATGTAAGTACTCAAATACGGCAGTTAAAACGTGTTAGAAAGAAGTTTACGCAATTATATTGGTTATAAAAGCTAGAAAGTGCATTTAGTTATCTTATACTCTATTATTGTTTAATATTCTTCGGGACTACTCACAAAGATAACTTACACATGAGTAAATTTACTACATTTGTCTATTCCCAAAATCATAGAGTAAAGTTACTGAAAAGTGTAGACTTACATGCTCCCCTTTTCTTCAAAAGCATAGGAGCCAAAATTATGGGTGTAAGGAAATGCGTCTTTTTGTATGATCACCCCCCCCCCACACTTTTTGGGCGGATGCTGCTGTTTTTCTGACTCTGAGTGTACACAGAGGTCTGCCAAACAGACCACAGTGCCGGTGTTTAACACTATACAAATGTTGTTTTACATTGGATACACCCAATTGGCAAGTACTGACTTACTTATAAGTTTCTAGTATATGGTACCCAGGGTATCAAGGGCATGTAAGGCAGATGGTTCACACGGGACTGCAGCACTGTTTGTGCCCTCTTGCATGTGTCAGATGTAAAATGGAGCCCAGCCTGCCACTGCAGACTGACAGGGCAGTGTGTCACATTGCTAACACCACTTTGCCATTGCAAGTAATGGCAAAGTGACTACTTCCTTTAAGTAATATATGTGAGGTCTCCCTAAATAGGCTTATAGTGTCCTATGGAAGGGAACCATATATTATTTAGCAAGACATGTGTTTTAATATGCTTTAACAGCAACGCTTCCAAATTCTTTCTTTGCTGTTGAAGGTTAGGAGCCTCTTTGGCTAACGCAGAGTTAAATGGTTGGCACTCCAACCCTTCTAATAATGGATGGGACCACCTAACAAGGTCAAGTAAGGTATCAAATTAATTGAGACATTAAATCTGACCTAATGGCCAGGTCAGACTTAAAGTCACTATTAGAGTTAAGCAACTTTTATAAAGTTGCTTCCCTGCACTCCAGCTAGTACAGTGACCTCACAAAAGCCCTTACACTGAGACAGATTCCTGGCCATCTTGGGAGATGTTTGAATGACTCCTAGGCTTGGGAACAAATGTTGTTGCCACAGTGCAAGGTGAAAACTCCTTTCCCAGGATAGCCAGTCAGGGTGTTAGCCCACAAGGTGGATTTCAAAGTTGATGCACCCCTTGAAGGGCAGCTCGTAACAACATCCCTGAGCAGGATGCATTTTGTTCCTGCAGACAATTAGGAGACAAGGCCAAGAGAGGGAAACCAGTGGGCAAACTGATTTCCTGAGGGCGTTTAGCCCTCGGGTAGCCACACCTGTGGGGTGGGCTACTCTGCTCCTCACGACCAAGGAAGGGTTGTGCCATCTTGACAGGGGCACATTTGAGGTACTCTGGGATAGCAGGGTGCCATACATCACAGGGACATTGTCACAAGAGAGGAGGTGACCCAGGAGCCCATTGGCTAGTGCCCACGTGGCCCTCTCTGGGCTTGTTTCTGGGATATAAATAGCACCCCTGGAACCATAACCCTTAGTTCCCATTGGAGAACAAAAGAGGACTGAAGAAGGACTGCCCTGCTGCCCTTGACCCGGTCAACGAGAGGCTGCACCACCGAGAGGACTGCATCTGCTGTACTTTTGGGCTAATGCGATTTCCCAGCTTTACCTAGACCAGTGACTCTTAGAATCAATTGGATGATCCCCTGCACGCAGCTCCAGGACCACAAGAGCTAAAAGAGCCCAAACCGACAGAGTGGTAGCCAGCACAGACGTTTTGCGCTACCAGTCACCAGGCACAACAAAAGAGAGCCAGATATAACCAAAATATGCACCCGAGTCAGGCAAACCCAGGAGTGCTGTCAAAGTTTTGATTCAACGTAATCAAGGGACATTAGCCCCCACCAAAGAATTTCCATCCAAAAGCGGGGCAGCATGACCCATAGTGCAGCATCGACTGTTCGACTACTGCAACAAAGAGGACTTCGAGGGACCCCAATCTCCATGGCCAAAGTTGCCCCATATCACCTGTGGTCTGAGGGACCACCACAGAAACACCTTTATCAACCATATCACAACTGGAGCATCCTTGCAAACATCTTTTCCTGCATCCATTAGCATCAGGACCACTCCACTGACTTCTATGGCGGTTGTTCTATAAAGTTTGCTTCTTGCTTTAAAAACGCTCTGGTGGCCAGGTAACTGTCCAAAGTATCCTTGCTACTGTCCAAAGTATCCTTTCAGGGCCCCTAGACCTCGTCCCTGCTGGATTTGGTTGCCCAAGCCTGGCCAGAACACTCACACTAACTGTCACAAACTTTTCAAAAGTTTGCAAACTTGGCGTTTGCCAATGCTTGTCTGCTGTTGCATTTAAAAATGATAAAAAGTTCTAAAATCTGTATCTCCGCAACCCTCTGGTAGATTTTAATGGTCAAGGTCTTGAAAAGTTCATAAAAATACACTCTATTTTGTATAAATTGATCTTGTGTATTTCTATTGGCGTGTGATTTTCTTATTCTGAGCTGTTAAATGTTTTACACTAAGTTCCTTTGCCAAGCCTTACTGTTCACAGTCACAGCTACCCAGGAATGAGCTAAGGTTGAGTACACAACACTGACTGGGCCCAGGAATGTATGTGAGAGTGTACTCCATGATAAGACCCCACTGTCATACCATATAGTGCACCCAGATCCTCACAATGGGTATAAATTACTGCTATCAACAAGCATTGGCACAGCCTATTGGTCTTGCCGCTCACTAGCTACAGTCACTGAAGGAATTGCTAGATGCCCTTTTTGATTCGGAAGAAACAGTTTGATATTTTTAACAAAACTGCAGCCCTTCAGAACTTTGCTAGATGTCACTCACATGTTACAAGCAACTGCTTAACATCTCTGTCACAAAGCTCCAGTAACTCATGTTGTTACAAAATGTTTGAAATGTCCTTCACAAAATTGAGGATGTGAGGCTTCAATATAAATATACACTTATACAAATTTGCTAGTCTAATTTATTGTGTTTGATTTCAATAGGATAAGTAAATATGCCAATGTTGGTATATTCTGATGAATCAATATTGCAACTTTCAATAAATGTCTTGATTACTATGGAACACTTGTATAGGTAACCAAATAGATATAGGTCCTAACAATTGCTAGTTAAGTAAACTGCTTGCTACAGTATTGCTGGGAAACTGTTTCTTGTTGAGTGGAACTATATTTATGTCCTAGTAAAATGGCCATATGTTATGATCTGTGGTAAGCAAAATTGAAGCCAATATATAAAGATATTTGATGGAGCTCTCATATATATATATATATATATATATATATATATATATATATATATATATATATATAAATATATAGATATATATACCCCAGAATTCATCCAACAGTGGCCCCCTCACTTCCAGGGTATAGAAGAATAGCAGCACAGCCAGGCACAGCAGGTTTCAAGTAGTCCTTTTTATTTCTCTTTTATAATCCACCGACAGTGCAACAAAAAGAACTACGCGTTTCGGCCGGAGCCTTCAACTGGGTCTGTAGTGTGTGTGTAAAGATAGATTATTTAAAGGGAAATTTCCCTCCAAAAGACCTCAACAATTTAAAGGGGCACACACAAATATTTTACATTTTGAACATTGTACACATTGCACAAACAAGGCCGGGTTTAATGAATTTATCCAATGAGTTTTTCTCTCAAATCCCCAGAACATATCATATTAGTTGCTAATGGTTTCAGAAACATATTATAACGTTCCTATGTGAATTTATAATTAAATTCACTAATTACGGTGAAGTACCCGTATATTGTATGGTTATATGATAGTTGTAACCTGATCTACTGCATATCTATTTTTATCAATTGTGGGACTAACATTTTCAAAAATCATTGTTGTACCACAAAGAATTGAACGGATCTAAGTAGTTGTCCAAAACAGCCTTAAAATAGGGCACTGCTGTCATGTGTGAATATGATAGTGTGATTTACAAGTTTTATATATATATAAAACTTGTAAATCACATATATATATATATATATATATATATATATATATATATATATATATATATATATATATATTACCTACTGGCGGTCGCCAGTAGGTAGTTATAGTTAGGACCTTGTTTCTATTCAAAAAGCGTTTTTTCTTTTGCCAATATGTTTGGCGCCGTTTGGCAAATCGTCGCAAAATTTTCAAAACTAATGGCCCACTCAGGTCAGCTTCTGTCTTGAAAGTTTCGGGGTGATTCGTCAAGCGGGGGCCGAGAAAAAAGGGGGGTCCCAAAACTCATTTTCCCCATGCTAATTTCCATAGGAAACTTTCTACAAGGCTACAGCCCGAACTGCTGAACGGAATTACACCAAATTTGGCAAAAAGATAGCTCTTGGTTCAGAAAGCGCCCTATAAATATATATATATATATAAGCAGAGAACTCTGGGCAGTTCTCAAGTTTAAGTGGGTAGCAGCTCCAGTATAGAGCACTCTCAACAACAGCGACACTGTAAGTTTGCTCACCTCAATGTCTGCTTTTCTATCAAAGTCTTTAAGTGTAGGATTAGGACAGTGCCATCCACACCAAGATAGAAAGGGACAAAGTCTTTTGCCATTTCTACAGCAAAGTTTTTAAGCATAGGCACAGTGCTATCCTTGCCGAACTGTAAAATGGCCAAAGCCTTTTACCACTCCAGGCACAGTATTACAGCTTTGGATTGGTAAATACCATCCAAGCCAACCTGAAATAAATAAAAGCAACCCCTGACACATGTTTCACTCTCATTAGAGCTCTTCAGAGAGGCACAGCTTTGTCCAGACACAAGGGAGCACCCAGTATAAGTCAAAACAATTCCCTTTCAGTCATAGAGTGATGCAAAATTATGCAAAAGAAGTAGAGAACTCTGGGTAGTTCTCAAGTTTAGGTGGAAGGCAACTCCAGAATAGAGCACTCTCAAATCAAATCCCATCAAATGTAAGTACTTTTTTGCTATCCATTAATAATCATAAAAAGTAATGTATGCAATCAATTACAAGCAATTGTTTTACATTTTATTAAAATGTATTGTTACATTATTTTTTTTAATTCAAAAAATTCATTAAATGTTTTAGAATCAAATAATAAATGTGTTTTATTATTACACACATAATTTTATGTTATTTCTTTTATGGTTTTATTTTATGTGTTCACCTCTATAATTTCCATTGAAGAGCGCTGCAGTACCCGTAGTTGGCCATGTGTGGTACTGGACTAACTTCAGCTCTGAGCTGGAGTAATACTCCATTTTTTTGGTCACTTTTTGACTGTAGCGATGTTAGAAGTACTGTTTCTGAATAGCAATGGACTCACTCCTTTGTGTGTGGGTATACATTTCTTACTATGGGGGTGATTAGGATGGCGGGCGGACTTAAGTCTGCCCGCCACCCTAGCGGTAACAGGACCACCCGCCTGCCATACGGTGGTCCCGCCACCCCAATTATGATGCGACCGCCACCGCGGCGTTCGCATCTGGGATTTTAACATTGCGGCGGGTGCTGCGGGCTGCAGCACCCGCCGCAATGTTGAAATGCCATGTTGTGCATTGCCATGCACAACGTGGCAGGCACCGCGCGGTGCCTCCCACCTTGTGCATGGCAATGAAGGGGGTACCATAGGTAAGATGCTGTACAGCTAGTGATGAACTAATTTGCATCTTCTACATATGTGAAAAATTACCACTTTCTAAACAGAAATGTGTAATACTATTAGAAAATCAGAAACATGAAGCAATGGTCGTCTTTTCTTATATATCAGAAACAATTCCAATTCTGTAGAAGATTAAGCAGGGATTTACGACTCCATTGGTCTACCCTGCTCAGGTTGAGACATTCAGGCAACTTTATTGAACATATTAAGACTGGTATCATTATCTTCTGAGCACACATCCTGAAAGTGGGCCCATACCAGCAGATTTGAAAATGATAATGCCTATCAATCAATTCATCAATCAATCAATCACACAAATTTATAAAGTGCACAGCTACTCAATGAGCGTCCCGGCGACAGTACATTCGCTGACCATCCTGCTGACCCCGTTATTGATGAGCCAAATAAAAACGCCAAGTCTTTAGATTTAATTTCAAAGTAAGGACATCCTTTGTAGCACGAAGATGATAAAGGAGAGCATTCCAGTCCCTGATGGCAAGAAAGGAGAAGGAGGTGCCAACCCACGTCTTCCTTTTTAATCTCAGGGCCACTGCCCTCAGAGCTTTAGATGAACAAACAGTTCTTAATGGCTAATAAGGGATAATACGGTGGGCCAAGTAACATGGACCAGTTTTCTAGAAAGCTCTGTGCACCAGCAGAAGCCCCATGAACCACACTTGTTCCTTGACAGGTAGCCAGTGCAGCTTCTTCAAATGGGGACAAATGTGATTCCCTTCTGGGAGTTTCAACAGAAGACATGCCACGGCATTCTGTAACAGCTGGAGTCTTCTAAATTGAGAGTTGACATAATACAGCCGAGAGGCAAAGAGGACCTGTATCACTATTCTCTGATGCTGCAGTGGAAGCAGATAAAGAAATGTCTTTAAAGATTTCAGAAGCCCAAAACAGGAACCCACAAATTCAGCAACTTGCGGGCCAAAAAAGTCAAAACTCTCAAACTTCACCCCCAAATTACATGTAATGGTAGCTGATACAGGCAGTGGCGGAACACAGCAAGGCCAGGATTTGCCATCCCAGCTAGGTGGGGGTAGGCCAAATAGTAGAATTACTGTTTTACTCACATTGCTGGAACACATCCACTGAAATACCGCAGTTAGGCAGGCCTTAAATCAACTAAATGCACTAGGTACGTTTCTGCCTATATGAACTTGATGCAACCCACCTGCATGCCTTCACAGGCTCCGGCCTTGGCACTGCTTCAGAATAAAACCATGTACTAGAAGGCACCCATGACACTGTCACTGCTGCCACCTATGAGGTCTTCACTATTAAAGCCCTCAGAACCTATCTCTGTGCACATTATACCTTCAAAGTAAGATGAAATTATCTGAGTGGCAAAACAATGGTCTACACTTGTTTCGAAGGAACACCAATGTAAAAGCATCTCCTTAGAACACAAACATTTGTTAATGGTAATGCAGAGGCTAACAAATTTCTATTTTACAGTACGGATTCTGGTCTCTTCCTGTACTTGCTAATCACAAGTGGTCTTCATACATTTCCAAAGGGTAAATATCTTAACCCTCTTGATCTCATGCAGAAGACGGCTGTCTTTCACTTTATTGGTATGTTGAGTAACTAAAGGACAGCAATTGATCTTGTCTACCAATGAAATGCAATCTAACATTTTAGCCAAAATCTTGGAGCCTTCTGTGATGAGGCTTGGTTCCATGTTCCAGCTTGGAGCGTGGAATGTGTGGGGTTCTACTTGAGTCAGTTGGCTCAGGTCTACGATGGATGGGGTTGATTAATTAAAAACTCCTTTACTTATAGCTTAAACCAGTGTCTGGGCTTTATTACAATGGCGATGATCGCATGAAAACTGAAGGGTGATCGACCCCAACATTGGGAGATGAGAAGGAAGAAGCGTGTTTGCTGCACAGAAGGAGAAAAGTGACATTAAGTGCTGCGGCAGCGCTGAGTTGTGAAATCTGCTTATATGTGAGGCGGATCACTGCGGGAGAAGTCCGGTGCAGAGTAAAGGAGAAACTGGAGTAAGAGGAGCAACGGATAGGCAAGCTGTGGTGAGGCAGTGGCTGCTGGCACGCACAGCGCGTCTGTGTTTCATCTCGGCCGACGTCTTCATTGCAGTGTGAGTACTGTGCTCTACTTTCTCTAAAAAAAAGGCCGAGTGCACGGCGTGTAAGCATCATCCGCAAAACAAGCACAATTTCCTGGAGAAATCAAGCGGAATGTGTGCGTGGTGACGGCGGCGACCATTTTTAGGCAGGAAACAAAGGAAAAAAGAAAACAAGCCCTATTTCCATTGAAAAAACAGTGAAATATTTGCATGGTGACGGCGGCGGCCATGTTTAAAGAGAAAATCTAAAGGAAGTATTGCTTTCTTTGTGGAAATTCTTGAAAAAGGTGGAAAACTATCTGATTCTTCTTTGGATTCGAATAATAAGAAGATTGTTGGAAGTAAGCTTGCCACCACGGTGACAAGCACAAAAAAGATGGAAAGATGGCAGAAATGAAGTACAAGTAGTAAGTTTTCAGGTGAATGAGGTGTGTGGTTTGGAACATCCTTCTGAATGGGTCAAGATAGGAGATGTAAACATAAAAATGATGTTTGACTCTTGCTCTCATCTTACGTTTATATCTAAAGATGTTTTTGAGAGAAATTTCAAAAGCAAAGTGAAATTACTGAAAACTGATTTAAGACCAACTGGTTATGGGGGAACTCCTATTAGAATGTTGGGTTACTTTCAGTCTTGTGTGGAGTGCAATGAAAGATTTACTGATGCAAAGATCTATGTGGCAGAGAAGGGTGATAACTTACTGAGTTGGACACACCAAGCATGCCTTGGCATCCCCCTGTACAGGTACAATCTATAGAGAATGTTGGGAGCAAGTATGTGAAGAAGTTTGGTGAATTATTCAAGAGTGATTTGGGACGTTTCAAGGGCTACAGTCACAGGATTAAGCTGAAGCTAGGTGCAAAACCTGTTGCAGCAAAAGTCAGGAGGATTCCACTGCGTGTACAAGAATCTGTACAAAAAGAAATTGACAGACTACTTGGTGCTGGTGTGATTGAGCCAGTGGAAGCTACCGAGTGGTTGGCTCCCATTGTTGTGGCTAGGAAAAGTAACAATGAGATTCGTCTATGTGTAGATTTACATGCGCTGAATAAAGAGGTTGTGGTGGACAAATTTCTGCTACCTAATATAGATGAAATGGTGCCAACGTTGGATGGTGCTTGTTATTTCAGTACGCTGGACTTTGCTTCAGCATTTCACCAAGTTCCCCTTGATAAAACATCACAGGAGCTGACTGCTTTCATTACCCCTATGGGAGCATTTAAGTTTTTAAGGATGCCTTTCGGCTTAGTTTCAGCGGCCTCTGTGTTTCAGAGGATTATGAGTGATGTGGTAAAGGGAATTAAGGGTGTTAGGTGTTATCAGGACGATGTTTTGATTTATGGTAAGAGCATTGAGGAACATGATTGGAGAGAGGAGAAAGTGTTAGAAAGACTGATAAAAGCTGGTTTGACTCTACATTTTGACAAATGTAGATTTGGAGTGACAGAAGTAGATTATCTTGGTCACCATATATCTGGGAGTGGTGTCAAACCGAAAAAGGAGTTGGTAGATACCATTGCTAATCTTAAGGAACCCTGTTTGAAGGAAGAGCTGGCATCATTTCTGGGTATGGCAGAATGTTATAGTAAGTTCATAAAAAAAATTGCGGATAAAACTAGTCATCTAAGAAGTTTGCTGTGCAAAAAAACTGATTTTGTGTGGGATGAAGTGTGCAAAAGTGAATTTGCGAAGGTCAAGTTGGACCTCAAAAGTGCCCCGGATTTACAGGCTTTTAAACCAGGTGATTTGACATACATTGTAACAGATGCAAGTAAGAAAGGGCTAGGTGCATTGCTGATCCAGAAGAGGGATGATCAAGAGTGTTTGGTTTGCCTGTGCCTCAAGATGTCTAAGATGTGCTGAGGTTAACTACTCAGCCATTGAGAAAGAGGCGCTTGCCATTTTTTGGGCATTGAATAAATTTAAGAAGTTTGTGTGGGGTACAAAATGTATTGTCAGGTCTGATCACAAACCTCTTAAAGAGATATTTGAGAAAAAGGGTTTGGACGCAATTTCATCCAGGATCAAGAGATGGGTGATTTCACTACAGGAATTTGATTTTGTTATGGAGTATATTCCAGGAGCAACTAATGTTTCAGCTGATTGTCTCTCTCGTTTGGTACACAGTGTGGAAGGTGAAGATGAAAAGGGAGAAGATGATCTGGTGGATGACTTAGATGTGAAAGTGTGTGAAGTCACTTTAGATGTCATTAAAGAACAAGAATGGAAGGATGAGATAAAGAAAGACAATGAAATGTTGAGGGTGATGGATATGATTTCGCAAGATAATGGTAACAGGCTTGAGAAACCTTGGTCGTTGGTGTGTGATGAGTTGGCAATTAATAATGGCATTCTTACAAGAGGGTCAAGGTTAGTTCCTCCTGTTGGTCTGAGAGACAACATTGTAAGAATGGCTCATGAAGGACACATGGGTATTTGTAAAACAAAAGAACGAATTAGGCAAGATTTTTGGTGGCCTGGTCTGGATCTCATGGTGGAACGAGTGGTGCGTGATTGTATTCCCTGTTCCTTGAGCGACAAGATTCTTAAACCCAGACAATCTCCAATGGTTTGTAGGAGATTAACAATGTGTCCTTGGGATGAAATAGCCATTGATATTGTTGGACCTCTTCATGGTGAACATCAAACTCCGTATTTGATTGTTTTACTAGATCTATACTCACGTTGAATTGAAGTGAGTTCTGTGCGTGACATCACTACCCAGTCAGTGATTAAGTTTCTAGATGCAATTTTTAAGCGAGAAAGTTTTCCGGGTTCTTTGTTATCAGACAATGGTCCACAATTTTGTTCTTGTGAAATGGAGGAATATTTAGCAAAGTGTGGAATTAAACATAAGAAGACTTCTCTTTATCATCCCGAGTGCAATGGTGCAGTAGAAAGGTTAGACAAAACCTTGAAAGAAAGTATACAGCTGGCAAGGGTCAGCAATTTAAATTGGAGGGATGAGTTGCAAAATATGATTACAGCTTACAGGTTCACACCTCACTCCTCAACAGGGAAGACTCCTTTTGAGTTATTCAAAGGAAGATCTGCTAATACCATCATCTGTCCTGGCTGGATGATTATGGATAAAGGACTTAAGAAAAATGAAATTGGTCAGTGGAGAAATAAAGAATTGAACCTGCAAAGGAAATGGAAGATATATGTGGACTCTCATAAATCGGCAAAGTCAGTTGAATTTAAAGTGGGAGACAGAGTTAAGATTAAAGCGCCAGTAGGCTGTTTAAACTGGTCTAAGTTCACGGATGAAAAGACTGTGGTGAAGTTGTTCAAATGTGCTGTGAAAACAAATGATGGTCGCATTTGGAATCATAGTCGTGTAGTTCGTGTTGAGTCAAGATGTGGTGATGCAGGTGGAGAAGAAAGTTCAAGTTGATCTTCTTTGGATAAGGAAATATTGGTTCCCATACGCAAAAGCATCAGAGTATTGAAGCCCATATGCAAAAGCATCAGATCTCGCAAGATTCCAGTTTATCTTAAGGACTTTGTAAAGAGTTAGTTTTTTTTTGTTTAGTTGGGAGGAAAGGTTGGTAACTCTACAAATGTGTACTTCATATGTACTTGGAAATGTATATGTTATTTGTATATGTTATTTCTTCTGTAATTATATTTCAAATTGTAAAGAGGAAGAAGTGTGATGAGGCTTGGTTCCATGTTTCAGCTTGGAGCGTGGAACGTGTGGGGTTCTACTTGAGTCAGTTGGCTCAGGTCTACGATGGATGGGGTTGATTAATTAAAACCTCCTTTACTTATAGCTTAAACCAGTGTCTGGGCTTTATTACTCCTTCCTCTGCACCTTCAGCACATCTGCTGCCATTTATTGAAGAACTCTTGTATAGACCTGGGTGAAATTTGTATTACGTCAGTACATTTAGCTTAATTTTGGCAATTTTGCGCTAGACTTGTTACATGAAATTTCTGAAAATTTGCTACTATGCCACATCACACTGCTCACTGTAAATCTTTGCCACAAATGAAGCAATCACAGTAAAAAAATACCATAAATACACAGGAGCAATGGGAACGACAGAGTACAAGTGGCTATTGTATGTATTGTCTTGTTTATTTGCACTATTTTTTTAGTGTACAATACATCCTTGCTTTCAAATGGCAGTATGCATTATGAGTAATTATGCTTCATTTTTAACACAATTTTACATCATTGAGTAAAAGCATGTTATGCAAATTTCACACACTCATTCTCTTGTAGCCCCTTTTTGCCTGGAAGAAGCACTCTTCTCTGGTCCGGTAATCCACAGGCAGACAGCACCCTGCACCATATGACCCAAAGATTTGTTGTCACAGTACTCACCAGAGACGTTGGGGTTAAGCTTTTTCTGCTTAAATGAACATAAGTACCCTCCTACTGCCTCTATGAATTGAAAATCCAAGATGCTGGACTTTATGAGGTGAAAATTATTTACCTTTGGATGACTAGAACTTTTCACTGCAAATGCCAAGTGCCTTCTTGGCTGATACATCCACAGTGGGTGTAAGCTGGGGGTCATTAGTGTCATCAATCTGCCTGGCTACATGAAAAAGCTATTTTCTGATCTGGTCAATAATAGTCTCAACAACTCCAAGCAAGCTCTGAAGTGCAGCTTGGATTCTGCATCCACAGTGGCTCAATCAATGGCCACGGCTGTCCTGCTATGCCACCATGCTCTGATTCATTCATCTGGCTCCTCAGTATCTCCCTGGTGGACAGGCCCTTTGAGTGAAAGAAGACAAGGTTGAGATTCCTTTGGCAAAGGATCTCAACCTTTGACTACATTCATTCCGCATTTGTGTGCATTGATGGATTTGCGGATGCCATTTGGACTGGCATCCACCGCAAGTGTTTTTCAAAGGTTTATGGATAAAATGCTCCGTGCAGAGCATGGTTTTCAAGCTTTTCAGGATGATATACTCATTCATACAGAGAGTCTGGAGACGCATTATTAGAGTTTACACCTGGTGTTGAGTACATTTGTAAAACATGGGATTACTGTCAACTAGGAAAAGTGCACATTTCTAACTAATCAAGTAAATTATCTTGGTCACAATAACTATGGTGATGGAAGAAAACCCAAAGCTATTACTGATGCGCTCTTACTAAAAAATAAATATTCACTCAGGGCATTTCTTGGGCCTAGTGAATACTAAGCGAGGTTTGTGCTGGGGTAAGCCTTGGTTGTACAGCCACTAAGAGCTGTGTTAAAGAACAATTATAGGTTTGGGTGATCTTATGTGGAACAGCAAGCTTTTAACAAAATTAAAGGCTTGATTGTGAGTACCCCTGCTATTAAACCATTTATGCATGATCAAAAAAGTGTGATAACTGCGAATGCGAGTTCACTGGGTCTGGGTGTTATGTTGAGTCAGTTTGTGGATGGCCAGGAACACACTATCTATCGTATTTCCATCGAATTGTTAAAAAAACCAAGAGAAATTCCAGTACCTTAGAGAGAGAGGCACTTGCATGTTCATGAGAGGCAAATACATTTAAAATGTACATTTGGGGGCGATATTTGACTTATATACTGATCACAAGACGTTGATTTATATGCTGGGAGATAATTGCTCAAATGGGAACTCCAATAGGGGGGCGTGGCCAACTGCCGACCGTAATGGCCGCAGTTTAGCAGAGCTCCGACCATCCGCTGGGGAGAAACCCCCATAAATCTGTAAAAATACCTGTAAAAGTACCCGGGTGGAAGCCATACGCTGGAGGAGAGGTCCTGAGAGTGTCTGACTTGCTGCGGCCTGTGTGGACGATGAGAGATGCCAAGAAGTGGTGGGTGGAGCAGGAGAGATGTGGTGTGACAGGAGCCGGACGGCCGACTGTGAAGCCACGGTGCCTGAGGGCCTCACACGAGAAACACGAGAAAAGAGACAGCAAACTGGATGGGGTGTAGCGACTGGCCCCAGGCCCTGAGGATCGGACCGGGGCTCCGACGAATGGACCCACTCCTGCTGTGCCCTCAGGGTTGCCGTAAGGTGAGGGGGGCTTGGGCGGTATGGCAGTTGTGAAATCAATGCCCCCGGGGAGTCTCTGCAGGTCGCCCGAGCCTAGGGAGAGCAACTGCCACAGTGACCAGAGCAGTGGGCTTCAGGGAGTAAACCTGGCCCCATTATAGAAACTGTAGGCTGTGGCGACAGAGGAAGAGCTGCGCGCTCAGACTCCGATAGTCCGGAGTGGTCTGATGAACGTACAGACAGGTTACTACAGTGGGAATGTGCTCAACCCATAACTAAGAAGATTAGCGCTCCTGTGACGCTTGGTGGGCCTGTTACTGCACACAGACTCCATCAGCAGTGGCGGGTCGGCCACATTAAGGCATTGGTGCCCAGTGCATGACACCGGGGTGTGTTATTACATGGACCAGTACCATACCGGACCCTCGCCCTGGGCACAGGTGCGCAGCGCTAATCAAGGTGTACTAAAGTAAACAGCTGGTGGTGCACCCTGGAGCACATTGGGGAAAGCTGAGCTAGTGGCACAAACAGTAGGACCTTGACCAAGTGGGGTGATGGAGGTGTGGGGGGCAGGTACCCATAATGCCATAGGAGTTGAACACCCCTTGGTAGGCGGTGTGGAAAGCCCCCCCAGCTTAGGCGGAATTGTGTCACTGGGGGGCATGAGATATGGAGCCGCACCACACACAATGGGGGCGAAAGCACGCCGGACAGCTCAATCAATCAATCAATCAATCAATCAGGGGTTTGTTAAAGCGCGACTACTCACCCGTAAGGGACTCACGGCGCTAGAGGTGGGGGGGTGCAGGTTCCATTCCATCAAGGAGGGGGTCTGTCGAAGAGCCAGGTTTTGAGGTTTCTTGCGAAGATGGGGAGCGATGTTGTCTGTCTCAGGTGGAGCGGAAGGGCGTTCCATGCTTTGGCCGCGAGGAAGGAGAAGGAGCGGCCTCCCGATCTGGTCTTTCTGGTGCGGGGGACCACGGCATAGGAGAGCTGGGCTGATCGTAGGGTCCTTTGGGGTGCGTGGAATTTGAGTCGGCTGTTCAGGTATGCTGGTCCGGTGCCGTGGAGGGCTTTGTGTGCATGGGTGAGCATCTTAAAGGTGATTCTCGCCTCGACGGGGAGCCAGTGGAGTGTGCGCAGGTGCTGGGAGATGTGGCAGTGTTTTGGCAGGTTGAGGACCAGTCTTGCGGCGGTGTTCTGGATGTTCTGTAGCTTGCGGGTAAGGTTTTTGTTTATTCCGGCGTAGAGTGCGTTGCCGTAGTCGAGTCTGCTGGTGACCAGGGCGTGTGTGACGGTCTTTCGGTGTTCGAGGGGATCCATTTGAAGGTCTTACGAAGGAGGCTGAGGGTGTGGAAGCAGGAAGACGAGACAGAGTTGATCTGGCGGTCCATTTTGAGCTCGGAGTCCAGGATGATTCCCAGGTTGCGTGCGTGGTCTGTGGGGGTTGGCGGGTTTCCGAGGGCGGGGGGCCACCAGGTATCGCTCCAGGCGTCGGGGTTTGGGCCCATGATGAGTACTTCTGTTTTATTGGTGTTTAGTTGTAGGCAGCTGTTTTTCATCCATTTGGCGACGGCTTCCATGCCTTCTCAAAAGTTCCGTCTGGCGGTGTTGGGCTCATTGGATAGGGAGAGGATGAGCTGGGTGTCGTCTGCGTATGACACGATGTTGAGTCCGTAGGTTCTGACGAGGGGGCAAGTGGAGCCATGTAGACGTTGAAGAGCGTCGGGCTGAGGGAGGAGCCCTGGGGGACTCCGCAGGTGGTAGGTGTGGGGTCCGAGAGGAAAGGGGGAGTCTGACCCGCTGCGTCCTGCCGGAGAGGAAGGAGCGGATCCAGTCGAGGGCCTTGTCCTGGATTCCTGCGTCGTAGAGTCTGCGTATTAGGGTGCGGTGGGAGACTGTGTCGAACGCCGCTGATAGGTCGAGGAGGATGAGGGCTACTGTTTCTCCTTTGTCCAGTAGGGTGCGGATGTCGCCTGTTGCGGCGAGGAGGGCGGTTTCCGTACTGTGTTTTTTCTGAAGCCGGATTGGGAGGAGTCGAGGATGTTGTGTTCTTCAATGAATGTGACGAGTTGGCTGTTGATGGCTTTCTCGATGACTTTCGCTGGGAACGGGAGCAGGGAGATGGGTCTGTAGTTTTTGAGGTCGGTGGGGTCCGCTGAGGGTTTCTTTAGGAGGGGGTTGGCCTCGGCGTGCTCACCAGACAAAAATGGATAAATATGCCCACTCAAGAGTGGAGGGCCCCTCTGTGGGTGCTGAGGACCCGCCACCCCCTACACCGAAACATAGCTCGAAGAAGGAGGAATCCCTGACCTTGCAGGACATAATGTCGGCAATACAGAACATAAATTTCCTTGGAAGGCAAGATTGACTCAGTGACCACTGAGATGACTAATGCGGGCTGATCTATGAAACGTTGGTGCACGGATTAAGGAGAATGAAGACTCAATCACAGATCTCCAGACTGAGACAAAAGGACTCCGAACTCAAGTCAAAGAGTTGAAAGAAGTGGGGCAGTGTTGGAAACTAGCATGGAAGACGCCGAGGGACCCTCCAGGCGAAATAACGTTCGCATCATCGGAGTACTGGAAAGAACAGAAGGCCCAGCAGTTGACCTGTTTGAAGAGGACCTAAAACTTAAACACCTCCAACCCAGAGGCCTGTCAAAATATTTCTCAGTAGATCGTGCCCACTGGATCCCAGGAGCAGCTCCAAGACCGGGCGCTCCCACGCGCCCAATCATAGCCCGCATCTATAATTATAGGGAAAGGAATGTCAACTTGCAAACAGCACGCAGCACCCACCCAGTCACATGAAGCAACAGTACCATCACATTCTTCCCGAACTTTACCCTCTAAGTACAGAAAATTAGACGCTCATTCCTGGAAGTGAAGACGGTTCTGAGAGAGAAAGAACGGAAATATGCAATGCTATTCCCAGCCAGGTTGAGGGTTGTGGCCGACAATAAGACTTGGTTCTTTGAGACTACTAAAGAAGCATGAAACTGGCTGGAAGGATGGTTCACGGTCAGTGGGGGGAGAGCCTCGGGAAGAGGAAACAAAGAGAAATCTGGGCCAAACCATGGCAGACCTCACAGGGACATTACAGCAGAACAGACGGGTGGGCAGGAACAGGCAGCATTGGCCCTTGGAATGAATGTCTCTGCAGTGCTGGTGCGGATAACTGCTAGGAGGTAGTGATATCATAGAACATTCACTTTCTAAGGAGGGTCCCCCTGGACCTACGCATTTTAGGGTTCTCGAGACATGATCTCATACAGAGACATTTTAGAGAACCCGCTGCTGCCAGGGGTGGGGTTTCATGCTTCCCACATGTTAAAATAATACTATGGGTTTAAAGGTGCTCTGCATAGTTGGGGGGAGGGCAGTTTAAAGTCCGTCGTGCAGGGAGGCAGGGAGGGGGAATTATATTGGGGGTAAGTTTGAGTTGTTTGAGTGTGTTACTGCCAGTCACGTTGACCCATTTGATGACATATTGGGACCAGCAGCTAACTATCCAGTTACCTGAGCTTATACATTCATGATTCCTTAAAACCCCAAGGTTGATGGAACCAGTCCTATACTCACTGATCCCTCGCGAAATAAGGAAAGAATTTATTATCCTCAGTCAGCTCTACAATACCAGGTAATACGTTACCCCTGAATACGAATACAAGGTTTAAAATACTTTCCGGGAACATAAATGGTTTAGGTGACAGAATAAAAAGAGGGATAGTCCTACAATACTTAAAGCGACATGCACCAGACGTAGTCCTCCGGCAGGAGTCACATGTCCAGGGAACGCACTATGAAGCACTGAATTGATGGGGTTACAGGTTGGTGGCGCATTTTGGCTACATCAGAGACTCTAGGGGAGTGGGTATCCTAATGTGCTCTTCCTTCCTTTTCACGAACCAAAAGATTACGAATGACCCGCAGGGACGTTTGGTGGCAGTCTCCGGCTGCAGGGAAGGCCAACATTTTAATATAATCTCGATCTATATCCCTCCCAGACAGCAGTCCCTGGTGTTGCCGGAGCTGGGGGAGCTACTCCTGGGTCTCCCTGAGGGCAGAGTGGTGATTGGGGAGGATTGCAATGCAGCTCTGTCTCCAAGGATTGACGACTGTCCCCACGCCAACAAGACCAAATGAGCACTGTATTGAAAGACCTTTTGTCGGCGATGAGTCTGCAGGACATATGGAGGGGCCTCAACCCCACCACACAGCAGTACACATACCTCTCTGGGGTGCATGGTAGCATATTATGAATAGAATATTTTTTCACCCTGGCTCACCAGCTGCCCTACTTCCGTGATGCCCATCACCTTGCCCGAAGTGTTTCCGACTACTCTACTGTGAACTGGACGAAACAGGTCAATCACATCTGGGTGGGATAAGCCCCTGGTATCTCCAAATACATCCTCTTTAAGTCTAAAATCCAAGAAGGAACAAACCATTATATCTCCGAAAATGAAGGGACAATGGACTCAGCCTGTACTCTCTGGGAAGCATATAAAACAGTAATTAGAGAGCAAGTTATTTCACTAATAGCTTGGGGAAAAAAGAGGAGCACTTACAGCTAGATGCATTAGAATGGGATCTCCAGGAGTTGTAGACTCTCTTGATCACGGACAACAATGCCCAGGCAAGACACCACCTAGCACTCAAACTGGTGGGAGTTTAGGGAGGTGGCTGAGGAGACAGCAACAGCCAGAGACCGTGCGATACAGCATAACCTCTATGAGGTGGGGGATAGAGCAGGCAAGCTCCTGGCGGGGCTAGATAAGAGGACAGTGGCCTCGAGATGGGTGTTTGAAGTAAAAGGGAGGGATGGTGTCACAGTACATGGAGGGAGAAAATAGCAGACACATTTGCTGATTATTATAAGCAACTTTACACACCGGCCTCCACGGCCTCAAATGAAGAATCACAGGAGTTGCTCACTACTCTCCAGATGCCTTGCCTTGGCCCCAAGGAGAGGAACCTCCTTTAACAGGAACTGACAGAAGCTGAGATAACTCGGGCAATTTAAGATCTAAGATCTGGGAAAATGAGCAGCCCCAACGGCCTGCCAATTGAGCTGTACAAATTAACCACCACGAAATTAGCACCCCTTCTAAGACATATGTTTAATGAGAGCTGTGACAAAGGGAGACTCCCAAGAGACCAAAGAAAAGCTAACATCACTGTAATTCAGAAGGAAGGTAAACCCTCCAACGGATGCAGCTCATATAGACCTATCTCCCTTCTAAATGCACAGATAAAAATCTTAGCCAAGTTACTCGCAAGTCGCCTGATTCAGGTGGGGCAAACATTAGTTCACCCTGATCAATCTGGCTTTATGCTGGGATGAAACACGGCACTCAATCTCAGATGGCTACATGGGGGAATAGGTAGAGCGGCAACTATCCCTGATGAGGCAGCGGTGGTGTCTTTGGACTCTCGTATGGCGTTCAACACTGTAGAATTGCCATTTCTATATGGAGACTGAGCCTTGGGCCAAGATCCCAAACGTGGATCAAGCTCCTATATTTGGAGCCCCTGGCGCAGGTGTCGGTGAATGGGAATGTGTCCAGGGTCTTTGCACTGCAGAGAGGGTCGAGGCAGGGATGCCCTCTGTTCCCGCTGTTATTTGCACTGGTGTTGGAGCCCCTGACTGTATGGATACGTGGTGATCCCATGATCCGGGGACTGCGTTGGACCCTGGGGTGGGAAGATAAAGTTTCCTTATATGCTGACAACATCTTAATGTATGTGGCGAGCCCCAATTCCATGATCCATAGGACGCGGCACATATTTGACCTATTCCGCAAATACTTGGGTTACACCATCAATTGGAAGAAGTCGGTGATATATACCCTAGCAGGAGACCCACCCAGACTCCCCAGATGATGCGAGATATGGATAGATGCAAATGGATTACGGTATCTGGGGATATACATTACTAGGGACCCTACAATTTTTTATGAACAAAATTTAGCACCCCGACTGGAGCACCTAAAGAACGACATCCAGCATTGGCGGTCATTGCTGCTGTCCCTCCTGGGATCATCAAAATGATGTCATTGCCCAGATTTATGTATATACTTTATAATACACCTTACGTGGTGCCCCCACCCTACTTTCAACAAATAGATGCTAGAACGTTATTATGGGATGGTGGCGCATCACAAATCTCACTATCAACATTGACCAGGGGATGGTACGATGGTGGGATAGCACTCCCCTCCTTTCAGAGATACTACTGGGAGGCCCGCTTACTGTGATCAACCACTGGGTACACATACCCCTGGATGATTCTGCGTACAGAATGGACCGTCATTATATGCAGCCAGGTGGTTACCTCAGAGCGATCTGTGGGGGAAGAAGAAGACAGGCTCATTCCACGTGCCGACTTCGACCACACTGCAAATCTGGCAAGAGGGAACAAGAGCAAAACAGGATCACCCTAATGACCCCACTGTGGTATTCCAAGAGATTGGGTCTAATGGCACAACAGAAAGGGTTTGACAAGTGGAAAATAATTTAATTCTCCAGGGTGGGTGACCTGTGGGAAAGAGGAGACGTTAAATCCTTCTCAAGCCTGCAAAAGGACCACCAGATGTCGCAGTCGGAGACCTTTAGATACCTTCAGGTTACCGATGCGCTGAAAGCAGCAATACCAAAGGTGACGGTACTCCCCACATCCTCCCCACTGGAGGATAGATTGTTAGATGACTATTTAGACAAAAAAGCGATCTCAATGGTATATCGTAAAATCATGAACGACTCCCCAGAGCCCCTTTCAGTTCTCCGAACTCGCTGGGAGGGAGACCTGGGTGCCCTTGAGGATGAGGAATGGTTGGAAGCAATGGCCTCCCCCAGAGAGGTGGCCATATGCTTGCGTTTCAGGATGGTGCAGCTAAAGATTTTATATAGAGCCTGCTTTGCATGCACCACCCGGGTGAGGATTTGGATAATGCTGTTCTGCCCTAGGGGGTGTGGACAGGACAGTTTTTTCTTTCACATGATATGGGGCTGCCCACCTCTCCAAAAGTACTGGAGACGATACTGGCAAATATGAGAGAAGTATATAAGGTTGAGGGAACTAAGTCGCTGAGGTGGTGTCTTTTGGATATATGGGTAATGCTGGGATTTATGGTAGCAAAGCGTAATATCACATGAATGTGGAGAGCAGTGTCGACCCTGACGTTGAATGAATGGAAGGCCGATATGGATTGGTGTATTCTTGCAGAAAGAGCGGTCTACGAGAGTAGAGGCTGCCCACATAAATGGACAAAAGTTTAGGGAAAGTGGAATGAATATCGAGGGATGATATGCAGACTGGTTGAGAGGCTAAGACAAGATCGAGAAGCAGCAATCTCTGGATGAGTGAGACGAAAGAGTGGAGAGGGGATGGACTGGGGTAAATCAGCCGCTGCACGATAACTGCACATTACCTTTCAGTGTACTGATGTGTCATCGTATTGTCATGATGTAAGAGTATGTCATCATAAAGGCAAATTTGTTGTTTCCACTAGATTGATTAGGCTGCTGTCAAGGTTGCAGGAATTTACCTTTGATGTGAAATATGTGCCAGGAGGTAAAAACATCAGGGCAAGCTGGCTATCACGATTGCCTGTGGAAGATACTGAAGAAGGTTTTGTGCATTTTGAGGAGTATGAGTGCATAATGACCATTTATGATGCCACTGAACGTTTTAAATTCACTGAGAATAAGTTAAGGGTAATTGTTCAAATGATGAGTGTCTTTGCAAAGTCTAGGAGTATCTCCTTACTGGCTGGCCTACTGAAGACGCATGCGCTCTGAATTGCGATCTTCTGAGCAGGTTGCTTCAGAGTTGTAGTTGGTTAATGACATTGTTCTGAGACAGGATGCCTTTGTTCCTCCAGTTGCGGGTTGCAGTCTAAGATTATTTCTATTGCACATGAAGGGCATTTGGGCATTACAGCGACTGCCAAGAAGATTAAACAGCACTACTGGTGGACTGGTATTTTAGGGGTGGGCAGAGTTCTACTCCATGGTATTCTGCAGAGTTATCTAAAAACTCTGTGAAATTCTGCGGAGTTTTGCATGCAGCGGAATGGCGACTGTTCCTACCAAAACCCACAAACAACCAACCTGGCTGTCTGAGTACCAGCTCAGGGTCATACCAGTGCTTTATTCTGACCAACATCCAGTCGCTTGCCCTTTGGTATCCCCGTTCTCCCTTACACCCCAATCTAGTGTGGCTGACCTCAGTAACTCATAAACCACTGAGTGGAAGACGCACTAGCTAAATGCCACCATCTAACACGTGCTGTAGCGCCTTATGGTTATCCTACTCTCTCGCCAGGAACGCTGGGCCCAAGGCTGAATGTTGGCACAGTGAGGGAGATAGAGAGCCTTCGCACTGGCCCATTGACTGCTTCCCCAGAGTCTGCATTACGTAGAATATATGTTGACGCGAGGTGGCTGGGCGTGACAATAATACGGAATACATTACAGACCTGAAGTGACAGTGATGACAAGAAGCACCTATGGAGTCTACTACACGCTGTTTTCTCAAGCAGTTTCCACGCTGCAAGTGGGCCTCCTTCACTAAGCTTTTCCCTGCAGTTCTTTAGACTGTCCAGCTCTGTTCTCCTCCACCAGGCTCAACTCAAACAGCCAGCTGCGCTACCACACAAGTCTCTGAAGTCCAGAAAGTTGTGGGAGCCACCTTATTTTTCAAGTCACAGGTACTGATTATATGCATTGTAGTGTCCCACCTGCCATTGGTGGTCCGTGACAGATAGCCAAGACCTGAGAAGGATCTGGTTGTTGCTGCTATTGCGATAAACTTAGGAACGCACCTGGAGTGGAAGCAAAACTCCAGGATTGCTAGCAAGCATGGTGTAAATTGTGTGTAAGAAAGTTTTGTTTTTTCTGCACACATCGAAACAAAACCTAGTGCACTAGAACTGTGAGACACATACATAAGATTGTATTTGAACATGATGCGCATTCTGCACCATTTCACACACGGAGGTGGGGCCAGTTCATTTTTGACCACCAATGATGCCTAAAATACTGAGCAAGTCTCATACACTAGAGATTTAGTTGCACACACGTCAGGCTTGTGTTATACTATTTTGCAATAGGCCAGTGCAATCAGTGAGTTTTAATATAGCCTTATAGCCCGCTGCCGAGGGCTATACCAGTTGTTAAAGGCCCTGATCCTGAGTTATAGGCCACAGCTTTGATTTGGTAAAATACCAATCAAGCCAACCTGAATTGAGTAAAAGCAACCCCTGACACAGTGTTTCGCTCTACTTAGAGCTCTTCAGAGAGGTATAGCTTTGTCCAGACACAAGGGAGCACCCAGTATAAGTCAAAACAATACCCTTTCAGGCATAGAGTGACACATAAATTATGCAAAAAAGAAGCAGAGAACTCTGGGTAGTTCTCAAGTTTAGGTGGAAAGCAGTTCCTGTACAGAGCACTCTCAACACCAGCGACACTCTAGATCTGCTCATCTCAAATGTCTGCTTTCATTTTACAGCTCGGCATGGACAGCACTGTGCTAGTCCTATGCTTAAAGACTTTGCTGTAGAAATGGCAAAAGACTTTGTCCCTTTCTATCTCGGCGTGGATAGCACTGTGCTAATCCTATGCTTAAAGACTTTGATAGAAAAGCAGACATTTGAGGTGAGCAGATCTAGAGTGTCGCTGGTGTTGAGAGTGCTCTATACAGGAGCTGCTTTCCACCTAAACTTGAGAACTACCGAGAGTTCTCTGCTTCTTTTTGCATATATATATATATATATATATATATATATATATATATATATATATATATATATATATATATATATATATATATATACATATATATACATATATATACATATGAAAAGGAAAGGTTGCCCCAAGTTGAGCCGCACTCCCACAAGGTAAGTAAAGATTAGGGGAAGCCAAGTTGTGCCCATTGCGTCCAACAGTCCTGACACGTTTCGAGCATGCGCTCTTCATCAAAGGACACCTGCAAAGAACCACCAGCATAGTTAATTCCAGTATCTTCCCTTTATTTCAAATTACAATCACACTCAGATGAGCATATTGCTAAGCATTTTGGGACTGGAAGTCCATTCAAGTATTTTGGTGGAGTATATATATATATATATATATATATATATTCACTGAAAAAACCATAGGTTTTAGGGACAGTTATAGTTAGTTGGACATTGCACTCGTACAAAACCCGTGAAATTCCCCATTATAGTTAGTTCAGCTAACTATAACTCGCGCCCGCAATGCACTGCTGATGACGTCACATATTACATCACTCATGACATGGTCAGTGACATCACTGATGACATCACTGATGACATCTCAAATGACATCACTGATGACATCATCCAGTGACTGTGTGTTTCTGTAAAGTTTAAATATGTTTAATATATATAGGGAAAGGCGTATTGAAGAATGAGTGGGTGTATAAGTGTCTGAATGGATGATTTAGTACGTGCGTGACTGACTCTACAAGTGAGTGATTAAACGTATCTTACTGAATGCATGGGTTAGTGACTAAACTGTGTGAATGTCTGTATCCGTCTGTTGGTGTGTAAGTGGATGCATGGATTTGCGAATAGCTACATGAGTGTCTATATGGGTTATTGATTGGTTCTATGAGTATCTGTATGGGTGCCTGAGTGTTTGTGTGGATGGGGTGTGTGCGACTGTGCATAGATGTGTGAGTGGGTGATTCACTGGGTGGATGGTTTCAAGAGTGCATCTGTGATAGACTGTATGGGTGGGTAAGTGTGTGTAAGAGTGTGTTAGTGAGTGAATGTATGTCCCAGTGGTACATGTGTGAGTAACTACATATGTGAAAGGCAGTATATATGTGTATTGGAGTATATAAATAGCTATAAGCGAGAGTGAGTGATTGTGATAGTGGCTGTATGGATGAGTGTGTGCTTGTATCAGTGATTGTATAAGAGCGTAACAATGTGCTAGTATTTGTATGATTAAGTGAGCTGGTGTGTGTATAACTGTATAGGTGAGTAAATGGCAGTGTGTTTAATTATTTGCATGACTGACTAGGTGTGTGAGTACCTCTATGGATGAGTGGCGGTGTTTGAGTGTCTATGTAGGAGTAAGAGTGCATATGATAGTCCTGTACTGAGTGACCATAAGTATGAGTGACTGTACGGGTGAGTGAGTGGATGTGTGTGTGTAGACCTAAGAATCAGTGAGTGGGTACGTAGTTATTGGTGTTGGAGTGTCTATGGTTTTGCGAATGGCACTCTGTAATTTAGATTGGGTGTATCAAAGGTTATATTAGGGTGTGAGGAGCTGCATCAGATTATCACGTGGATGATGTCATCAGTGATGTCATTTGAGATGTCATCAGTGATGTCATCAGTGATGTCACTGACCATGTCATGAGTGATGTAATATGTGACGTCATCAGCAGTGCATTGCGGGGCGCGAGTTATAGTTAGCTGAACTAACTATAACGGGGAATTTCACGGGATTTGTACGAGTGCAATGTCCAACTAACTATAACTGTCCCTAAAACCTATGGTTTTTCAGTGAATTTCAAAGGTTTTTTAAATGCTAATTTCTAACTATAACGTGTCTGAAACCTATGGTTTTTTCAGTGAATTTCAAAGGTTTTTAAAATGCTAATTTGTAACTATAACGTGCCTGAAACCTACGGTTTTTTCAGTGAATTTCAAAGGTTTTTAAATGACAATTTTTAAATGTATTAATTTTTATATTAATTTTTTTCATACTGATTTACTACATTTTTAGAAACAATTTCTTTTACATATTTTATTTTTTAAATTACATTGTAATTACATTATACATTACATTACAAAAATACTTTCTCAGAATGAATTACTTTAGTTTAAATACTTTGCACATAGGCAATAGACTTTTAAGTACAGTAGTTACAGTTGTTGCAATGGGCAACACATTTTCAAACACAATGCAACATTCAGCTCAATGTGAATTTCTAGTTAAATGCAATTAGTTACTTTATGGATTACTTTTCTAACCACAGGACTGGATCCTAGATTCAGTCCTGGTACATCTCCTGTAAACAGTTGAGTAAAAGCGTTTTGGTTACAGTCGTGATTTTTAAGGAATATTATTGTATTTTAAAAGTTGACACAGAAACTTTTTCTCATAGAATCACCAATGTTATCCTATGGAAGGAAATTCACTTAGCAGGTAAAAACTGTTATCGTTACTTTTTCTTACTCAGTGTTGGATCCTGGATCCAGCACTGGTGCATCTCCTGTAAACAGTTGAAAGAATGCGTTTAAGTCATACAGGCGATTTTTAAGGAATATTTGTAGTTTGTGAAAATCGACACTTTGAAACTTTTCTGCTGAAAACCAGACAATGGATTCCTATGGAAGAAAATATAAGTTACTGGTAAGTACGGTTAAAATTACTTTTCAGGACCAGTACTGGGCTGAAAGATACAGCACTGAGGTCTCTCCTTATAACAGGTGAGTAAATCGGAATTCGTATTTCGGCTGATTTTAGAGGAATATTTGTATGTTTCAAAAATCAACACTTAGAAACTTTTTCAGCAAAAAGCAGGCAATGATATCCTATGGAAGGAAATTCAAGTTACTGGTAAGTACGGTTAAAATTACTTTTGAGGATCAGTACTGGGCTGAAAGATGCAGCACTGAGGTCTCTCCTGATAACAGATGAGTAAATCGGAATTCGTATTTCGGCTGATTTTAGATGAATATTTTAAAGTTCCAAAACTCCACACTTAGAAGAATTTCCAAGTGAAACCAGTCAATGTTAGCCTATGGAAGGAAATTCAAGTTACCGGTAAGTACGGTTAAAATTACTTTTGAGGATCAGTACTGGGCTGAAAGATGCAGCACTGAGGTCTCTCCTGATAACAGGTGAGTAAATCGGAATTCGTATTTCGGCTGATTTTAGAGGAATATTTTAAAGTTCCAAAACTCCACACTTAGAAGAATTTCCAAGTGAAACCAGTCAATGTTAGCCTATGTAAGGAAATTCAAGTTACTGGTAAGTACGGTTAAAATTACTTTTCAGGACCAGTACTGGGCTGAAAGATGCAGCACTGAGGTCTCTCCTGATAACAGGTGAGTAAATCAGAATTCGGATTTCGGCTGATTTTAGAGGAATATTTGTATGTTTCAAAAATCAACACTTAGAAACTTTTTCAGCAAAAAGCAGGCAATGATATCCTATGGAAGGAAATTCAAGTTACTGGTAAGTACGGTTAAAATTACTTTTGAGGATCAGTACTGGGCTGAAAGATGCAGCACTGAGGTCTATCCTGATAACAGGTGAGTAAATCGGAATTCGTATTTCGGCTGATTTTAGAGGAATATTTTAAAGTTCCAAAACTCCACACTTAGAAGAATTTCCAAGTGAAACCAGTCAATGTTAGCCTATGGAAGGAAATTCAAGTTACTGGTAAGTACGGTTAAAATTACTTTTCAGGACCAGTACTGGGCTGAAAGATGCAGCACTGAGGTCTCTCCTGATAACAGGTGAGTAAATCAGAATTCGGATTTCGGCTGATTTTAGAGGAATATTTGTATGTTTCAAAAATCAACACTTAGAAACTTTTTCAGCAAAAAGCAGGCAATGATATCCTATGGAAGGAAATTCAAGTTACTGGTAAGTACGGTTAAAATTACTTTTGAGGATCAGTACTGGGCTGAAAGATGCAGCACTGAGGTCTATCCTGATAACAGGTGAGTAAATCGGAATTCGTATTTCGGCTGATTTTAGAGGAATATTTTAAAGTTCCAAAACTCCACACTTAGAAGAATTTCCAAGTGAAACCAGTCAATGTTAGCCTATGGAAGGAAATTCAAGTTACTGGTAAGTACGGTTAAAATTACTTTTCAGGACCAGTACTGGGCTGAAAGATGCAGCACTGAGGTCTCTCCTGATAACAGGTGAGTAAATCAGAATTCGGATTTCGGCTGATTTTAGAGGAATATTTGTATGTTTCAAAAATCAACACTTAGAAGAATTTCCAAGTGAAACCAGTCAATGTTAGCCTATGAAGGAAATTCAAGTTACAGGTAAGTACGGTTAAAATTACTTTTGAGGATCAGTACTGGGCTGAAAGATGCAGCACTGAGGTCTCTCCTGATAACAGATGAGTAAATCGGAATTCGTATTTCGGCTGATTTTAGAGGAATATTTTAAAGTTCCAAAACTCCACATTTAGAAGAATTTCCAAGTGAAACCAGTCAATGTTAGCCTATGGAAGGAAATTCAAGTTACCGGTAAGTACGGTTAAAATTACTTTTGAGGATCAGTACTGGGCTGAAAGATGCAGCACTGAGGTCTCTCCTGATAACAGGTGAGTAAATCGGAATTCGTATTTCGGCTGATTTTAGAGGAATATTTTAAAGTTCCAAAACTCCACACTTAGAAGAATTTCCAAGTGAAACCAGTCAATGTTAGCCTATGTAAGGAAATTCAAGTTACTGGTAAGTACGGTTAAAATTACTTTTCAGGACCAGTACTGGGCTGAAAGATGCAGCACTGAGGTCTCTCCTGATAACAGGTGAGTAAATCAGAATTCGGATTTCGGCTGATTTTAGAGGAATATTTGTATGTTTCAAAAATCAACACTTAGAAACTTTTTCAGCAAAAAGCAGGCAATGATATCCTATGGAAGGAAATTCAAGTTACTGGTAAGTACGGTTAAAATTACTTTTGAGGATCAGTACTGGGCTGAAAGATGCAGCACTGAGGTCTATCCTGATAACAGGTGAGTAAATCGGAATTCGTATTTCGGCTGATTTTAGAGGAATATTTTAAAGTTCCAAAACTCCACACTTAGAAGAATTTCCAAGTGAAACCAGTCAATGTTAGCCTATGGAAGGAAATTCAAGTTACTGGTAAGTACGGTTAAAATTACTTTTCAGGACCAGTACTGGGCTGAAAGATGCAGCACTGAGGTCTCTCCTGATAACAGGTGAGTAAATCAGAATTCGGATTTCGGCTGATTTTAGAGGAATATTTGTATGTTTCAAAAATCAACACTTAGAAACTTTTTCAGCAAAAGCAGGCAATGATATCCTATGGAAGGAAATTCAAGTTACTGGTAAGTACGGTTAAAATTACTTTTGAGGATCAGTACTGGGCTGAAAGATGCAGCACTGAGGTCTCTCCTGATAACAGGTGAGTAAATCGGAATTCGTATTTCGGCTGATTTTAGAGGAATATTTTAAAGTTCCAAAACTCCACACACAGAATAATTTCCAAGTGAAACCAGTCAATGTTAGCCTATGGAAGGAAATTCAAGTTACTGGTAAGTACGGTTAAAATTACTTTTCAGGACCAGTACTGGGCTGAAAGATACAGCACTGAGGTCTCTCCTGATAACAGGTGAGTAAATCGGAATTCGTATTTCGGCTGATTTTAGAGGAATATTTTAAAGTTCCAAAACTCCACACACAGAATAATTTCCAAGTGAAACCAGTCAATGTTAGCCTATGGAAGGAAATTCAAGTTACTGGTAAGTACGGTTAAAATTACTTTTCAGGACCAGTACTGGGCTGAAAGATACAGCACTGAGGTCTCTCCTGATAACAGGTGAGTAAATCGGAATTCGTATTTCGGCTGATTTTAGAGGAATATTTTAAAGTTCCAAAACTCCACACTTAGAAGAATTTCCAAGTGAAACCAGTCAATGTTAGCCTATGGAAGGAAATTCAAGTTACTGGTAAGTACGGTTAAAATTACTTTTCAGGATTAGTACTGGGCTGAAAGATGCAGCACTGAGGTCTCTCCTGATAACAGGTGAGTAAATCAGAATTCGTATTTCGGCTGATTTTAGAGGAATATTTGCACAATGGTGAAGGGAGGGGCGGGGCCTGAGGTGACATCTGTGCAAACGCGCCCCGTGGCGCGTTTTAAGTTGGGGGATTAAGTCCCCTTGAATCATGAGGGTCCCTACGGGCCAACTAGCCCACCAGGAACCTCCAGTATGCGCCAGGAGGCTGCGTTGCAGAGACATGTACAGAGGCCACACCCCTTTTACACCTCTCTGCAACGCAGCTCTGTGGCACTTTCTGGACGTACCTGTTGGGCTAGTTGGCCCTCAGGGACCCTCAGGATTGAAGAGGATTTAATTCCCCATCTTAAAACGCGCCACGGGGCCTGTTTGCACACATGTCACCTGAAGCCCCGCCCCTCCCTTCACCACTGTGCAAACGCGCCCGTGGCGCGTTTTAAGTCGGGGGATTAACTCCCTTGAATCCTGAGGGTCCCTGGGGTGCAACTAGCCCACCATATACCTCCAAAAGCGCCATAGAGCTGCGTTGCAGAGAGGTGTAAAAGGGGCGTGGCCTCTGTACACCTCTCTGCAAGGCAGCCCCTGGCGCATACTGGAGGTTCCTGGTGGGCTAGTTGGCCCCAGGGACCCCCAGTATTCAAGGGGATCGTTCCCCTCTGCAAACGCACCAGGGGCGCGTTTGCAGAGTGGTGAAGGAAGGGGCGGGGCCTACGGGCCCGATCGTTTTTTTGTTTGTTTTTTCCCCCTGAAGGGGGCTGTGTAGCCCCCTTCCTTTTTCCTATTTTTAGGCCCTGGGGACCCCATCCCCCAGGGCCTTACCCCTTTTTAAATTAAAACTAAAAAAAAAACGGGAAGGGGGCCGCGTGGCCCCCTTCCCTGGGCCTGTATTGGCCCCGGGGACCCCATCCCCGGGGCATGGCCTCTTTTTTTATTTGGAGGGGGCTGCGTGGCCCCCCTCCTCAGGCCATTAAGGCCCCGGGACCCCATCCCCGGGCCGGCCTTGCACTTTTTTTTATTTTTTTACTTTGGGGAGGGGGCTGCGTGGCCCCCTCTGTGGCCACTTATGGCCCCGGGACCCCATCCCCGGGGCCTGGCCTCTCGTTGGGGACTGTGGGGGTCCCCAAGCCCCCACAGTCCCGCCGGCTCCCCGTGTCCTACGGGAGCCGGCATTGCTACACATGGGGAGCTGCTAAGATGCAGCTCCCCATGTGGAAAGCAATCAGCTTTGGATATTGGAAGAGAGAGCAGGTTTCCTGCTCTCTCTTCCAATATCCAAAGCAAGTTTGCAATGACAGGACGGGAGCCGCGAGGCTCCGTCCTGTCATTGCAAACAGCCGGCCCTGGGGGTGGCGGTCCCCAGGGCCACCACAGGCTCCAGGAGGAGGGCCGCGCGGCCCCCTCCTACATTTTGAAAGCCCCGGGAGGTGGTGGTCCTCGGGGCTTGGAGGTCCAAAACGGACCCCCATTTTAATTTTCTTAGTGCCCCGGGAGGTGGTGGTCCCGGGCGTGTGGGGCTGGAGCCCCCACACAGGTTTTTAATTTAAAAAAAGAAGCCCCGGGAGGAGGTGGTTCCCGGGGCTGCGGGAGGGCTCAGAGCCCTCCCGCACCATTACTACATAAAGCCCCGGGGGTGGTGGTCCCCGGGGCTTGGGGCCCTTAGAGGCCCCCACACATAAAATTAACCCCCCAGCATGCCCCGGGACTTGGCCCACCCGGTCTCCCGCGCTTCGATTTTTGTTTCGGCAGGATTCGCGCTCCTGAGCGCATCCTGCCGATTTAAAAAAAAAAAAAATTTTTTGCCCAGGGGGTCCTTGTGGGACCCCTGAGCAGACCTAGGGGTCAGGGTGTTTCTACCCTGCCCCCTTTGTGCGCTTTGCGCACTTGTTTCTGTCCCTCGGTTCTACCGAGGGACAAAATGGCTGCCAACACTTCCTGATTTGGAGTGTTGACAGCCAATTAACATAAAGCTCGTGCTCGGGAGGATCCGCGGCCCTAGATATATCTATCTTTTTACTTTTGATTTTCTCAGCAACTACTGAACGGATTTACACCATTTAACAAAAGGGTTCTTTCTGAACCAAGAGCTACCTCTTTGCCAAATTTGGTGTAATTCCGTTCAGCAGTTCGGGCTGTAGCCGTGTCTAAAGTTTCCTATGGAAAATTGCATGGGAAAACGCGTTTTGGGACCCCCTTTTTCTCGGCCCCGCTTGACGAATCCCCGAGACTTTCAGGGTAGGAGCGGACCGGAGCGCCCCACAAAGTTTGAAAATTTTGCGAAGATACGTCAACCGGCAAGAGAGTTATTTCAAATAGAATGTCGCGGATTTCCTATGGATAATAGGTTGTAACTATAACTATCTACTGGCGACCGCCAGTAGATAATATATATATATATATATATATATATACACATATACCTATAAAATAAAATATCATAATAAAAACATTATATTATAAAATAAAATACTAAAATATTTATACATTTATAAACCTACATTTTGCACTCCATTGAGTGCAACAGTATGAAAACTTATTGAATAGCGTAGGGGTAAAAGTTTATTATTGCCACTGCAATTACTGCAACAGTAGGAAAAGTGTTGGATAGCATAGCAGTAAAAATGACTATTCCCACTCCAGTGAGTGTAACAGTAGGGAAAGTGTTGAATAGCTTGGGGGTAAAAATTACTATTCCCTCTCCAATGAGTGCAACAGTAGGGAAAGTGTTGGATAGCGGAGGGGAAAAATTAGTATACCCACTCCAGAGAGTGCAACAGTAGAGAAAGTGTTGGATAGCGAAGGTGTAAAAATTACTATACCCACTCCAGAGAGTGCAACTGTAGGAAAATTGTAGAATAGAGTAGGGGTAAAAATGACCTATTCCCACTGCAATTACTGCAACAGTAGGAAAAGTGTTGGATAGCGTAGCGGTAAAAATTACTATTCCCACTCCAGTGAGTGTAACAGTAGGGAAAGTGTTGGATAGCGTAGTGGTAACAATTACTATTCCCTCTCCAGTGAGTGCAACAGTAGGGAAAGTGTTGGATAGCGTAGTGGTAACAATTACTATTCCCTCTCCAGTGAGTGCAACAGTAGGGAAAGTGTTGGATAGCGTAGTGGTAACAATTACTATTCCCTCTCCAGTGAGTGCAACAGTAAGGAAAGTGTTGGAAAGCAAAGGGTAAAAAATACTATTCCCACTCCAGAGAGTGCAACAGTAGGGAAAGTGTTGGATAGCGGAGGGGTAAAAATTACTATTCCCACTCAAGAGAGTGCAACACTAAGGAAAGTGTTGGATAGCGGTGGGGTAAAAATTACTAGTCCCACTCCAGTGAGTGGAACAGTAGGGAACGTGTTGGATAGCGTAGATGTAAAAATTACTATTCCCACTCCAGAGAGTACAACAGTAGGGAAAGTGTTGGATAGCGGAGGGGTAAAAATTACTATTCCCACTCAAGAGAGTGCAACACTAAGGAAAGTGTTGGATAGCAGAGGGGAAAAAATTACTATTCCCACTCCAGTGAGTGCAACAGTAGGGAAAGTGTTGGATAGCAGAGGGTTAAAATTAAAATTTCCCAAAAATTCAAATAAAAATAGAAAAGAAACAAAATACCGACTACAATATAAAAATTGTTAATAACACAAAAATAAAAAAATATATAAAAATGTTATAAATTACAAAAGATATAAAAATATTTGAATGTTAAAAAGTACTAAAAATGAACCACAAACATTAATTTATAAAAGTTTAAAAAAACATTTTATGAACAAATAACTATATTTAATATAAATTAATTATAATCAAAAATTAATTATTAATGTTTTTAAATAAATTACTTCACAAGACATTCCCCTATAAATGCACAAACAACTCCTACATAATTGACACAATTAACATATTTGACAATTAATTAATTATAATTACCAAACAATTATTAATTAATTATTAATAAATGAATTACCAAAAACACTATAAAATCGAAATATAAAATAAATACTAATAAATAAAAAAATATTAATTACTTTATTCAAATTAATTGCTTCCTACCCTATTCCCTATAAACCCACAACCCGCTCCTAAAAAAATAACACAATTTACATAATTATCAATTAATTAATTAATAAATTTGATAACCAATCAATAATTATTTAATAAAAATGTTATTATAAATACTAATAAATAAACATTAATAATTACTTTATTCAAATTAAATTACTTCCCACCCTATTCCCCTATAAACCCTCAACCCGCTCCTAAAAAATAACACAATTTACATAATTATCATTTAATTAATTAATAAAAAATAATCACCAATTAATAATTAAACATTTTTGTGTTCAATAAATACTAACAAATACAAATTATTAATTACTTTATTATAATTGAATTACTTCCTACCCTATTCCTCTATAATCCCAGAACCTGCTACAGAACTAAAATACGCAAAATGTTATTAACATGAAATTAATCACTTCTAAAAATTTCACATACATTAAGAAAAACAACTATACTTATACAAAAAAATTAGATCACATACTTTTAACATACATACTAAAATACAGAACACTAATATAAATATGGATATTAACAACAACATTTTTACAAACAATATTACTGACTTCGATATTACAGAAAAGGATATTTCTTACATTCAAGTCGATATTCTGGTCAACGATATTCTTGCAGTCGATATTATGTCACTTCGATATTCACAACTCAATATTCTGGCACTTCGATATTCACAACTCGATATTCTGTCTGTGCACCTATTGAACCGTCTTCAGATTCTGTGCATTCACCGGTATGTTTTTCTCAGGCAGACAATGAATACCTCGTACCTTAGGCCTCGCAGCATAAACAAGCCATCTCCACAGCACCCCTGGCAGGGCGCCTGGACACCCAGTCCGCCGCTGACTACTGCTTAGACCGAGCACACAAATCACAGTTTGGACTGGGGGCACGCATAGCATGATTTAGGGGATTTTTAATTAGGGGTGAGCGCTTGCCAGTAAACTCTGCACCACCAGCGCTAGGCGGAGTTTTTTTCCGAACCTTGCACTACAAACGGAGCGAGAAGTAGCAAAATTCTGCGAATTCCGCCGGCGGAGCGGACTTTGACGCCCACCCTTAGTATTGATGGTCAAGATAAATCTATATTGTCAAGTGTGCTGAATGTTTGTGTTTGGTTAAACATTGGAGAGTTAGTACAAACCCTTTATTTGTCACGTTAAGTGGCTTTTGGATTGTGGGAGAAAATCAGACTTGACTTATCAGGACCGTTCATTATCTTGAAGAATAAGAACAAATTGTAGCAATTAAATATTTCTCCAGGTGCGTATATTTTTAATTTGTCAAGATGACTGATACTCACACAGTTGTACAGTTTTTGGAATGTTTGTTTCAGATGGAGGGTCCATCTAAGGAGATAATAACGGATAATGGGACACATTTTGTCTTAAGAAACATGCCATTATGCATGTTAGATGAAATCATGTTGTTTCTAAGGAAACATGCCATCAAGCATGTTAGGGTGCCTTTGTATAGTCACTCTTCTAATGGTCCTGTGAAGAGGGCCAATCAGATGCTTAAAGAAGGTGTGAAAACTGCTGTGGCAAACAAGTTGAATGTTGGTAATTACTTGCAACAAGAGGTGTGGATTTACAACATTTCTCCTCACAGTACTACAGGTGTTGCCCCTTTTGTTCTCTTGAGAGGTAGGAAACCTCTTTCTTTTCTTAATCCTGCATTTCTGTCTGACATGATTGGCAATTCTAACAGTAACCTGGTTTTGGAAGTTATTCGTGAACAAGTGAGAAGCAAACAAAAGTGCTGTTAAGAGACATTTTGGCAAAATCTAGCATGTGAAAGAAATCGGTGTTGTACCAGGAGACTGGGTTTTCGTCAGAAAACATATGAAACTGATGAAAGTGGAGTTTACATTTTCCAAACCTACTAAAGTTGAGAAGTTTCTAAAAAGGCATTGCTTCTTGAAAAAAAAAGGTGGTGGAACAAGAATGCACTTGAGATACATAGCAAAGAGCAGGCTGAAATCATTAAAAATAATCTTGAGGGACTGAGTGTGGAGGAGGCAGATGTGGGTAATGGGGATTGGCTTCATCTGGGTGTTTTACATGATAGAACTGGTGATGTACAAGAAGAGAGGAAGGATGCAGAAGTACATGGTATGGGTGAATCTATCCCTGTGAGTGATGGAGGTGGTGATGGTCATGTGAGTGATGGATGTAATGTTGGCTGTGACACCTCTAGGAGTGTTAGAGCAAGATCTGTCCCTATCAGGTTCCGAGATTACAATAAGTTATGACTTTATTTTGTTTTGTGTTTTATTTTTGTTTTGCTTATTGTGTAAGGGAAGATGGTGTTATATGGGTATTGCAGTTTTCTTATCTAATGTACAGTAGTTCTATGGAAATGTATTAAGTGAAACCTTTGTATGTCGTAATAAAATGTTCTAGATCTAGGGAGGTTGGAGACACTTTTGCAAAGGTGCAGCTGGTGATTGGTCATGGGTTCCTTGCTGTAATAAACTCTTGCTTTCTTAGGTTCCACCAGAGTTTCTGCACATTTCTTTACCTGCACATGCAACAAGGACCTTTTGGGCACCACTTGCGGGTTAGGACTAAGTCTTCCAGAAGCCACCAGCAGGGTCCAGGGCAAATCCAGTTGCAATTAGTTAGCTAGGCTGAGCAGAGATTTGAGCTTTCTTACAGCTTTTTGCAGTATCCTGTTCATGTTATATTCCTGCTATCATCTCCTTCCCTGCTCAGCCAGTGTGATTGTGCTGTGTGCTGCATGGAATGTTGGAGTGATGATGCGTATGGGAATGTTGGGTGCCTGTGAGGTGAAGTGTGACAGTTGGAGAATGGGCTGAGCAGCAGGCAGGCTGCTCCTGGTGGGGGCTGCTTCACAAGAACCCTTCTACTTGAAACTTACTTCACTAAATCTACTTAATCTACATCCTCCCTGCGTGGACCTCCTTACTACATTATTTTGGATACAAGTTGGTGACTACCTATGTGCTACAACCAGATATCAAGGACCTGGCGAACAAAAGAAGACCTGAAGATGAAACAATCTACAGAGCCTACAGATGCTGGCAACACGATGTACAAGAGAAGGTATCCACTGAAAAGAATAACCGCAAACAAGAAACAAGGGAGTTCTACACAGAACAACATAGACGTCTACAATAAAGAAAAAAGTTCTTCACAGAAAACCAAAGTTGTCAACAAGAAACATGAAAAGACGAAGCACTACGCCTCTCAGCCCCACCAGTGTCATCACCATCTGACAGCCCTAGCCCAGGCGTTCTGTGCTCATCTGGGTTTCTTACTTGGGACGTTGAATTTTACAAGCACTGATTATGTCCTCAAGCCTACCAACCTAGAACTTGTGAATTATGTTGACCCTGAGGACATCCAAAAACATCACGGAGCTTGGAAAAACAATCCAGTCAACAAGGATGGGAAGAATGGTCTCTTCCCCCAATCCTCCACGGCAAGTCATACAGCACTGATGAATTCTGACTACAACAGAGTGTTTGTTGCTGGCTACAACCTGCCACTACGGTGCTTCGGTGTTTGGAAGACGCGTAGCTGCACAGAGCCAAAATGTGCTTTCCAGTTACATCACAAGTGGACAATTGTGGTGTTTGTCTGGTGAACTCTGTAGTACAAAGAGGAAATCTAAGGGGCCACACTGGACCTACATGGTTGTTCTCAAGTTGGCGTAAGCTATTTGTGCATTTTATTTCACTTTTTCCACCTCTTCTTCTATGACTGAAAGATACGACTTTCACTAACACTCTGTTATCTGTGGTGATAACATTTCTCCTCATGATGTCAACTCATTATCGTTTTTGTTGCCGTTATGACCGTTGCCATGGCTGTTAGTGCGCGTGAAGCCACACAAATCGT
Organism: Calotriton arnoldi; assembly: GCA_963921515.1. Classification (NCBI taxonomy): domain Eukaryota; kingdom Metazoa; phylum Chordata; class Amphibia; order Caudata; family Salamandridae; genus Calotriton; species Calotriton arnoldi. The sequence goes on from CAWUFW010004021.1 coordinate 1,555,324, forward strand.
CTCGTGGACGAGGACCTTCTGTTATGACACGCCTCTTCATTCTTCGTCGTGTGAAGCCTTCAGTGTAATCCCAGTTGCTAGGCAGCTTCCCCAGCTGTTCTAGGATGCTTTCCAAGATGTACGTGCCAGGAGCCACCCGGCACAGCGCAACGTGCGTGCCGCCATGTTTTCATCTTTCTTTTTTTTAGCTCTGGTGTTAATGGTGTTGATAGATCCTAGTGTTTGATGCTGACGAGAGGCACGTTTGTGTCTTTTCTGCTTGCCGTGTGGTGAAGGAGAGTGTACGCAACTGACCCAAGTGGTAGGCAACTCGCCTTTCACGAACTTCTTGTCTCGCGCCATGGTTCTTTTAAAAAGTGACATCAAGATTAAAGCCAAGCGGCTTTTCCTATTTTCGAGCACCAGAGGTTTCTTCATGTCTTTGCTGCATGCTGTTTGGTGATAGGAAAAAGCACAGTAGACAGTGCATGCCGCCTAGATGGGTCCCTAGTGGTAACTTCTTCTTGAAAGGTGGGTTTCTATTCTTTACTTGCCTACTGCACCATCGGGGTCGATATTAGCATCTGTCGACTTTGACTTGTGTGTATGTGTGTTCTTGGTGACATGCACACCCCAATCGGCAAGAGGCAAGGTTTTCTTATTAAGAAACCTGGAGTTTCCACACAGGATCGCGGTGACAAGCTCACCCCAAACTTTTGCCGTCAGCATGGACTTTGAATCACCTACTGCAGTCTGGACTATGCTCACTACAACTTTCTGGGAACTGTTTTACTTTCAATTTAATTTTGTGATAAGTAGCTGCTTTGCTGCTCATATCCTGCTTGGGATTGTTCCTTGGGTTAATTTTGCCTGTATGTACATTACACTGTACTCTCCCTTACATGAGGGACAGGAATGGGTACTAGACCCATTTTATTACAGTACATTTCTCTATATGGGTGTTTTTCTCATTTGTACGAGTTCACGTTGTCAACCTTTTCACAGGGTACATTCTGATGGGTTTTATTCCCATTTATGTTCGCTTTTCACCCTTATGTTAGGGGGTAGGTATTGGGTGTCATTCCCATTCATGTTAGCTTCCCTCCCTATGCCTGGGGGTAGGCTATGGGTTTCAGTCCTATTCACAGTTTCTTCCCTTCCTCAGTTCACTGGGTAGGTCATCAGTGTCAGTCCCATCTACATTAGCTAATCACCTTTATGTCAGGGGTAGGCAATGTGTTCTAGTCCCATCTTCATATACTTTTTGTACATTTTTACCCTTACACAGGGTGTGTCTTATGGGGTGTTAGTCCCATTTCTGCTAGTGGTTATCCTCACACGAGGGTTGTCCCTATGGGTGTCATTCCCTTACACTTTTCTCGCCACTAGCTTTGCATTATTACTCCCCTGTTGGGGTACAGTTTATTTTGAGTCTACACCTAGAATTTGCTATTATTTTCTCGCAATGTTATGTTTATATTATGTCACATTGTCAATTTGAAAATGGGGGAGGATGAGTGATACTTTCTGTATTTTCTTCTCATCTTCTCTGTTTTCTCGCTTGTTCAGTTCTCCTCATGATGTCTTATCTTCTTTTTGATCCTTGGAATCTGGACTATATTTTTTTGTTAGTCTTCCTTTGTCCTCCGTCTTTCCCCTATTGCTGTGTGATTCTCGTTCTTCCTTACAGGAGGAGATCCTTCCCTCTCTTCTTCGTGTGTCTGGACGGAGTCAAGTGTTTAGTTCCTGTTGTGCTATGTCCTGCCTCCTTGCTTGCCTGTTTGGCCAGTGGGTGTGTCTGGGAGTAGTCATTGGTGCTCTTACGTCTATCTGCTACTTGTTATTTATTTTCCCACTTATCATCTTCTATCTGATTGAAATTTTAGAAGGGGAGGATGGGTTATATCAATCTGTGTATAATTAGCTATTGCTCTTTCATCATATACTCCCACCTATCTTTCTGCTCTCTCCTCTTTGTTCTCTTCATTGCATCTTTGCAGCTGCACTTGTGTTCCTCACTTTTATTCCTTTTTTTGGTTTACATTGTTTTATCTTCTTTCAGGTAACAACATTTATGCTTCTGTTATATAAGAAAGGGGGATATGTAGTATCCTGTTTATGTTATATTCCTGCTATCATCTCCCTCCCTGCTCAGCCAGTGTGAATGTGCTGTGTGCTGCATGGAATGTTGGAGTGATGATGCGTATTGGAATGTTTGGTGCCTGTGAGGTGAAGTGTGACAGTTGGAGAATGGGCTGAGCAGCAGGCAGGCTGCTCCTGGTGGGGCTGCTTCACAAGAACCCTTCTGCTTGTAACTTACTTCAATAAATCTACTTAATCTACATCCTACCTACACTTTTATGTTACTGGAGCTAAACAGGAGACTAACAAACTACCCCTTGAAGTCCACTCTTCTTCAGCGGGTACAAGTGAAGAGCAGGTCCAGGCCTTAGGATTTCTCTCCACAGGTTCAACAGATGGAGCAGTCCTTCTTCTGTCTTCCACAAGTCTAGAGGAATTCTGAAGAGGGTAGTGATAATGCCACTTTTATGCCCAGTGCCAGCCTGTGGATGATGGAGACTCCTGGCCACTCCCTGACCAAGGGGGTAAAGGTTCTCATTGGTGCCCCTATCCACTTTTGCGGCGCTCCCTGTGTGTTTTCTGTGTAAACTTTCTGACAGTGGCACTCTCTATCTAAACCCAATATGGCAGAACCTTTTGATGTAAAGCCACTAAGGTCTGACTTCATTTTATGTAGGCCTATCTCCATCTTAGATAATGGAAGTCACCATATTTCCTTATTAAAGCAGAATCATTGTCATGTCTGTCATTAGAGGCAAATGTCGTCTTACCTTATTTTTCTTAGAACTGTAAAGGTGTCAAGCCATGCAAGTAATGACATATATAACACACTTAGGGGCCCATTACGATGTCGGGCGGAAGCACTACCGCCGTGCTGTCGGAGGCAAAAACCACCAGTTACCGTCCGGCCGCCGCGGCCCACACGCCCGCCAAATTAGGATGTGAAAAATCACCCAAACACCGCCCGTAAGCCCGCGACGCCGTCCGCCATCAAAGTGCGCCCGTTCACGTAGCTGCGTGGCCCAATGGAGACACACCGTCCGACGAAATCCCGTACCACCCGGCGTACAAATTAGGATGCCGCAAACAAACAGCTCCCCTGGCTAAGAGACACCGCACGTGATAGCAAGGCGGAAACACGACCGCTGAGCACGGAAACAAAAAAGGCGGCCCACCCCGAGCATGAATCCAGCACTGCAGGCCATCCCCATGCTCTACCTGATGCAGCACCCAGGAGTCAACGTGGCGCGGCGACGCAGGTAGGCAGACACACAACAAGGGCACGCAAACAGCGCACACAGTGCAAGGGCGGAAAAACTGTACATGCCCCCCCCCTGCGTGCACACGACACATCCACCACTGCACCCGCAAATGTCACACCGGCCAAAATGAAACAACTCGCAACAACCGGGCACACACTACCTGGGACCAGGAACTAACGTCCCCGTCACGGCACCACAGCGCAGGGGCGATGACGCAGCTACACATGCGCACAACGCTGAGGCCAACGACAGCGCCATGAATGCGCCGCACACAAACAACACAGGGTTACAATTAAACACCACACACACAAGCCCCACCCAGAACGCACATGTCACGTGGCATTCCTGCATCAGTCATGTCCCCAACCGGCAACTCACAGTTGCCAACCTGACGTCACACAACTGACCCGAACAGGGCAGTGATGTAACGCCAAATTAGGACACACCCCTGTGTGCAAAACATGGCGAAGCACACAGCGGCGGCTACATCACCCAGCACAATATGGACCCCGTCGGCAAAAGGTACGCCAGTACCATACAAAAATACCAATACCACCCTGCACCCAATACCAATACATGCAATATGTAACATCAAAAATCCCGGGGACTGGCAACAGGTGGTTCCAAGTATAACACCCACACACAAGGCCCAACGTATAGCGGAAACGCAGCGTGCCGCCCACACACGGGAGAGCAGATAGCACTGAATGGCCTTCCATACCCACACCGAAACCACATTTCAACTAATCAAGCAGGACAATACAGTCATTATCCCAACGAAAAGCCCAACAGAGGCATGCCGAGGAAACCGTCCACTGGGCAGATAGCGCACAACATGAAAGAAAGTTCAGAACACAAAAAAGAAATAATACCACTCCTCCATGTGGTTCACATGCAAGTTATCTGAATGAGTCAGACACCACTGACCTTGACCATTCATAGAAGCATGTGGGATGAGGGCCTGTGGCCTCCGCACAAGCTACTATCACCCAAGTCCTGCCTCCGTACGAACATTACAGAATTCCCAGCAATGTCGGAGGTTGCACTCTGCAGACTGCACAGACAGCCGGAGCACGCCATCACATCGCCCTGTAGCAAAATGGCAGTTGCACCACTGCTTCCCAACTATGCCGGACAGATGAAGCTGTACATCCAGAGCCTGCTACAGATATTGGGCTGTGAAAATCTGGCCTTGCTGAATGTAAGTTACTGAGTAACTTACCGCATCGCAATGTTCAGCTGCGTCATCCCCGTCTTCTACTGTCGGAGGTGTCCCTTCCACTGTCCTGTGGATTTATGTCTCTCCAACCCAGCATGTCCAAAGGCGGACCTGGTGCAACTCTTCTCCCCCCTGGACGTCCACGACAGGATCTGTTCAGTCTATGGGGGCATGGCGTATGTGGCTGCAATCGGACCCACACTGCAATGGGACCACTGTGCCTCCACAAAACGGATTCTGGATCACAGTTTCATCGAATGTCATCCAACATGTCCCATCAGGCTCCTACAAGGGACAACATACGATGAACACATTGCCAGCCACCATCCACTTCATTGGATGGCATCCATGTATACCACCAATGCCATGGAAGCCCTGCTGGAAAGTATTGCATACCTGACAACCTGTCAATTCGTCGGGCCCCAACGCCATACCCCCTATTGAACAATGATGTCCTACACCGTACCCATGCTTGGCTTTCGCACGGACTGGGCAGTTAGCTGTACCACAACTATACCATACAACCTGCAACTAACACCACACCATCAACTCCACTGCCATGACATCGGACATTTTCGTGATATGCACTCTGTTTCTCACCACATCCAGTAACTCTGCATGAACAGGGGGAGGCAGAGGTATGGGATTTGTGTATGGCAACCACATGGACAAAACTGCACGTACAACTATGCCATAATATGTATCCTGCGCACATGAACATATGCACCGGTCACTGGACAGTAATCGGTCTGCTGTAGTATGTGAGAGCTGTCACCTCACCTTTCTCTGTACTTCCGTGCCAGGACCTTTGCATGGACAACAAATGCATCCCCCAACAACATGACCCCAGTGACTGTGTCATGTCCAGCAGCCACCACATTGCAACAACTAGTGAGACGCTGTTGCATGCACGTAGGCTCATGCCCTGATGTCACCTCTCACGCAGGTTTGTCGGAGTATCTATTGCAGCAAACCTGTAACATGGAACTGAGATGTACTGTGCCCATGATGTCAAGCGGTCTGGTAGGCAAAATGAATACTGTCTGTGTCAAAGTCAACAGCTCCTCAGTAATTAGCAAATGTACATTAGCACAGCAAGAGCAAAGTAGTTGTAACTCTGAAGCCCACATCCCACAGTCAACAACTAATCACATGTACCCCTTCACCCTATGCTATGTGTAATCATGCTGAGTATATCCTCCACATGCATTTTGCTGCCAGTAGTGTCAACTATACTGCATCACAGAGGACATAAGTCCTAATGCATGGCTTGAAGTAAATATGTGTCTCGCCTGAATCATTTCACAAACACAAGTACGAATGAGAGAGGATGAGAGTGTGTGAAGTACACTGCAGCCTTGAGATGACCATGTAGTCCACTCTCATTGGATGTCAACACAAATGAGTAGCCGCAACAGTGGCCACAGGGAAATACCACAGCTCGTGGAGCAGGACTAGTCAGACTCTGAAGTTGCCCGAAAGTTCATCACATCAACACTGACGGCCAGCACACTACAAAGCACAGTCCTACACATGTCTACAATTTCCCACACAGTCTGACCACACACTCAGCAACCACAAGTAGGAGCCACGCTAAAGCATGCCACAGCAATGCCTGACAAAACACACACACGACATCAGTGTGGGAGGGCAGCACTGCACAGTGAGTAAGAACTGCAGAAATGCTGACATGCACAATTGCACTAGACACAATCTTGACAGTCACACACCCTGCACACACACAACGTCTGAACCATAACAAGTAGGAGTCAGCCTGAACTGCAAGGACACACCCACACACTGCATACTGTGCAACATACAACACACACATCTCATCATATTCACAGACCTCAACACGGTTACAAACATCCACCATAGGCCTGGGTAACATATGTGTGTAGTCGACATGGCCACAACACACACACACACCAACGCTACCACAAACTCACACCACGTACACCACACACCACCACCTCCCAAAGGCACACATTGAAAGTAAGCCACGTGCCCAGCCACAATGCACATCACATGACTAACATACATCTACAGTGCTGGCCACACAGCAAGTAAGCTCACACATGCCCGCATACTCAGCGCATGCTGCCAGTCTACCTGTGGCTAGACTCACACCCTGTGCATTGCATGCACGCAAACATGACACGGATACATTAACACAGAAAATAACACCAAATACATGCAGTCAATCCGTTGCACTGAACAGCAGATTCATCACACACACAAGTAGCTGAGTCTGAAAGAAGTGAAGTCCCAGCCACGTGTACAACACATTGGAATGTGAGACCAGACATTGCAATTGCTGAGGTCACATACATGGCATCTGCCCCACTTAACCAAGCACACACTGCAACAACTGCAATCATCAACTACACAGATACAACCGACTACAGGAACAACAGCATCCAGTCACAGATTACATCGACAGGCGCCATTACTCATCAACCCCAGGGACAGCGCCCAGTTCGATGTGCCGAGTAGTGTCACGAAGTGCTGCGGATGCAATGTGTGTGAGTGTGCCCTTCCATGGCCAGCCAACACTGCCAAGGCAGTCACAATATCCATCACAGCCACCACTGTCTCAGAAGGAGATGTCTGAGTGTGCCTACCAATCTAACAGGATGCCAGTACGACTCGGTGCTGTGTGTGTGCAACGGGACAGTTGCAGGTACGGCCCTGAGAGAGTAGCACAACTGTGGAAGACACACATGTGTCATGTGAAGCGGGAGTTACGCTTGGCTCAGGTGGGTGGGTGTGACGGGTAGGTGCGCACATGCAATGTTGAAACACATTGTGTTGGGAGGAGTCTGGAGCACTAGATTACTGCTGTCTTGGGCATTTGGAAAGACCACCTGTCTGGGGATGAATGTGAACACGTGTGTGCACAACAGGCGGCCACACGAACAATGCTGCATCAGGTGCAGACGTCAGCACACCCTCTGGGGACATGCTGGATACTGCTGTGCGTCCGCCAGGCCCTTGCCAAGGCACTCACATCCCCTGTCGACCAGGTGTACCCCCAACATTGTCCACCTGCACAGTCTATCCAGGGCACGGGATGGCAGTGGAGCATGGTGGGTGAGTGGTCATGGCACGCTCCTCCTGGTCACATCACGCAGTCAACACATCCTCATTGTGCAGCATGGCACAAGTCAAATATAAGTAGTGGGGGGACGCACACATCACGAGCGGGAGTGACGTCACGGAAGGTGGCTCGCACCATCTCACTCATTGCCTATTTCCCCACACACATCACATGCCATTGCAACAGAGAAGCCAGCGCGTGCACAAGCAGCTCCAAGCTCGCCCCAGAGAGGTCAAAGAATGAATGTGTGGGTCCATTAGCTCCAGTTGTATGCGGCCTGGGCCGCTAGGGCAGCTACAGCCTCTGCGTGTTGCAGGTGGTGTATCCGGACTGCGGAGCCTGTCATGCATTGTCAATGTTGTCCGGGTCTCGAGTCGGGCCACCACGCAGGTGGACGGCGTCCCGCCACTGATTATACCGCGAGACAGACTACTTGTTCAAATGGACCCACACATACACTCCTTGGCCTCTCTGGGGCGAGCTCGGAGCTGCCTGTGCACGCGCTGGCTTCTCAGATGCAAACGCATGTTGGGGTGAGCGAGGGGAGGCCAGAAGTCTGACGGTGCAAGCCACCTGCCAACACGTCACATCCGGCCGGGACGTCAGCGTCCCCCCACTCCTCCTATTTAGGACTCGTGCACTGCTGCCGTCAGATGTGCCACTCCCCAGGGGGGTGGAGAAAGGGTCAGGAATGTCACTCTGAGATTGGTGCAGTTGAAGGCACACCTTCACTGGGGGCAGTGCTTTAAATGGGCCGGTACTCACCGGTACTGAGTACCGGCACCTCTTATTCTTATCACCCTGAGTACCGGCACTTCTCTACGGCCGTGGAGAGTACCGGTACTCATGGAGGGTAGGCGCATTGGCCCCTAGTGGTAGTAGCCTGTCTCTTAGTTCATCCAAATCACTTCTAAAGCCCTGAGCTGAGCCGCTGCAGAACTATTCAGCGGGGGCTGATTTGCATGAAATCACAGTGTTTCCCGTCATGCTGTGTTGCAAGGAATCAAGGCAGCCCAGTTACAGCACAATGAGGAAAGGCATAGGAGGTGAAAAGGGCTTTAATCCCACCTGATTCTTGTGTGAGCGTCTGCTTATGTGGATCTGTTTGCCTGCTTGTGTGTGCGTGTTCTTGTCAGAAATATGACAAAATAAGGAAAGGTTGAAATATTATTATGTGACATTCCGTTTGTATAAGGAATTAGCCTGATTTGTTTATGAAAAGGCATTTCTCGTGTGTATTGCAACTAGTATATAAGCCGATGAACTTCGCATGTCTTGCATTTAGCCCCTCCCCTAGCCCCGCCCACTCGACACATTGAAATGAGTACCTGCACTATATTTTCCCATTTAAAGCACTGCCTGGGGGTGACAAACATTGGACAGTCTGGTGTAGTCCACCCACGAGTACATGTGGGCCCTCCATGAGCCATGTCACCTGTGGCTAAGTGATGTCATGGGCAATGACGGAAGTGAGGAGAGCTGTCTGCCCCACGTACAGATGGCGCATCAGCTCAACAGACCCAGCACTGAGGGCAGCAGGGGTCACATGTGCAGGGGCAGTTGTGCCTGGTGTGAAGGCACATGCATTTTGACAGCACATCGAGCAATGTGTAGTCTGCCCACATCTAATCTCCATTGTCAGGTGGACCTACAAACAGATCAGAAGGCAACACATCTGTGTGGCTGTACCCACTGTGACCAACACTGCGCAACCATCAACGTACTCGCACTGTGAATGGCCCACCCCGCAATGGAGGTCACATTCAGTGCCACTATCTCTCACACACATCCCTATCACGAGGCATGGTGTGTCCAATAGACAGTGCTGAGTTAGCGCTTATCCGGAGATTCCTGAACAGAAGACACATGTAACCCACTTGGCAGTCTGTGTTGTCACCTACTGGCATTGAGCTGTCAATGTGTACACCTGTCAATGCGTTTTGGAGGTGTGATCCGTACAGTGCTGTACATAGGGTGAAGTAGAGACATCAATGACTGTCTCATATCCCCACGTGCAACAGGACCCACTTGTTTTTGCCGCTCAGCCTGTGTCCATAGCGTTGTTGGTGTGTGCCATACTCACCCAGCCTCGGAAGCTGTGTCAGGCACAGCAGCCAGTTCTATTGCCGTGGTGTTGCCGCTTCCCAAATATGCAGTGTGACATCATCATCAGGCCTTACAAGTTTGTAAGGCCTAAATCCCCATGTGCATGCTCATAGCAATGGTTTGTGTCACTGCTCATTGCTATTGGTAAGGGGACCTGTGTAAGTGTATTGGGGCTGTGCTGTCCCTACTTGTCAGCTGTTCTGTGATTCAATTGCTTTGTCTGGAATTCGTGTTTTGTGTATGTGAACATGCCATGTGGCGTGTTGCTTTGACATGTGTCCACTTCCATCTCTCCTAGGAGGAGACCAAACATACATCGCCCCTACCAATTGCTGTCAGACATGGAGGATGTGGAGGTAATCGGGAAATTCCGTCTGGACTGACCCACCCTGCATCGCCTATGTGCCTTGTTGGAACCCCACCTCCGTCCTCGCAGGGTGTATCCGACTGCATTCACCCCCACGGCTAAGGTGATGGCTGCACTGCATTTCTTCGCCACTGGGTCATTCCAACACACAGTGGGCAGTGGAGGTGGGATGTCCCAGCCCATGTTCAGCATGGTGCGGGATGTACTGTCAGCTATGATGCTGTACAGGAACCGGTACATCCGATTCCCCAGGGCTCGTGATTTGGCGGCAGTGAAGGGTGATTTCTATGCCCTTGGACGCATCCCCCACGTTGTTGGTGCAATTGATTGCACCCATGTTGGCCTTGTAGCACCACAGGCGATGGGGAACATCTATCGCAACAGGAAACACACACACTCCCTGAATGTGAAAGTGGTGTGCCTTGCGGACATGGTCATAACACATGTGTGTGCGAAGTTCCCAGGATCGGCACATGACTCGCACATCATGCGCAACAGCATCCTCCCACGTCTGATGACCAATCTGCAACCGGACCGTGCTTGGATTGTTGGTGAGTATGTGTAGTCGTGTAGCGTGCTGGGTGTGTGATGCTGTCTTGTGTACAGTTGGAATTGCAACGATTCTCTGTATTCCTCACACCCAGGTGACTCTGCTTATCCGAATGGGCCTTGGCTGCTCAGCCCATTACGTCATCCTCGGACACCAGCTGATGTCCGATACAATGAGGCACATGGCAGGGCCAGACGTGTGGTAGAGCAGACTTTTGGCCTCCTGAAGTCCAGATTCAGGTGCCTGGACTGCACCGGGGGTGCACAGGCATACTCCCCACAGAAGGTGTGCCAGATAGTTGTGGCATGCTGCATGCTGCATAATCTGGCTATTCGCAAGCAGATCCCCCTAATAGTGGATGACGGTGATCAGCCAGGGCCCCCGCCTGCAGACCAGGATGGGTCCAGTGACGGGGACAGTGGAGAGGAGGAAGCTGTGAATGTGCGTCAGCAGCTCATCGCCCGCTACTTCACTTGACGGTGAGTGACCATGTCCGACGGCTGATGTAGCTGTAGTTGTGCAGGTGTATGTGTGCTCTGTCACGGAGGCCTTTTGTTCACTGAGTGCTGTGTGGCAATGGTCCATGTCCAGGGTAGTATGCCACTGACAGTGGCTGTGGCATTGTGCCCTGTTGCTCTGTGAGCTGTGTGTACATTGCTTGTAGTTGGTGACAAGTACTGTGTGATGAGTGTGTGACACACTCATTGAATGGACTCTTGTTCTGATTTTCACCTCTAGGTCCCTACAGCCTCTCCTGGACTATCGACATATCACACAGCAGATGCATTTCTGATCATGGTGGCGGTTGCACATCGTTGAATAAACACAGGGCACAGACAGCAGAATGTGATACAGGTGTATTTATTTACAGCGGTGACATTTTATTGTGTGCAAGGTGATGACAAAAGTGGTGCATGCTGTGACAAGGAGTTTACGGTCATGGCTGCGTGATGGTCAAGGTGTACCCATGAAGTTCTATGTCCACAGTCCAACAGACACATGCCATTCACATGGCAGTGTGGGGTAGGATCGTATTACAAGTCAATGCAGTAGGTGGTCAAGGTGGCTGGCTGACTCACTGGCGTTTGGAGCATGCGAAGTCCTCTCTGGACACCTGTTTCCTCTTCGGACGGCCCCTTCCACGTTTGGAAGGGGGGGTTGTGGTGGTGACCTGCTGGTGGTGGCTGAGGAGTGCTCACTGGCTGTGGACGCTGGGGAACTCGATGCTGCTCGACCCTGCGCCACAGCAGACGGTGGCGGAGGTGGTGTTGCTGGCCTTGCTTGTGCCCTCACCACCACCACCAGCTGGCCCATGAGGTCCACGAGTTGGTCCATTTGTGCGTCCATGGACCTCAACACCCCAAGGACCTCCCGCGTGTCGGAAGCCGACCGGGCCCATTGTCCTTGGGCCTCTTCATAGGCCCCAAGGACTCTGTCAATTTGCGGCAGGGCTTGGCTCCCAGGCTCCAATGGCGTTGGCCTGACCCTGCTCCTCCCACCACTACTGCTGCCACCGACCGGCCCACTGGCCACATTGCTCACCACGGTCCTCGGTCTGGCTCCCAGGGTGGAGCCCGACGGCCGTGCCACCCCTTGGGCAGGGGCTGTGGCCAGGGATGGCGTGGTGGTGGTGGTGGTTGCGGCGGTGGTGGTGGCCGCAACGACCGTGGCAGCAGGGGTCTGTGACTGGTCAGCAGCCCTGGGTGATGTGTTGGTGGGTAGGAGGGGCCCTGGGGAGCGGTTGGGCCCTGCCACTCCAGATGGGCCTGCTCGGTGGTCCTCGTCCGAAGAGGTGTCCAGCTCCTCTACATCCGTGAGTCCGAGTCGGGGGCTTGCGGACTGGCTGTGCTGGCTGCTGTCTCCCTCTCCAGCATCCAGCAGTTCGGCACCTGTGGGGAGAATGAGATAGGTTATTGTGTTGCACCTTGCGAAGTTTGTATTGGTTGTCTGACATTCACAGTTCGTGCACTGTCGTGCACAGGTTTCCCAGAGGCGTGTGTGTGGATGTACGATGTGTGTATGCGTGGGCAAGGCAATGGAACTGTGTGATGTGATCTTGTGGCATGGGACGGATTGGCAATGACAATCGGTGTGTGTTGCTGTACTCCTACATTTTGTGGCTTGGGTGTATGCGGGCTCCAGACCCCTCAACGCTTTTGAGGTGACATATGGTTTTGGGGTACATACTGTGACATATGGGTGCAGAACAGGACATGTGTTTGGGCAACATGACAGTGCAGAGACAAAGGTGTGTGTATGTCTAACATACCCGGCATATCTGCTCACTGTTATAATTTTTGGACATTACATTGGAAGCATTGTTGTGAGTGAGTGATGGTTGTGTGCCACACGACGTATTGCAGATGGGCCAATTCCTTGGTGTGCGTGCTTCCCTCAGCCATGTACATCAATGCAGTGCTCTTGGGGTGTTGACTATATTATGTATGTTGTTAATCACAGAGTGACGTGCTATTCAGTCACTCCAGACACATTATTTGTCATGGGAAGGTATCTTTGCATAAGTACTGTATGAGGGCAAGCTGTTCGGATGACATACCTTACATGACACTGGGGCTGACAGATGAGATGGATGATATGTTGAATGTGCATTGTGTGCCTGTGTGTTTCATGGGTCCAGTGGTGTTTATGTGCATTATTGTGGTTCCACGCTGTTACTTCTAGACAGGTTGGACTTACATGGGCGTTGTTGTACGTTGAGTGGGTAACAGGCAGTAACGACTACATGGACAAGACTTCGATGGTGTTGCTGATGTGTGTGATGAGTGGCACAGTGCCCGCCGTGTGGGTCTGTACTCCAGTGGGACTTGTGCATGCAGACGTGGCTCCTTAGGTGTTGCTGTATTTGTGATGGGTCATGTGGGCTATGACTCTGTAATACATGTCCGTGTGCACATTGGTCACATGATTATGACAGGGAGCAGTGCTGCGTGTTCCTCTGCTACGTGACATGTCCCATATGTTAGTCGTACTACAGTCCTCATGCCTACAGACACACCGCCCTGTACAGTTGTCTACCAACCGGTTGGTTTGGAGGGCGCATTGCAATGGATGCCACATGGTTATGGGAGGGAGGGGTGCTCCATGTTGCTGGTCTGTGGGAGTGGTGGCGGTGTTGTGAGTTGTGGTGATGGCTTACCACCCACAGAAACCCCTCCATGTACGGTCAGATATCTACCTGTCGGCTGAAGGTGTGCACTGCAGTGGCTGACACATGGGTGTGGGGTGTGCTCCACCTTGCTGCGCTGTGGGACTATGGGCCTGGTGTGTGTTGTACTTCAGCTGTCCCCCCTCCCACCCACTGACTTTGTGTTCCGGCTACTTACCTGTTACTTGTCGGTTAGTGCAGCTGTGGCTGACACATGGGTGTGGGGTGTGCTCCACCTTGCTGCGCTGTGGGACTAGGAGCCTGGTGGGTGTTGTACTTCAGCTGTCCCCCCTCCCACCCACTGACTTTGTGTTCCGGCTACTTACCTGTTACTTGTCGGTTAGTGCAGCTATGTCTGACACATGGGTGTGGGTGTGGGGAGTGCTCCTTCTGGCGTTTCTGGAGTACAGGGGGACCTGGTGGGATTTGCGGTGCTGGCTAACTGTACACATGCCCCCATGGTTTGGTTAGTTGGTGGCTTTGGGCTGAGTGTGTGGGAATGTCTGTTGCATGTGTGAGTGATGTCTTGTGTATTGTGTACTGGACATGGGGGTGTTTGTCCCTCGGAGCTATAGCATTGTGGTAGTGCATGTGAGTACATAGCGGTGTGCTGGTATCCATTTGTTTGTACTTACCAGCCTCCACTCCCCCTGGTATTCTGGTGAGACTCTCCGGATGTAGGATGCCTCGCACCTTCTCGTCCCACGCCTTGAAGGTCTTGAATAGCGCGGGATTTCCTCCGCCAGTTCTGTCAGCCAGCTGCTGATTCTTGGCCTCCTTCTTTTTGACCACTCTTTTCATGTCGTGCCACCTCTTGGTGATTTCGGCTCTGTTGCATGGCACGTTCCCGACTGCATTGACCTGGTCTATGATCCTGCTCCACATCTGGTTTCTGGTGGCTACTGGTGTCTGTTGGACCTGGTTGCCATAGATTTGTGGGTGCACCTTGATGATCTCGTCGACCATGACCGTCAGCTCAGTGGAAGTGAACTTTGGCATTCTCTGTGCTGCCATGGTGTGTGGTTTGGTGTTTGTGGTGCTGGTGCGGTGTGTGTGTGTGGTGTGTGATGTGCAGGTGGTTTGTGGTGCCGGTGTTTGGTGGTGGTGGTGGTGGTGGTGGTGGTGGTGGGTACGTATCTGTGGTGTGCTGCTGTCCTTGCTTTGTCGCTGTGTTCTCTCCTCTCGTCTTGGCTTTGTAGTGTTGCAAGGGATTGTGGTCTGTGAAGGGGCTGCTTTTGTACTTGTGGGTGTACCCACTATGTGGGTGTGTCATGATGGTCTGTTGTTTTCAGGTGTGTTGTGGCTGGTGTTCTGGGATTTGTAGTTTATTTGCTTGTCCAGGTGGGATGTGTTTTCGGGATGTGTACTGTGTTTGGGTATTTGTGCGTGGGTTGCTGTGTGGACTTGTTGGCCATGTTGTGTGTGTTTGTTTGGGTCCGCGGATGGTTTCTGTGCAGGGACGTGGCCGTCAGGGCTTCCGCCGTGTCCATTTTCATCACTGTTGTTTACGATGGCGGGCGGTGTATTTGTGTATTTACCGCGCTCATGTCAGAGCGATCCTAATTTCACGGCCGGTGTCTCGATCGTCAGGGCGGGCGGTTTTTGGTTGTTGTGCGTATTTGCGTCCGTGGCGGACGGATGGACTTAGAATCGGACATGGACGGGCGGTATTTTTGGGGTTTTTTCCGCCGCGGGCGGTTTTCGCTTTGCGGCATCGTGATTGCTCATTCGGTATTCAGACGGTGTAGGCGGGCGGATTTTTACCGCTATGTGAGTTGGCGGATATTATTCCGCCCGGTATCGTAATGGACATCTTAATGTGACATTTGTCTTGGCAAATGTCTACTTTTTATCATGTCAAGGTTAAATAAGAACAAATACAGACATATAAACGAAATAGTGTAGTCTTAATTGACATCCTTTTACCTTATATGTTCAGAAGGAAACATCTGGGACGCACACTTTGATGCACATTATCTATGTCAGACATTCCTAAACTTATATCAGAAATTCTAATTTCTGATAAGATTGAGTATATAAAGACTGCCATTGTCAGGAGAGGTCCTTCGCCTAGATTATCACATGAGATTCTGCCAGAGACAGTCTCAACTACTGCCAACTTGCTTCGCACTTCGCTGATGCTACATCTTGGCTGTAGCCGATAAAGCTGAATCCTGAAGGAAGATCACAGCATGTGTTTGCCCTTCGCAGGAAACTCTGTCTCAGCATGCATCCATTGCATGCCCCCCAAAGTGCTGCCTCTGACACGCGAGAACCGAATCGGTCAGTATGAGCGAGGCACTGACTGTGCACATGAATCTGAGCAGGGGAAGCAGGATTCCACGGAATGTAAAGAGCACCCACGATCAAGGAGATGACACCACGTGTTAATGTACCACAGGGCTTTCAGGGTTCCAACTGATACTGCATATAGCGGTAATTACTGGTAGTGGTAGTTGCCAATGCCAAAACGAATTTGCCGAATAATGATGTCTGAATTACAGTCAATTTAAAAGCTAAAGTGGAGGTTGCACCACTGTATAAAATCATGGATAGTCTTATTGACAGTAAATCTTGATCACATGAAGTTTACTGTGGGTTCAGCTTTAGGTTTAACCCTTTCCGTGCGTCGGACGGCCGGGAGCCGTCCGACATCATGGGTGGCGTGTGTGTGGGACGGCTCCCGGCCGTCCTAGCACCCACCCACGGGAGAAGCGCTGGCGCTCACCCCGTGGGTTGTCCTTCAAGCTGGCCCCACCGGGGAAGGCAGGGGAAGCCCTTCTCCTGCCCCCTCCCTCCACGTCATCTAATGATGTCAGCGCGCGAGGTGCGCTGGTGTCATTAGAGGATACAGGATGCACTGGAAGCCATTTGCTTCCAGTGCATCCAGGGAAGAGAAGGTGAGTTTCTCTTCGGGGAGGGTGGGGGGTACTTTTTAAAAGGCATCGGAGGAAAGGAAGGGTTTTCCTTTCCTCCGATGTCTTTTAAAAATGCATTCCTGCTGCACGATCGTGCCTGGGGCGTAATCGTGCAGCAGGAAAGCCCGTTTTTTTTTTTTAAAGGGACATTTTTTTTCGGGGAGCGGCCTCTTGGCAAGGGTCGCTCTCCTTGGGGGAAAAATATTTTTACTTTGTTCTGCCCCCCTTGTGGGGGGGGGCAGATCGACGTAAAACAAAAAAATATGTATATGTATATGTGCCCACTAGGCCACCAGGGATTTTTTATTTTTTTAAATGGCCATTTTGTTTTGGGGTGCGGCCCCTTGGGCAAGGGTCACTCCCCTTGGGGGAGCAATGCTTTTACTTTGTTCTGCCCCCCTTGGGGGTGGGCAGATCGCCTAAAAAAAAAGTTATATTTATGTATAGGTGCCCACTGGGCCACCAGGGATTTTTTTTTTAATGTCCTTTTTGTGTTTTCGGCAAGGGTCGCTCCCCTTTGGGGATCATTTATTTTGGCCGTTTCTGCCCCCCTTGGGAGCAGATCAGCCTTGTGTGTCTAGGCCAATCTGCCCCCAAGGGAGGCAGTAGCCATTAGACACCAGGGATTGTTTTAGTGTTGTTGGGGAGCGGCCCCTTGGACAAGGGTCGCTCCCCTTTATGGGGTGAATATTGTGGCCGTTCGATCGGCCATATGTTTTCAGGCCCATCTGTCCCCTGGGGGGAAGAAGCCACTAGACACCAGGGCTTTTAAAAATTTTAAATGTTGATTTTGGGGCGTGACCCCTTGGGCAAGGGTTGCTCCCCCTTTATGATGGTGAATTTTTGGGCTGTTTCTGCTCCCCACGGGGGCAGATCGGCCTTATGCTTTTAGGCCCACCTAGTACCTTTGCTTGGCTGGTGGATAGTGTGTGGACTAGTGCATTATTTGCATATGTGATTGTAATGTGTTTTTTCTCCTTTTTATTCTAGTGCAAAGCTTTTGATTCTTCTTTGTGGTTTCGGCAGCAGTTGATCTGCAGTTTTGCGTAGTTGCATTTTTTTGGTAAGAAAAACATTTTCGTTGTGTTTACTCCAATTGAGTATTAATGTCATGCATGAATGAATATTTTGTAAGTGGTGTCATAATAGCAGCATATTTAGTTAGTAAGTGTGCATGAAATTCTTTGCGATCTGTTTTGCGTTGCATTATGTGTAATTTTCATTTTTCTTTTTTAGTAGTATACTGTAGGTCCTTACTGTGTCTGTGCAGAGTAGGTGGTGGTGAGTCTAGCTGCTTCTGGCAAATGCGTGGTATAGTGTTGGAGTATATAGGTCTTTGTGATAAAGCTACATTTTGTTTCTTTCTTTGTTTACAAAGGGTTTGTTGTTGTTGACTTGTTTGACAAGTTACCTTTATTAGTAAGCATTATGGCTAGCCGTAGAATTACTGCTCAGCAGGTGGTTGGTATGCTTCTTGAATCTTCCACTGAGCAGGATTATGAGACTGACAGTGCGTCTGAGGGAGAGGAGGGAGTGGAAGATTCAGGCAGTGAGTTTTCTCTCCACATGGAATCATCGGATGATGAAGATACTCTCAGTGCGGATGAAGTGCCGGTTTTAGAGGAGGACACTGATGTGCCGATGGTGCAAGAGGCATCTGGATTGCAGCCTGAGGCTGCTAGGCTTCCTACTGGAAGTGCTGGACTCTGGGTTGATCCAAACATGGTGCAGCCGGTGCTGCCTGCCTTTAGTGGGGATGCAGGGTGTAGAGTGGATTGTGAAATTTATTTGCCTATACAGTTTTTTCAGTTGTTCATGGATGATGTATTTTTGGGTGAGATTGTTGAGCAGGCTAATTTGTATGCTGAACAGTTTTTGAGGGACAACAGTGCCAGACTTAGGCTTCGCTCTAGAGCTACCTGGTGTACTCCCACAAATCTGGATGAGATGAAGAAGTTTTGGGGTTTGACTTCTTTGATGGGCTTGATAAGGAAGCCATCCTGGCTTCATATTGGTCTACCAGTCCCTTGATGGCAACGGCCATATTTCCTGCAATTATGATTCGTGATCGGTATTTACTTTTGCTTCGGATGCTGCATTTTGTTGATAATGCTTTG
Source organism: Calotriton arnoldi (assembly GCA_963921515.1). Taxonomy (NCBI): domain Eukaryota; kingdom Metazoa; phylum Chordata; class Amphibia; order Caudata; family Salamandridae; genus Calotriton; species Calotriton arnoldi. The sequence continues at coordinate 1,574,190 of CAWUFW010004021.1, forward strand.
GCATTGCCACGAGATAACCCTGACTGTGACCGTCTTTTTAAGATTCGGCCTGTTCTTGATCACTTTGTAGATCGATTTTCAGAGATCTATACTCCAGGCAAAGAAATATCTGTTGATGAGTCTTTGGTCCTGTTCAAGGGCCGTTTGTTTTTTAGGCAGTACATTCCTAGCAAGAGGGCACGTTATGGAATTAAGATGTATATGTTGTCTGAGAGTAGGACAGGATATGTCTTTAATTTCCGGGTGTACACTGGTAGGGATTCCGCTATTGACCCGCTGGTTGTCCGTCCACTTTTGGAGTTTCGGAGAAAATTGTGTGGGATCTTGCTAGAGGACAGTTTAACAGAGGCCACCATTTGTACCTTGATAACTTCTACACTGCTGTGCAATTGTTTAAGGAATTGTTCAAAGTGGACACTTTTGCTTGTAGCACAATCCACTCTAACCCCCCGGGTGTCTAGTTTCCAGAAATGTGTGGGTTTGGTAGGTGTCCCTAGATGGCCGCTGAGTCCCGGACCAAAAACTCATGGGACCCCCCTTGCAAAACCAGGTTGGTTTGTGATAGGTAATGTTGATGTCGCCTCAATAGGTTTTGGGCCCTTGCCTGTCACGGGTCCTTGACCCACCCACGTGAGTGAGGTACCATTTTTATAGGGAGACCTGGGGGAACGCTGGGTGGGAGGAAATTTGTGGGTCCACGCAGATTCCAGAACTTTCCCTCACAGAAATTTGAGAAAAAAGTGATTTTTTTCAGTGAAATTTGAGGTTTGCAGGGGATTCTGGGTAGGAGAATGTTGGGGGACCCACGTAAGCCATACCTCAATGGACTCCCCTGGGTGTCTATTTTTCAGAAATGTGTGGGTTTGGTAGGTTTCCCTAGATGGCCGCCGAGCCCCGGGCCAAAAACTCATGGGACCCCTCTTGCAATATCAGGTTTGTTTGTGATAAGTAATTTTGATGTCACCTCAATAGGTTTTGGCCCTTTGCCTGTCGCGGGTAATTGACCCACCCACACAAGTGAGGTGCCATTTTTCTCGAAGACTTTGGGGAACGCGGGCGGGTGGAATTTTGTGGATCCATTCGTATTCCAGAACTTTCCACCACAGAAATGTGAGGAAAATGTGTTTTGTTTGACAATTTGTTAGGTTTGCAAGGGATTCTGGGTAACAGAGCCTGGTGAGAGCCAGTCAAGTCACCCCATCCTGGATTCCCCTGGGTGTCTAGTTTTCAAAAATGTATATGTTTGCTAGGTTTCCCTAGGTGCCGGCAGAGCTATGGTTCAAAAACTACAGCTAGGCACTTTGCCATTTAAGGGTCATTTTTCACTGTGAAAATGTGGTGTGTCCACGTTGCGTTTTGCACCGTTTCCTGTAGCGGGCACTAGGCCTGCCCATGCAAGTGAGGTACCATTTTTCTCGGGATACCTTGGGGATTGCGGGGTGGGTGGAATTTTGTGGATTCACGCAGATTCCAGAACTTTCCACCACAGAAATGTGAGGAGAATGTGTTTTTTTTAAAAACATTTTTAGGTTTGCAAGGGATTCTGGGTAACAGAACCTGGTGAGAACCAGTCAGGTCACCATGTCCTGTATTCCCCTGGGTGTCTAGTTTTCACAAATGTATTGGTTTGCTAGGTTTCCCTAGGTGCCGGCAGAGCTAGGTTTCAAAATCTACAGCTAGGCACTTGGCAAAAAAAGGGTCATTTTTCACTGTGGAAATGTGATGTGTCCACGTTGCGTTTTGCGCCATTTCCTGTCGCGGGCACTAGGCCTACCCACACAAGTGAGGTACTATTTTTCTCGGAGGACTTTGGGGAAAGCGGGGTATGTGGAATTTTGTGGATCCACGGAGATTCCAGAACTTTCCACCACAGAAATGTGAGGAAAATGTGTTTTTTTGGCAATGTTTTAGGTTTGCAAGGGATTCTGGGTAGCAGAACGTGGTGAGAGCCAGTCAAGTCACCCCATCCTGGATTCCCCTGGGTGTCTAGTTTTCAAAAATGTATAGGTTTGCTAGGTTTCCCTCAGTGCCTGCAGAGCTAGGGTTCAAAAACTACAGCTAGGCACTTTGCAAAAAAACTGTCATTTTTCACTGTGAAAATGTGGTGTGTCCACGTTGCATTTTGGGCTGTTTCCTGTTGCAGGAAGTAGGCCTACCCACACAAGTGAGGTACCATTTTTCTTGGAAGACTTTGGGGAACATGGGGTGGGTAGAATTTTGTGGATCCTGGCAGATTCCAGAACTTTCCACCACAGAAATGTGAGGAAAATGTGTTTTTTTGACAATTTGTTAGGTTTACAAGGGATTCTGGGTAACAGAACCTGGTGAGAGCCAGTCAAGTCACCCCATCCTGGATTCCCCTGGGTGTCTAGTTTTCAAAAATGTATAGGTTTGCTAGGTTTCCCTAGATGCTGAAGAACTAGGGTTCAATAACTACAGCTAGGCACTTTGCAAAAAAAGGGTCATTTTTTACTGTGAAAATGTGGTGTGTCCACGTTGCATTTCGGGCTGTTTCCTGTCGCATTTTTCTCAGAAGAGTTTGGGGAACACGGGGTGGGTGGATTTTTGTGGATCCATGCAGATTCCAGAACTTTCCACCACAGAAATGTGAGGAAAATGTTTTTTTTTAAACAATTTTTAAGGTTTGCAAGGGATTCTGGGTAACAGAACCTGGTGAGAGCCAGGCAAGTTATGACATCCTGGATTCCCCTGGGTGTCTAGTTTTCAAAAATGTATAGGTTTGCTAGTTTTCCCTAGGTGCCGGCAGAGCTAGGGTTCAAAAACTACAGCTGGGCACTTTGCAAAAAAAGGGTAATTTTTCACTGTGAAAATGTGGTGTGTCCACATTGCATTTTGGGCCGTTTCCTGTCGTGGGCACAGCTAGGTGCCGGCAGAGCTAGGGTTAAAAAACCACAGCTAGGCACTTTGCAAAAAAAGGGTCATTATTCATTGTGAAAATGTGGTGTGTCCACGTTGCGTTTTGAGCCGTTTCCTGTCGCGGACACTAGGCCTACCCACACAAGTGAGGTACCATTTTTATCGGGAGACTTAGGGTAACACAGAATTGTAGAGCAACTGTTATTACCTATTGACTTTCGATGCATTTCTGCCTTCTAAATGAAATACAATGTGTAAAAAAGAAGTCATTTTGAAAAATGACCTATAATTCTCATGCTAGTATGGGTACTCCCAATTTCGGAAATGTGCAAATATCTACTGTTTCTAAACTCTATGGGGCATATTATCAAGACGCAGTGATAATTATCGCTGAACGCGCTTAGCACGTTTTTTTCTATCGCTGGATTATATCGCCATGATAGCGCTGTATTAACAACGCTTAGCGCATTGGCGATATAAAATCCAGCGAAAGCGGGGAAATGGGCCAACATCGCTGAAAAACCAGCGAAAATAAATGCAAAACGGAGAAAAGCTTGCTGATACGACCATGTGGCCTTAACCCTATAATCCACCTCCCATGTTAAGTATGCCTTAGTCAGGAATTTAGCAGACGTTAGATTCCTGGTTAATGGCAAGTTAGCGCGATTATTTTTATCGCTACGACGGACGGGGCCTCGTTGTAAATATCGCGAAGCTTCGTTAGTGATATTTTCCCGTGCAGTTTCGTGAGGCACGCCTACTTTGCATCTCATTAACGATGCGATGCGAGGCGTGAGTAAAACGGGTGCTAAAACATGGAAACACGTGCTAGCGTGTCCTTGATAATAATGCGATAAAATTATCGCTGCTTTTCGGCCAAAAACGGACGCTAAAGCGGCGATAATTTTATCGTCCCCTCTTGATAATATGCCCCTATATTTTGTTCCCATTTCAGAAATACATAGGTGTCTTTCATACCGATTTTTCCATGTAAACATTTTCCCAGAATAATTGCCTTATACCCGGTACATAATAAAAAACCATTGTAAGACGCTGCTCAGTTATTGGGTCTGGGTTCGTCGGGTTCTTGGTGAACCTACAAGTCCTATATATCCCCACAACCAGAAAGGTCCAGCGGATGTAACAGTATATTGCTTTCAAACAGCTGTCATAATTAGAATAAGTTACAGGTGAAAACGTTGACACAAATGGCTGTTTTTTTCAACTAATTTTCAATTTTTCCTACATTTAACTGTTAGTTTATATAAAGAAACCTTGAAGGATCTACACAAATGACCCCTTGCTGAATTTAGAATTTTGTTTCCTTTTCTAAAATGTATAGCTTTCCAGGATCCATTATTGCTTTCATACCCATTTCTACCATTAACTGGAAGAAGGTTGAAACCACAAAAAATAGCAAAAATAGGCTATATCCCGGTAAAATGCCAAAACTGTGTAAAAGATTTTGGTTTTCTGTCAAAAGTCTGTCATTCCCTAAAAGCTGGGAAAATGTTGATTTCAGCTCCACAAACCCTTTTTTGATACCATTTGCAGGGAAAAAACCAGATACTTTCATTTGCACCACTTTTTTCCCATTTCCCCCCCCCCCAAAAAAAAATGTTGCTGTATTATTGCTAAATTCTGGGTCCCCTCTAGGGGAATCCACAAACCCTGGATACCTTTAGAATCCCCATGATGTTGGAAAAAAAGGACGCAAATGAGGCATGGATACCTTATGTGGTCAATAAGTTACAGGGGCCTAAGCGCGAACTACCCAAAATAGCCAAAAAAAGGCTTAGCACGGGGCGGGTGGGAGGCCTAGCAGCGAAGGGGTTAAGCCACTCGTCGCCAATCCATCAAGTCCAAATTAACACAGAAACAGATTGTTCTTTTGGAGATTTATTTCATGCAGCTCAAACCCCTGGTACCAGCTGATCCTTTCTCCAGCTCACCCCGCAACTGTCCTTCCAAGGAATGAGCCCATCACATTCCAGCCCTGAGATCATTACATTCTAGAGCTCTTACCTTATAACATTCCCGCAGCTGACATGCCAGTAAACACAACACTGACCACCTTACTAGTGAAACCTTTTTTCTTGTTTGGGCCCAGCATTGCCATGTTTATTAGTGCCTTTCCCGACGGAAGGACTTGCTGGGACCCTGCCCCCTTCCTATTGGACCTTTTTACCAATTCCAATCCTTTACTTGCTCTGTCATATGAGAGAGATGGATGGATTTCATTCAAGTGCAGGAAATGAATGCTAAGTCCATCATCTTCTGTGCGCCTCTCATCAAAGGAAGGTGATGGAGTGGACTCACAAGCACCGGGAATGGAGACACGTGGGAAGAAAGCTTTGATTAAGTCTTGTTGACAGCGACCATAGTAATGAAGATGGGTGATTCATCATGCTGAAAGTTGCTTTGAGGAAGATCAATTCACATTTATTCATAGTGCTGAAATACCTAGCTCCTTTTCATGAATTCAAACCAAACAGCAACAGTAATGCCTACCTTAGGCCCAGACAACTCTAAGTCCACCAGTCTGTCTCTTCAACATGTTCTTGGATTGTGCACTGTCAGAAATTACTCATCTCAGTGTGCAAGTTTTATTTCATTGATTTGCTTCATCTGAACCTGGGTGAGTCTTGTGCCAACAGCAGAGCATGAGTTCATAAGTGAAGCAAACGTGATAAAATTGGCAGAGCACCAAAAAAAGGAGGATCCTAGTCCTGATCTAGAAGTGTCTGAAGGAGATGATGAAGCTGCTGATGAAGGCATGTCCAAGGACAACAAGCCCTGATTCCTCTCCCTGCATGAAGCATCAATAATCTCTAGCTGGAACAAGATAAAATATATTACGTTTTTTTCTTTATGCCCGGGCATCATGGCTAAGATTATTCAATATTTGATGCAGCGCAAGCAAGACAGCAAGACAACTTGTTGCACTGTGTCAAATGGAGAGAGTAGGAATGCACCATATTTACCAAGATGTGGCACATCCCTGCTCTCGCAACACTATGTGTTGCCTAGCGACAAAGCAGGCCCCTTATACCATGCCTAGCACGTGGCAGGCAGGATTGGTTTTGTGCAGGAAAGGATGCCTTCCGGCACAAAAACAATCCTTAGAGTTTTTTTCCTACTCCTATGTGTGCTGCAGTATGCAGCACACTTAGAAAAAGGAAACCATGAAGACAAAATTTGATATTTTTCCTTGCTGCACCTCTATCCAGAAGGCTTACAATTTTGATGCATTCCAAGGTTTACTTGTCTTAGGCAAATAAGGGAATGTGCCACAATATATGGATGGATGGGGGGGAACACCCACTTTCCACAAATGTAATCCCTTTGCTGTGCAGAATAACGCAAGACAGTGACTGGTGCAACCTTGCGTTACTCTGGATTTACCAAGCCATGCAGGGCCATGCAAAGTGGCCTTGCGTGACTTTGTAAATTTGACTAAAGGATTGCGTTACCCTTGCATCACCCTGCGTGACATAATGGCAGCACAATCCTTTATTAAATCTGACACCCTAAAAAAGACAGCGGTGCTCACAGCAAACAGACATTAGGAGCAGTTCAGACTATAGTATGTGTAAAACTGCAGAGTGGTTCACTTTGCAATGGAATTGAACCTTCTTTCATGTTTGTGGTTGGTATTGTTTTGCTCATTAATCATGTACATTAAGTCTTTGATCTATTCTCTCAGAAACAGTCACATGGATGCTCGAAGCACATAATCTATTTAAAGCGGGCTAACATAACATGGCATAACATAACATGACATGACCACAAAATAATATAACATAACGTAACATAACATAACATGACATGATATGGCATGACCATAAAATAAAATAACATAACATATCATCATGATTACACTGATGTCTGCAGCTATGCTTTCCATATCCTAACAGATGTGCATTGGAAGACAGTTTGGTGACACCGAGATAGACTCAGTCTGACAAATAAATGCACTTTGGAACATACATATATATTGTGTATCAAACTGTTTCTTTCAACTACTGCCATCATGCCACAACTAGCATAAGTGCGTAGGTAATCATGTTCTCTTAGCATGAGTGTTAGACCTGGCATCCTTGCAGTGGTTTCATCTTAATTTTTACCTTCGGACCTCCTGTGTTGACTGTTTTTTCTTACTTCATTTTTGCTGGACTTAGGAATCTGGCCACTTTACCACTGCTAACCAGTGCTAAAGTGCATGTGCTCTTTACCTAAAAGATGGTAACATTGGCTTATCTGCAATTGGCATGTTTAATTTACTTATAAGTCGCTATTAAAGTGCACTACATGTTCATGGGCCTGTATATTAAATGCTACTTGGAGAGAGAATTGGGCGTTAGTATCTTCACATCAGCTGCGAAGAGGTTCCCGGGCTCGGGGTCACATTCTGGATTTAATACCCCATTTAGGCCTGCCACCTGCCTCTAGCACTCCCACAACCCTGCTAAGGGCCCTAAGCAACTTTATAAGAGAAACTGGTTGGATTTACTCACTGCAATCAACCCTCAGTGGATCCCGCCTCTAGAGCCTATCACATCCGTGTCTATTTCCCGGACCTTAAGCAGTACCAGGGGATCTTAGTCTGGTCTTGCTGAGACTGATACCACTTGCCTCCTTGCCCCTTTATCTTTCGAATTGCGGGCAGATGAGGTGGTTGCTTTGCCGGTCTCAATACTGATACCGCTCACCTCTTTTCCCTTCGGATCATGGACAGATGATCCAATTGCATCACTGGAGTTGTCCTCTGTGGTGCTGATGACAGCTAAGATCCATGAGTGGGGGGTCATGGCTGAGGTGCATGTAATTTAGCCTGATGCAACCTGCCACGGGATGGTCCTTCGCTCAGCTACAATGACTCGCCGCACCTCCACTGCTGTATATGAGTGCAGTGCTCATCGGACCATCTGTTCCAAACCGAGTCCTTTATGCCTGGATATCAACTCAATCATATCAATGTTAGCAGGCTGCCTGTAGCACTATCAGAGGAACACTAAGGCTGATTTACTAATCCTCAGCCTACAATGAGTTCACTTGGTAAGATATGTATGTGGTGAGTGTCTTTGCTTATAAGGACATTGTTGTTTCTTTCCTTTTGGTGTGTCCTCACCCTGACTCTGATGATTGGATCACAGTACACCATTTTTTCCCCATATGGATCTCTCCTGAATACTATAGGCACATCATAGACATAGAACTACCCAGCCCAGTTTTAACACAGAAACAGAAGTATGACTTCACTTATTTCTCCCCTAAAGGGGCAGACATCTTGGAATGAGTTTCCGCATTAGGGTCCTATATTTGCTCTCCTCCTTATCACCCTAGCACCTCACTACCCATTGACCTCATCATGGAATCATCCCACACCAATACCCTGAATCCCCTACTATCCCCTGCTGGACACAACTCGTTCAAAATCATCTATACACCAAACTTAACCAAAAATGTAGCAAATAAATCTCAAACACAAAATGCCCATGTTGAACACGGAAACGCTCTTCCTAGATTTCTACATCTGCTGCAATAAGGGTTCGAAAATCAGCAATCTAATATTTTTCACCAACTGTCGTGCTCAATGGAGGAAAGCCTTATCATCCGTCCTCAAGATTACTCCACCAAGAAGATTTCACATTACTTCAAACTTACTATCGCCCCCTCATCTGTGTACAATGCTAAAAGCACAATCACCATTTACAATAACAGCACTCTACTCGTCCAAACCCCTAATTGTAATCTGGAGCTCTTTGATGATCTCTTCTCCTACATTTGAGATAAGATAGGCAAAGACGTAACTCCCACCCCCTTATCGCCACTACCAACTACCACCTTTCTGGGCGATTACCACATCCCATCTACTCCTTCCTTCACCCGATGTTACCACTCTTCTGTGCCTTCTACCCACTCTCCCACTCATGGCATCTTTACTACCCAGATTGCTCCCTCCTCTCTCAAGAGTGATGAGCCTAACCCAAGTCACCGCATCACGACAGTACAGAGTATTACTTCCTCCCCTGAGAATGCCAACCCCCACCAAAAGTCACTATCCCTTTATCAATTCCCCTCCTAAATCTATAAGTGAACTGAATCTCATCTCTGATCTTAGAAGTGGCAGTACCAAATCCTTTCATGATCAAGCCGTTCATGCCTTCTACTAATTACAATTTCCTCAACTCATTTAATTAGACACGACCCCTCCATGACAGTGGTCTCCCCATTCAGAGTCTAAATAGGACTCACTACAATTCTTGCAATCCCCAAATCCTCCTCCCACCTAACTATCAAGCTGTACAACACTCCCCCAAACTGCTAGTTTCCTCCCTCATCCCCAGAACCTTTCACACATCTGCTCAAAATCAACTCAACAGTACCTTCACTCTCTGGTCAACACTCGATGGCCTAAAAACACAATTATATCTGTTGAGGGCTGACATCCAGAACCTGCTACATGTTATTTCTAAATTGAAATATAAGGTTAGGAATCACAAAAAGCATTACTGGAATCAGAGCATTCCTATCATCAGACACCCTGTTGCAGAGAGCCCTGCCGACTTCTGGACTCCACTACCAGAATGGAGCTGTAAACCGAATCTAGACCTCTCCTCTCTACCCAACAGAGTGGTTAGTCACTTATTTAACAACTATATACTCTCACGTCTAACAACCATGCTCCTATCAAGCATGCTATGCCTGTGGGAACAATCCAGACAATCATCACACACCCACATAGTAGCCTCATCCCAGTTTTAGTCCCATTATTAAATATAACCACAACCTAGTCCCCAAATATCTCATTCATCCACAACTCTAACCAAAACTATCCTAAAATGCGCTTTACTCAATTGCCGGTCTGCAGTGAAACATGCTGCCGATATTGCAGACCTTATCCTTACTCTTGGCCTGGACCTGCTACTACTCACTGAAACATGGCTTAATGAATCAATATCCTGCATACTGGACATTCTAGTCCCTCCTAGCCAAGACATCATTCAGGCCGTGCCAGAGGTATCATTGCCTATGTCCATTAGATCAATCTCTCAATAAAAAGAACTCAGATTCAATCGACGTCCTATGAATATCTGGTGATCAATATTTCAACTAAAGACAACACATTATATGCACTGAACACAATCTACCATCCTTCTGTTGATAACCAAACATTCATTGAACAAAACATGGATGTCATCTTTACCAATAATAGATCACACAACAGTCAGATTTTTCTTCCCAATTTCAATATCTATTGGAATGACACAAATTACCCTTTGGTGAATAACTTCAAATCCTTCCTTCACACCCCCAACATGGCTCAAGCCTGCAACAGCCCCATGCATAAGAAAGGGGCCTCATTAGACCTATGAAGGAAGTGGCCCGATTAGAGTCACCCCGGTCACTAATGACCACCTCTCAGCCTTCCATACCAAATGAAGAGTCGGTCAGACAGTAGAGAATACAAACCAATAACTGTTTATTCATATACACTCAGAGTGGAGCCCAGTCTGCCCAGTCGCTAGGAGTGCTGCAGAGGGACTAAAATCGACAAGCATAAAGATACATTATGTACGTTGCGTAACTGAGCTAAAAAATGCCCATAGTGGAATTTTCCAGACAGGTGCTGCTAAGCAATGGAAGACAAGAAAAAATGGTCTCACGGCTCATATCTTACACAAAGTTGCAAAGTCCAAGGTTGTTCCAGTCGGGCCCATCACCAGACAAGTGGGAGAGGGCCTCTATCTAGAGAGAAAGGTATGCACTAATATGAACAGTTTATTCATTAGTGAAGCAAAACCTAACATTGCAGAAACGAAACATAACAGAGGCCTTTTCTCAGAAATAGCAAAGGATTAGTTACGATCATGATTCAATATAGCGCCTGAACAGAAAATGTTGGGACAAATGCTAACTTTACATAGGCAATGCACAAGCACGAATATTTCTATTCTAACGCCTAATAATAGCAAATGAGAACACCATCCATTGGAATCTATCCTACCATGTGACTGGACAGACCACCATGATCTTCATAACAGAAAGGGTAGTTATCTCCAAAGGCCCACCAACGAAAGCCAAATACTCGGTCAGAAACACCAGAAATATCAACCAACTCACATTTCCCACTCTCAGTAACAACATTCTATCCCCCTCAACTAACATTTCTGCCACGCAAGACCTCACTGATCATTATATCAACTCCATGTCCAACATCATTAATGGCATTGCTCCCCAACAACTTAAAAAAGTCCAGATGAACAATTCTAACACAGCGTCATTCACTAAGATCAATGGCAAGGACATGGAGACTCTCACCCTCTGTGACCAACCTCAATCTACTGAGACAAAGAAGGAAAACCTACAACAGGTTTATCAGAGTTCTAAAGGATCTTTATTCAGACAAGAACTGTACAAGGCCACAAATTGTCCCCAAAAATTGTTTGAAATTGTCAAAAATCAAACAAAAATGGAAGCGTCATCCCCTCTTATCTGGGAATTCAACTCCGCCAGGTTGCAAGTATTTTCTTCCTACTTTATTGAGAAAACAAATCCAATTGACACTGATCTCCAAAACGCCAATAAACTCTAATTTATCAAAGCCTCGCCACCTAACTACTCCATATTGGGGGGAAAGCCCCTCCCTTAAACCTGAAAGCAATGCTTCTTGGTCCATATTTAAGACTCTTGATGAATATGACAACTCACTTCAATGACCCCTTTCTGTCCAATCGCCTCAATGAGATCAAACACTCCCTGTACCCCTTATGGACAAGGAATATCAATGCTTCTATAACATAAGGCTCCACACCAGATTGTCTAAAAAGTGGCCAGGTTAACCCTATATTAAAAAATATAACTGCCGACCAGTCTGATCCTAACAATTACTACCCAATCTTCAATTACCCAATTCTGGCCAAGCTCCTGGAAAAATGCAACTATTATACAATCAAATAGAACAACTCCAACTCTTTGACCAACGCCAATCTGGCTTCAGGTCAGGTCATAGTACAAAAACTGCCATGGTCCATATTGTCGATGACACCCTGAGATTTCTTGACCAGAATGAATCCTGCTTATTAATCTTGCTTGACTTGTCAGCTGCATTTGACACGGTTAAACACAAGAACCTTGTGAACCTTATGCAGGATGGGTCTCTCCAGCACTGTGTTAAAATGGTTCTCCTCATTCCTACACAACAGTTCTCAAAGGGTTATGATTAACCATGCTCTATCCATCCAGACGATAGTCACAACTGGCGTTCCTCAGGGCTCTTCACTCTCCCCCACCCTGTTCAACCTGCTCATGGAACCCCTGACTGAATCTTTAAACTCTCAAACACCTCATTCCATATGTATGCTGGTGATACTCAACTCTACATGAAAATCACCTTTCTATGCACGATCACATCAGTGCCGCCACCAGGGCGGTCAACTACCAAATGCAAGCACTAAGAAAATTAAAACCTTTTCTTCTAACTGCAGATCTCAAGACAGCGGTTCAATCACTAGTGGCAAACTAGACTATGGTAGTGCTACCCTTGTTGGAGAATCTAAAGAAAAACTGGCACCTCTAAAGGCAACCTTTAATGTAGTGGCAAACAAAAATCATATCACCCCAGACCTCAAAGCACTGAACTGGCTGCCCTGTGAAGCAAAGATCCATCTACAAATTACTTGGTTGACTCATAAAGCTGTTCCCCACATCACTCCAGGCTACCTGATCAAGAAATGTGTCCTATCAGGCAAAAATAGATCTTTATGAAGCACATGCTTCTACAGAGGCCCTACAAATTCAACAAAAATAAAACCTCCAAGCGATCCTTCTCCAGAATGGTCTGTAAAATTTGGAACTTGCTTCCTCCTGAGACCAGATCCAACCCCCTCAACTGCCCTCTTCAAATGAGAAGTATCTACCAATGAACAGAGTCCTCCCCCAATGAAGATGCAACCTTCCCATATCTTAACTTCCGTGACTTGTCCATCCACAACACAATGTGGACTACTACATGCCCCTCATTATGAATATGATCTTACATTCTTTTAGTTCCTTTTTTGTTCTTCCACATTATTCATACTCTTGTCTGTTTATCTTTTGATTTCCTGATTTACAGCACTCTGATACCCGAAAGGATCATGTTCGCTTTATGTAAAACTCTATAAATAAAATAAAAATAAAACAATTCTAGTGGGCTTGCAGCACTGATTATGCCACCCGAATTAAGTAGCACTATAAACATGTCTCATGCCTGCCACTGCAGAGCCTGTATGTGCAGTTTTAAACTGCCATGTCGATCTAGCAAGTTAACCTACTTGCCAGGCCCAAACCTTCCTTATATTACACAGCTCACCTCTAAGGTAAGGACTGGACAGTCCATGGGCAGGGTGCAGTGCATTTTAAAAGTCGGACATGTACTTTTAAGTTTTAAATGTTCTAGTAGTGAAAACAATCATTTTTCACTACTGCAATACCTATCTCTCCCATAGGATAACATTGGGACTGCCTTATTACAGTTTATAAGTCTAAATTCAAATTGGGAAGATATGGGACTGCCAAATTTGTTGTCTCTGGAAACACAATTTAAAAATACAGCTTATGGTGAAGTGAAGTTGGATTTTAAATTGGGATTCTGAAAGTGCCACTTTTAGAAAGTTATCAAGAATCAATGGGGTGACCCAGTGATGCCCAGAACAGTATATATGAACAATTGGTTCTGTAAGGACATGTAACATTTCTTTTCTAATATCAATTGTTTCCTGGTAGCCTTGGAAATACCAATGCATGGAATAATATTTATATTCAGACATACAAAAATAAAAAAATTAACTTGATGCTGACACACTTAGTTTTACGTAACTATTAAGATATATTCATTCTTCATATATCTTAAAATAACATAGATATCCAATCACAGGAAAGAAAAAACACAGGACTGTTCATAAACATGAATAACATATATTAGTGCTGTACATAAAATTGTGTTTTAACACATAACGCAGTATGTGACTTTGGACAATATACACAGAAATGGAAAAATAACTCATTCAGGGTGTCTGTTTACAATCTGCATATTCTCAAACATTTATCATCATTCTTTATTGATCGATATGTCAGTCAAAGTGACGAACACCTATTTTGTATCATCGACATTTCGACCCTATCCAATAAGTGTGTTCATGTGAACATCACAACGGGTCTTCTTCAGGACTAGAGAAAATGGTTTATCCTGTGTGATAGAAGATAATGTAAGTCAGTGCAAGGATTAGCTACTTGATTAACAAAAAGGCGGAGGTAAAGAAGGGGGAAGGAGGGAAAGGGGGAAGGCAAGGGGAAAGGGAGGGAAGGGGGAAGAGGGCGGGAGAGAGTGATGAGCCCGTCAAACCTCATCTGGTCCCAGTCGTCAGGTAGCACCACAATCCTCGAAGAGGTATTGTAGAGAAAGGATCAATTGTATCCTAATGAAAACCGGGTCCTCTCTGTAGGCATAAATCTTTAAAAATACAGAGTATAAGTACCCCAAAAGAGAGTTAAAAAATTAATTAAAGAACAAGAGATATAAAAATACCTCTCTTACCTTGTTTAGAGAATCATACTGTCTTGAATACCTGATAAGGCACTATTTGATTTAAGCCTAATTGGGAGGTTTTCACAAATGCCTCCTGTCTCCAAATAGGATTCCCTAAAACGAAGTAAAATCATATATTACAAACTACTTTGAAGGAAAATAGGCTAGAAGAAAAAATCTAAACCTAAGGGTCTGTAATAGGCAAAATGTTTGAACCGCCCCAGTGGAGCTCACCATATTACATCAAAAGCTGGGACGTAAATTCCTAACTCCTGCCTCTTGCTCTGTCTGTGTTAAACTGCGGTGCCACTGCAGTGTCTGTGTTCAGTCTAGTACTGCCTTGTCGACTTGGTAAGTGCACCCACTTGCCAGGCCCTAACCTTCCCTTTTTATACATGTAACTCACCCCAAAGTAGGCCCAAGGTACCCCTGTGGGCAGGGTGCAGGGTATGTGAAAGGTAGGATATGCCCTGATGTGTGTGGCATGTCCTGATAGTGAAATACTGCTAATTTCAGTTTTCACTATTGCAGGCTATCTGTCGAATAGGACAGAATGGGGAGTTAACTTATAGCTGACCCCGCACCGACACGGTCAGCTGGAATTGTTAGACTCTGTCGTTTTCAGCATCACGGTAGCCCCGGACAGAGCTACCGACTCAGAGGAACTGTGTTCTTCAGCTATTTATGCAATTTAAAGGTTATCCTGCAAAGTAACTATTTTCAGAATATTCTCTGTTGGATTCTTTTTGTCATTTTTGGTCTTGTTTGATTTAGATGAAGATTACTTTTTTTTTAACTGGTGTGGTGTCCATTTGTAGTGTTTTCACTGTATTACTATATGTGTGCACAAATGCTTTACACACTGCCTCTGAGATAAGCCAGTCTGTTCATGCCAAGATACCAAGGGGGTGAGCAGGGGTTATTTTAGACGTGTATCCCCCTTACCCTGACTAGGAAGAAGGGTCCCTACTTGGACAACGGTGCAAACCATTGCCAACTAGAGACCCTCCTTTCTAACATTGGTGGTCAGCGGTGAGGATCTGAATTTAGATTTGTGCCTTACATACAGTGATTGGTGTACACTACTAGCATAGTGCACACCATTACGCAACCACATACTATTGGTGAACTTTTCTTTTTGGATTTTCTGCAACTTGAGAACTGCCAATTTTTTCATCATGACCATCCAGCATCTATTTCATGTATTGACATTGAGTTTGAAGAGGTTAGGGTAGAAACCTACACTCTATCTAAACTGAAAGCCATCTGCAATAAATGTCAAATCTCTGTGAGAGGCCTCACTAGAAAGGAGGAATACCAAAATGCGCTGAGGGCCTGGTTGGAATCCAGAAATTTCAGTGGGCAGGTTAAGGATCCCCTGGTGGAGGCAGAAGTTTTGATGGGCAGCAGGAGGGGCTGTTGAATATGCCAGGGGAGAGGGTACCTTCAAGAGATGTTTCTTCAAAAGGTCTGTCTCCAGAGGAGTTGGAGGACAGAAAAAGGGATAGAGTGCATGAGCTGGAGCTTACAAAGCTCAGGTTAGTTAAGGAGGATAAGGAATTGGAGTTGGAAAGGCAGAAATTGTCTCTAGAAGAAAAGAGGATGCAATTAGAGCATGAAAGAGGGTTGAAGGAGCTGGACATAAAGGCCAATAGTGCAGAGTCCAGTTCCAATGGTCGCAGCTTGTTGCCAGTGCCTGGATAAGGGAAGGTATACATCCCCAGGGAAGTGATTAAGGATTTTGTAAAAAGTGAAGACATTGGTCAGTGGACTGAGGCATATGAAGTAGCAATGAGGTCCCACAGACCCCCTGATAGAGACTGGGGAGCAGGGTTGTGGAGTCAATTTGTGACAGAGGGGAGGGAAACCTTGTTAGCCTCACCAAGCGAGGAGCAAATGTCTTATGCCCACATGAAGAAAGCCTTGATTAGAAGGTATGGGTTGACCCCAGAACTCTATAGGCAGAAGTTGAGGGCATGTAAGAAGTGGGAGTCAAGCACTTGGGTGGAGTATGTGTCCTATTTTTGCTGAGCACTGTATGGCTGTGTAAAGGGTAGCCAGGTAAATGATTTTCAGGGGCTCTATGATTTGGTTGCATGGGATCACTTGTCTGGTAGTTGTTTTCCAGAGCTACGCTAGCACTTGATTGACAGTAAGCTGACTGACCCCAGGAAGCTTGCTGTGGAGGCGGACCGCTGAGTCAGTACCAGGGCCCACAAAGGTCATGTGGGAGACTCCGCCAAAGGTGTGCAGGGTCCCCAACAGAAGATTGGGGGGACAAGGGTAAACAGAAGGAGTTCCAAAAGGGGCCCCAAAGTAATTCCTAAGGGACCCAAGGAAAGGGTTCCCAGCCCCCAGTGAGAAGAAGCCACGGTTCCCTGCAGGTAAGCCTGCCCAGAAGGACCCCCAGTCATGCTATGGTTTTGGCCAGGTGGGCTCCTTCATAGGGGAGCCTAGGTGTCCCAAAAAGACCACCCCTGCACCCACAGGGCACCGCCCCATGGGATGACTAGTGTAGCTTTGGGGGAGGATTTGGAGTATTAGGGGGTGTAGGAGCCAGCAGAATTGACCCTGGTCTCACTAGGAGACAGTGAAATTGTCCCAAGGACCCACCTGCCTGATAACACTAACAAATACGGGCAGTGGGTGACCATCAATGGCCAAAGGGTGCAGGCTCTGAGAGACACTGGAGCCAGTGTGACAGCTGTCAATTGTCGGCTAGTGTCTGAAGAGCAAGTGGTCCCCAATGTACTTTACCCAATAGTTGCAGCTAACAACTCAGAGAGCCACTGCAAAGTGGCACAGGTTCCCTTTGAGTGGGGGGGTCTCACTCAGATACCTTGAAAGTAGTTATGAGGCCAGCCATAGCTGTTGACTGTCTGCTAGGCAACAATCTGGAGAGTTCCCCTTGGGAGAAGGTGGAGGGTAAGGCTCATTTGGAGATGTTGGGCCTGCCATAGTGGGCATGTCTGACCACTCAGTCTATGTCAGCTGGTAAGGGCAATCAAGAGGACCTGGAGCCTAAAAAAGTGGCCCAGGTGCCTTCCAGAAAGAGAAGAGGCAGGGGGCACGGGAAACCAGCCTCTGAAGTTCCCATGGTCCAGGAGGAGGGAAACCTTGAGGGGGTTGCCCTGGAGCCTACAGGGGAGCAAGTTGTTGAACTGGGGGACCTGCCTGAGCTTACCGATTGGCAGCAGAAAGGTGGCTTCTCCAGGGAGGAATTCTGCAAGGAACAGCAGGAATGCCCTTCTCTTGTTGGTTTGCGGCAGCAGGCTGCAAACCAGGCAGCAGGTGATCAGTCTGGATCACATTGGATTTACTGGGAGAATGGTCTCCTGTATTGTGAGCCTAAGGTTGCTGAGCCTGGGTCAGCCTGTGTGCTGGTGGTACCCCAGCGCTTCAGAGCCTTCCTACTGGGTCTGGCTCATGATGTGCGTTTGGCAGGGTATTTGAGTCAAGACAAGACCTTTAAAAAGGCTTGTCACCCCCTTTTACTGGCCCCAAATGCACAAAAACTCTGACACCCATTGTAGGACTTGCCAGGCAAGTGGTAAAAGTGGGAGGATGTGCAAGCTCCTCTCCAACCTTTCCCCATCATCAGCACTCCATTTGAAAGGGTAGGCATTGCCATTGAGGGGCCTCTGGACCCAAAACAGCCATGGGCAACAAGTTCATCCTGGTCTTTGTGAACCATTCTACCCAGTACCCCGAGGCCATCCCTCTCCGGACTGTGACATCCCCATTGGTGGTTCGGGCATTGATGGGATCTTCTACAGTGTGGGATTCCCCAGAGAGGTGGTGTCTGACCGGGGCACCAACTTCATATTCAAGTATATGAAGTCCCTGTGGCAGGAGTGCGGTGTTACCTATAAGTACACCACTCCTTACCACCCCCAAGGTAATGGGCTGTGAGGGGTCGACCGGACCCTGAAGGTCATGATTATGGTTCTTTGTGAGCCCATGAGACGTAAGTGGGACGTCCTCTTGCCATACCTGTTGTTTGCTTACAGGGAGGTACCATAGAAGTCCTTAGGGTTCAGTCCCTTTTAACTCCTGTATGGGCATCCTGTAAGAGGACCTCTGAGTCAGGTCAAAGAAGGGTGGGAGAAAGCTTTCAGTAAACCTCCCCAGGATTTATATAGCTACCTGCTGGCCTTCAGGAACAAGACTAAGCGCTTCAGACAAATCGCTCAGGTGAATCTGGAAGCCAGCTAGGAAGAGATGAAACAGTGATATGATCAGAATGCCACTCTGATCAAGTTTCAACCTGGCCAGAAAGAGTCGGTTATGGTCCCAGTGGAGCCTTGTGCGTTCCAGGACAGGTGCACTGGGCCATTTGAGGTGGTGGAGTCAAGAGTAAAGTCACCTAACTGGTAGAATTGCAGTCTCCAAGGAACCCTTTGCGGGTCCTAAATGTGAACCGCCTTAAGCCCCACTTAGAAAGGTCTGAAGTGGGCTAGCTCCTAGCGACAGATGCTGGAATGGAAGAGGAGACTGAGCCTCTTCCTCACCTCCTGTCTGCTAAGGAACATGATGGGTCAGTGGACGGTGTAACCCTCTCCCCCGCCCTGACTCCTGAACAGCAGAGGGACTGCTGCCAACTGTTTGCTGCTCTGTACTCCCTGACCCCTGGTGTCACTCAGTAGTGTGTCCATGATGTGGACACTGTGGAAAGTCCTCCTGTGAAGCACAAAATTTACAGGGTGACTGACGGGGTCAAAGCTTGCATCAAAGAGGAGGTCTCCAAGATGTTTGCGCTAGGGGTGATTGAGCCCTCCAACAGCCCTTGGGCCAGCCCAGTGGTCCTGGTCCCAAAGGCTGAGGCCACACCAGAAGTTCTGTTCTGTGTGGACTACAGAGGGCTCAATTCTGTCACCAGGACTTACGCACACCCCATCTCCAGAGCTGATGAGCTCAAAGATCGGTTGGGAGCTGCCCAGTACCACAGTACGTTTGACTTAACGTCTGGGTGCTGGCAGATTGCCTTAACCAATTGGTCCAAGGAGAGGTCTGCATTTTCTACCCCAGAGGGGAACTACCAATTCCGGGTGATGCCCTTTGGGTTGAAGAATGCCCCTGCCACCTTTCAAAGGTGTTCGCTGGACTGGAGGATTTTAGTGCCGCCTACCTTGATGACATCGCAGTGTTCAGTGCCT
This sequence comes from Calotriton arnoldi, assembly GCA_963921515.1. NCBI lineage: Eukaryota > Metazoa > Chordata > Amphibia > Caudata > Salamandridae > Calotriton > Calotriton arnoldi. The sequence continues at coordinate 1,593,795 of CAWUFW010004021.1, forward strand.
CTTGGGAGGAGCATCGGCACCACCTCTAGGAAGTTTTGAAGGCCCTGCAGGGGGCAGGCCTCACGATCAAGGCCAACAAGTGCCAGATCGGTCAGTGGTGTACTCAGGACACCAGGTAGATTGACACCATTCTGGCTTGAGAACCCCCAAGACCCAGACAGAGATGAGAGACTTTTTAGGCCTCACTGGGTATTACAGGAGGTTTGTCAAGGGTTATGGCACCATTGTTGCCCCCTTGACTGAGTTGACTTCCAGGAAGCAGCCCAGGAAGGTGAACTGGACTGACGCCTGCCAGAAAGCTTTTGATGACCTTAAATCTGTCATATGCACGGCGCCCATGCTCAAGGTGCCCAACTTCTCAAAGGAATATGTGGTGCAGACAGATGCTTCAGAGCATGGTGTGGAGGCTGTGCGCTCACAACTAAATGAGGTAGACCTAGACCAACCTGTAGCCTTCATTAGTAGGAGGTTACTTCCACAGGAACAGAGGTGGAGTGCAATTGAGCATGAGGCTTTTGCTGTGGTCTGGGCACTGAAGAATCTGAGGCCTACTTATTTGTCACTCACTTCTGTGTTCAGAATGAACACAGGCCCCTCAGATGGTTGATGCAGATGAGGGGTGAGAACCCAAAGTTTCTTGAGGTGGTCCATTTCCCTACAGGTGATGGACTTTACAGTGGAACCCTGCCCTGGTACAGGACACGCCAATGCTGATGGTCTGTCCAGATTTTTCCACCTTAGTGAAGAGAACTCCCAGGTGGGTGGGTAGTTCTCCCCACATTTCAGCTGGAGGGTACATGTGTTAGACCTGGAATCATTGGCGTGGGTTCCCCCTGTAATTCTTGCCTTTTGCCTCGTGTGTTTTGCTGTGTGTTGGACTTCGTTTTGCTGGTCTAGATGCTTTGGGCACTTTGCCAGTGCCGTTCAGTGCCAAAGTGCAAGTACTCCCTCTGTAAATTGTTGTTAGGGATTGGTGATTCGATGATTTGCATATTTGATTTACTATTAAGTCCCTAGTACAGTGCACTGTATGTGCCTAAGCCCTGCAAACCAAATGCTGCTAGTGGGCTTGCAGCACTGATTGTGCAACCCACACAAGCAGCCTTTCAAATGTAACTCAGACTTGCAACTGCAGGGTGTGTGTGCAGTCTAGTACTGCTGCCATGTCGACTTGGCAAGTGCAACCACTTGCCAGGCCCTAACCTTCCCTTTTCTTACATGTAAGTCACCCCTGAAGAAGGCCCAATGTACCCCTGTGGGCAGGGTGCAGTGTATGTGAAAGGTAGGCCATGCCCTGATGTGTGTGGCCTGTCCTGATAGTGAAATACTGCCAATTTAGTTTTTCACAATTGCAGGCTATCTGTCCTATAGGACAGAATGGGGAGTTAACTTATAACATCTTATAACTGCCAATGGGAACAAGATATGAAAATGGAGTTTAATACGCCTGAACTCAGAATATAAAAAGACATATTTTAGTAGAGATGATTTTTATGTTGTGTGTTTGAAAATACCACTTTTAAAAAGTAGGTATTTTCTTGCATAGCCATCCTGTGTGTCTCTGCTAGGTTTGTGTATTGACTGTCTGGTTTTGGAGAGGCAGTGGCTGGGGATGTGCATTCTGTTCAGAAAGCCCCTTCGGGTGTGAGGTGTGTCCTGTCTTTCCAGGGTGAGTCAGGGATCGGCTGAATAGACCTGGGCTGCATTTATAGTAGGGGGAGGAGCTTTCTTTCACACCTCTATGGACCTGGTCTGCCTTGGACAATGCTGTCTCCCCCTCCTGCCAGGCAGCAACACCAGAGAGGACAGAACCAGATTTGGCTGAGCACAAACACTCTCTGCCTCCAGAGAACAAAGGATTTTGAACTATAAAAAGTGGAGCCCAGACCCCTGAACTTTAGATCACTTTTGGACTTCAAGAGGAACCTCTGCCAAGGAGAAGAGCTGGACAAAACTGGAGGAGGAGTATTGCCCCTATTATGTGTGCTGTCTGGGGCCAAGGAGAGGAAATGTGTGGGTATCCTGCTTGAGAAAGTATCTCCAAGAACTTGGAAGTGGAGCTTGCCCCTGTTCAAGAGGTCTCAGTAATAGCAAAGACCTCACCATCCTTCTGGGCACCGTCTCTGGAACTGCTGGTTTCAGCCGCCGCAAAAGAAAAGGGCAACCAACTCGGTCCATCACAGGATTCCGTGCCCTGAAGGCCCCGCAGAAGGCACTTTGCACCGCAGCCTTGTCTTCACGATTGTCACGAGCCGGTTCTTGCACCGCCACCCGAGGGCACCGTATTCCTCACTGCCTTGCTTCACTCTGCCTGGACGTCACTGACACCATCGCTGCTCGACTGGAACTTAGACCGGCTCCGTCGCCTGCACCGCAACCTGCCAGCACTGCATCGAGCACCGCCTTGCCCTGCACCGTAAGCCTTAGTCTCACAGACGCCATCTGAGTGATGTTCAGGGAGCCGCTGCCTGCACCGCATCGTGAGGGCACAGCACCCTGCACCGCTTCCATTCTTGCAACGCAACCACAACGCTTGCCCTGACCGGCTCGTACCATCTGTCAGCCTCAATGAGAAAGGTACTGTTTTGGAGTCTTTCTTCTCTTTAGCTGAGACCGCACCGACACGGTCAGCTGGAATTGTTAGACTCTGTCCTTTTCAGCATCGCGGTAGCTCCGGACGGAGCTACCGACTCAGAGGAACTGTGTTCTTCAGCTATTTCTGCAATTTAAAGGTTATCTTGCAAAGTAGCTATTTTTACAATATTGTATGATGGATTATTTTTGTAATTTTTGGTCTTGTTTGGTTTAGAGAAAGATTACTTATTTTTCTAAACTGGTGTGGTGTCCATTTGTAGTGTTTTCACTGTATTACTGTACGTGTGCAAAAATGCTTTACACAATACCTCTGACATAAGCCATTCTGCTCGTGCCAAGCTACCAAAGGGGTGAGCAGGGGTTATTTTAGAAGTGTATCTCCCTTACCCTGACTAGGAAGAAGGGTCCCTACTTGGACAGCGGTGCATACCATTGCCAACGAGAGACCCCAATTTCTAACAATGCCCCTAATTTATTTCCATTGATTGGGCATCTATCAGCCTTATTTTATCACTAAAACAGGTCCTCAAGGAGGCTTTGACATCAATGCAAAGTCACTATGTCCATTAAGTCATGGCATATCTACATTTTAGAAGACCACCAAGCAGTAATTATTCTAAATATTGTACTTTAAAACATTGTGTTCTGATTTAGTAAGATACTGTTTCAGGTTTTTAATTTACCTTTTGTTTACTGTTTTACATTTTTCTAGTATCTGCTACCGTCAAAATTGTATACAATAAACAATCATGAATTTACACTCAGAAAGTAGGTTTTAGCAAACGTTTTGTTTTTCCAAGAACTCAACAGTATGTGTTTGCAAAAATGATGTTGTTTGACTCGTTTAGCCATTTCAAAAAAGACCTTTGCATATTAATAAACTGTATTTATTTGGGATAATCCCATTGTTTACATTTATTAACTTACTGGCAAGGGTGTTCTAGCACTAATGTTTTAATGTTTATCTCTTAGAAAATTGACTCAACCCTTGCTGTGGTTAACTTAAACCTTGCTAGGGGTATCTCCCACCTAGTTTACTGCAATAAATCCTACACTGGGTTCTGCAAAAAAAATCATCATCAGAACCTGCAGATACCAGAACCTGACTGTCAATGTAATAAATGACACAAGATCATCAAATCTGCTCTGAAGTCTCTGCACTGGCTGTGAGGAAAGGAAACTGTGAATTCCAATTTCCCCTCTTTCATCCACAGTGTTAAATAGCTGATTGCCTGTCGAATAAGCCAAGTTGTTTATAGTTTATTTTCCAGCTAGAGGAATCTTGGCTGCCAGTTATAGGATACTGCCCACAGGTCTAAACCAGTACAATAGCTCCGTCCCAATGTGCCGGACTCAACTTTGTGGAACTCTCCACCACCGACTCTAAGACTTTCTCAAATTAGGGAGGTCACTAACCTCAGCTCTCAAGCAGATACATGACTACCAATGTAATGTGTTAACTTTATTACTCTTCTTTCTTAACCTGGGATTTACCGGTTAGTTGCCCAAAACTGGATCCTAGCCGGGTCATTTCAGATTTTTTGACTTTTCATTAAGGTCTTACAAACAGCTCCCACATGATTCTATCTGTTAATATCTAGGGATGGCCATATTTTTCATTATGTACTAAGTGGATTGTGGTACAAATCACAAAGTTTTGTGGTTCTGTTTTCACCTGATGGAGATTAAAAGAGGGAGGAGCCAAACAATAAACGGGCCTTGAACCACAAACTGCAGCTGGATGGACACTTGGGGAGTTAGCAGTTTGTGTGGTTCTCCATTTACTAAGTTTTCCTGCTAAGGGAGAACCACATGTTCAGCACAAAACACTTGAAAGCCACCAGTTCCCTGTGGTTTGCCTGCAGTGTGAATGTAGGTGAACTTCATTATTCAATTTCACTCTGCAGGTCTTGTCAGAAAAAGGCACAAAATCGCACGTTTTTTACCCGAGCATCACTATTATTAAACCTCAACAGACGTGTGTACAGTTCGCCCAGGACTTCTTACTCTGTTACTTTTGTTTTTCTAACCAGAAGTGTCCTGAGGCAGCTGCAAGGTGGTTGGCAGCACTTTGCAAAATCCCAAAATGACTGTTTATAGGGTGTCTTCAACTCATGTGCAGTGTTTTACCACTCTATTTTCTGTTTTGTGCTTATATTGAGTTGTTAACTGTGACACTGTATTTACCTTCAATACTTATACACTTATGTTTAACTATTTCTGCTGTGTTACTAAAGTGCTTCTCTTATGACAGCCAAGAAGGATTGTTTTGCCATTAATTTACTACAGACTGAGTTCCCTATGTCCTTGATATTGCTGTGTTGATAAGTTGTCTCTGTAAATACAATACTGTGACATTTTATTGCATATAGGTCACTCCTAGGGTAGGCCTATGGCAGCCTATAGGGATGGGGGAATGTAATTACAAGGTAAGACATGTAAACTAAAGATTTACATGTCAGGGTAGTGAAAAACCCCTAAATTCTCTAAATTCTTTTTTCACTTCTGTGCAACCTAGTTTTCCTATAGGATGATCAGAGCCAACAGCAAAAAAAAAGTCCTAACCTTCTTGAACCCATACCTGGATCCAGCCTGAGTGAGTCCTAATTCCCCAAGTGGTGCCTATTCAGTACTGGACCACTGGTAGTGGTATTAAAGGTGCCCAGATAGTCAAAATCCAAAACTTGGACAAATGTTTGGATAAAAGCTGCTGTGTGAATCGAGGGAGACCGGTACCAACCTACTCATTTATCCACACAATGTGCATCACCGGTCAGCCTGACTTAGCAGCAGCTCCCTGTTATGTTCTTCTCCAGAGCAGCAAATAATTTTAGATGTTCCTTCGCCAAAGGGGTATCCGGCCTCACGATGCCATTATCGGCTACAGCCTTGTACTGCAGAGGATTTTCAACCTCTTAAAAAAGAGTAAGTCAGAGCAAGGAAATCTTCACTGTGACTTTGTCAAGTGGCTTCCCGATGATGACGCCTTTGCCTCGGACACCGCCTACAGCCTTGCTCCACTGAACTTCTACCTTCTCAGGCAATTTTTATAGAAATATCTTCTAAGTCTGGAGGTAAGCGGAGACTGGGCCCAATCCACTTCTTGTATAAAAATCATGCTCCATTGAGGTCAGCCATATTTTTTACCTTTGACCCGGTCTCCTGCATCTAGATGTTTGTGGTTGGCGCTTTGACGCTAGTTTTTACTTTAAACTTTAAAAATTCCTAGCTATGGTTCTACTGATTGGATTTTCTTGTTTTAGTGTCAAATAATATATGAAAATGCACTCTATTCTTGTAAATTGTTCTGGGATTTTTCTTGTGTTGTGTTTCACTTTATGACTGTGTACTGCATAAATACTTTACACATTGCCTCCAAGTTAAGCTTGACTGCATTTGTGCCAAGTTACCAGAGTTTTAAGCACAGGCAAATTAAGTGTCTTTTGTGGTTCACTTTGACAGGGATTGGGGGTTGTTGTTTGGGCAGGGTTAATACCCCACTCAATCAACAACCCATTTTCTCACACTTATCTTGGTCAGTTCTGAGGCTCCCAGAACCTCCGGGTCTACATTTAGAGGCCAAAACCCATTTCAGCAGAAGCCACCAGCAGAGTCCAGTCCAGCAACCATCTGCAACTGATAAGTTGGTTACTCCAGGAAAAGCCCATGTTCATCATTTGCTGTTCCTGTAGTCACACAAGAGTGGAGCCAATTGAACCTTGGTGTACTGGGTACATGTGGGAGAAGGTCGAGCTCATCAGGCCCGTTTACAGATCACAGAAAGCAAGTCAAGTCATCTTCTGATCTTCAACAGTTCCAGATGATCTTCATGGGAATGGGGGAGCGATAACACTGTTGTACAATTCACTAGCTGGTGGGAAGGGGGACTTCTGGACAAAGTCTGACCAATGGGCAAAATTGTCCCAATGACAAACCTTTCCCCTTTTGCAGCACATCCTATTTACCTCACTGGAAACTCTCCAACACTGGACTATTCCCAGGCAAAATCAAGATCACACCATCTTTCTGCCCCTGGAGGAGACTGATGGCTCACCCATGGGCGTGGCTACGGAAATCAGCAGCTGCTCCTACTCTGCCCCAACAAACTGGTACTCATACTGAGACCAACTCCCACTGGAATGGGGTAAGGCTGGCTGCAGTTGGCCCTGGGATTATAGGACCCCTCTTTTCTTTCTACCTAACTAAGAAAGGAAAGGGTTCACCCTTTTCATTTTCAAGTTAACAACGTTCCTGAACCCTATCCAGCTGCTTTCATGAGTAGGGATGAGCCACGCACTTAACATCTAGGTCCTCCTGCCAATGGTCCATGCCATTGTCCCTGTTCTGGGTTTAGTTTTCCTACCTCATTAAGTGGAAAGCATTGAGAGGGAGGGCAGCTGCTGTCAGAACAAAGCTAATTAGCTCACAAGAGCTTCAGGTAGGCAAAGTGTAACTTTTTTAAAGTTATCTTTCTTTTACATGTATAAAAAATCTAACTTCACTGTTGCTTTTGATTTTTAATGAATAATATAAACAGCGGTTGAATCTGACTCCAGCGTATTCCAAACCAATAATACCAAAATAATATTTTAATTGGACCTTCATTTTTCTAGAAACAGTAAAAACAGTATACGGTGAGAAAAACGCTTGGAGTCTAATGACTGTAGAAATATACCAACTTTCATTTTATGTTCTACTTTTAAATACTAGGTAAATTCTAGGCACCCTGCCTTTTGTTCTATAAGGCCTACTTATGGTGGACTTACTTCAAGGGCAGAATTATTTGGCAGGTCTGTCTGCAGGTTTGAAAGCTGCAGCCCAGATGCCATATCTGTAAGCCTGAAGTCAGGTTTTGCACAGATAACTGCTTCGGTGCTCATGACGAGACCAGCTCATCATGATTCACAGTGGAGCTGTGCTCATGACGAGCTGGTCTCGTCATAACAGCTGCGCGCCGCCCACGTGGGATTAATTCCCCGCCTGTGCGGGAGAATTAATGAGTGGGCGGGGTTGTGACGAGACCAGCTAGTCATGAGCACAGCTCCACTGTGACTCATGACGAGCTGGTCTCGTCACGCGCACCGCGGCGCCGCACTCAACCCCCCGCACCCGTGGGGGAATTACCCCCGCAGGGAAGGGCTTAAAAAAGCAACACCCTTCAGCAAAAGAAAAAAAAAGTGTGAATCATAATTCAACAAAGGATTTTGTCACAATAGTTTTCGCGTCTTTATTTGGTGTAGCTATAACTATGAGAACGATTCTCCTTATTTACAAGGCCTAATGCTACGGACGTCCCATCAATTCCTAAATTTTCCAAGGGTAGTCTTTTGTAGCCTACATGAAGAAGATGCCATCCCCTGCAGCCCCTGGCTGGGCAGAGTGCCGACCAAACACAGCGCTCACCTGGAGCGTTATGATTGGCTTAGGGGAGGGGAGGGAGGCTGTCTGCTTCCTGTTCCTGTCGGAGGCAGGAGAGCAGGAGCAGTGAAGATGCGGGACCCGGGCCGGCGGAAAGGTAATTTTTTTTTCCATTGACACCCCCTCCCCAAGTGACTCCCGGTCCCTGCAAGCCATGCAGCCCGCAACAGCTGACTAGTGATTCATAAATGTGGCAGGTAAAATCAGCATAAAACATCAAGTAATCGCACATGTAAATTAATACGTGTACTTACGTGTGACTTCCTTTCTGTCATATGTGTGAAAAATGCACAACCTCTGGATTTTCAGCATTTATCCTAGTTGTACACACTGTTCCAGGACTAAAAATGAAATATTAAAGGCAATATTTCAGTATTGCTATTATATATAAGCGCCTCAGTATAAGAAAAAAACACACTGATATGTTATTAAAGTTTTTTCCTTTTATTGCTCCAAGTATTGACTGGTTCATTAACAGTCATGTAGCTCTCTGTACTCTCTTCCATCAATTAAGTTATCAACCCATAAAGGACATGTCTCTGGCAACAAACAGCAGACGGACTCCCTTCTTATAAAATATAGTGCTTACATAGATGGCACATCACTGCACCCATAGGAAATGTTATCACGAGGATGTTTTCTTGCAAATCTGAGAAATTTCCCATAATGGAATTTGGAGATTTCTTTGCCATGTAATGAATTATGAATCTCTCTCTGTAACAATGCTGATGATATCTAAGTGTTCCAAATGGGACTCTCTTGAATCCATCTCCTGGCTCAAATTGCTTGTGGAATACATACACAACAAGGGAATGGAAACAGGAAACTGGAAAAGACCAATGAGCTCACTCAAATATTTGGTTTCTGCTGGTACAAAGCCCATACAACTGCTGATATTACACCCAAAATAGTCACTACAGCTAAACCTCTGAGCTGACTATTTAATGGGAATCTTTTTTTCAAAGACCATATTCTTGCAATTGCAATATCAATAACATGATAACAGCATATGCTAAAGAATCTAGAACCCACTTGTCTGAAAAAGATCTTAGATTTGAAGTTGAGGCACATGTGTTTTAGAATATTGTCTCTCTCTTCTGGCTTAGCAAGACACCAGCCAGCTTGTTAAGAGCTGTGCTTCCTGCTGCGGCTAGATTCCTGGCTTAGGCCCCGTAAAAAGTGTCCCATGGATATAAGTGGCATTTGTTGTACCAAGTCCTAATTTTGGGGGAATCATATCCCAATTTTTTGCCTCACCACACAAAACTCTGCATGTCACAGTAAATATGTTTTTTTTGCATGCATTTAATTCCAGTAGTCTTCATCTGTCCACAAGTAAGAGAAGTTGTGGATTTCATCACAAATGGTAAATACTGTGTGCTCTAATCTCCACACAAGCAGGTTGTTACACAGGATTCAGAAAACTCTAGCCCTATTTGATTAGGACCTAATACTGAAAAGAGTTGTAAAATACTTCCAGTGCTCTCTGGCCTCAAATGGCTGCTTTTCAATATATGCTGCTTTTTGAAAACAACCCACTTCACCAGAAAAAATCCTTCAAAAGCTAAGGTTTTGGGGAGGTTCTCGGAGTCTGGAATATAAAAACACACTCTCACTTCACATGCCTCTCTTTAAGTAAAAGAGCAATCTACAAAACTCCTTCTCATGAAAGACCCTTATAATCTGGAATGCTCTCTCAATTCATAAGAAAATGCTCTTCCACCTTTAGTAGGCCTCTAAAACACATGCACCTCAAGAAGCTTCTTAAATGGTTAAATGCTTTACAAAGCATGTCCTTGCATGGCTGTGTTTACATTTCTTTCTTATTTCCTAATTCAACATATTTCAGAGTGCTGTCGTGTTAGACTTGGCATCCTTGGAATGGTTTCCCCTGACTTTTTGCCTCTACCACCAGCATTTTTGACTGTGCGATGGGATTCTTTTTTTGCTAACTATGATGCTTTGGGCACTTTGCCACTGCTGAACAGTGACATACTGCAAGTGCTCTGTATGTAAATTGTAATTGTGATTGGTTATCCATGATTGGCATGTTTGGTTTACCGGTAAGCCCCTAGTAAAGTGCACTGAGTGTGCCGGGACCTGTAAATCCAATGCTACTAGTGGGCTTGCAGCACTTGTCATGCCACCCACATGAGTAGCCGTGAAATGTATCTCAGACCTGCCACTGCAGTGTCTGCGCACGCAGCCGTAAACTGCCATGTTGACTTGTCAAGTGCACCCACTTGCCAGGCCCTAACCTTCCCTTTTCTTACATGTGAGGCATCCCTCAGGTAGGCCCAAGGTAGTCCCATGGGCAGGGTGTGGTGTATGTTAAATGTAGGACATGTACGCCTGATAGTGAAATACTGTGTATGTTGTTTTTCACTTTTGAAAAGCTATCTGTCCCATAGGATAACATCGGAGCCGCACTGTAGCAGCTTACAAGTGTAATGTTCCATTGGGACAAGATAGAGAAATGGAGTTTAGGCACTCAGAATTTACTAACACATCTTTTAGTAAAGGTGGTTTTTAAATTGTGTGTTTGAAAATGCCTCTTTTTGAAAGTAAACACAAGAAGATGATGAATGGAGTGCTGAAACTTTTCAGACACTCACCCTCAGTCACAGATCTGGGTTGAATCCATCATCGTTCTTTAGCTCACTTCGCCATCCATGTTCAGACCCAGCTATATGCAAATCAGTCTTGACCCTGTGCCTCATGGGAACAGTCCAGCCCGAACTGCCAAGCCAGGTCTTCTCTGGACCAGAAACATGCATCCTTGGACCGGTTTCGGGGTAACACCGCTCATCAGTCAGGTTAGCTTGAATGCAGTAGCAAAGTGAGCAAGGGACCCATGTCTGGACATACCCTGCCAACTTAGGGCAAACAAAGCAAGTACAAGGAGATGATGGACAGAGTGCTGAAACTTTTCGGACACTCACCCCAGTCACAGATCTGGGTTGAATCCATTATCGTTCTTTAGCTGTGTGATGGGATTCTTTAGCTCACTTCACCACCCCAATCCAGACCCAGCAAATGCAAACGAGTCTTGATCCTGTGCCTCATGGGAACAGTCCAGCCCAAACTGCCAAGCCAGGTCTTCCCTGGACCGGAAACAAGCATCCTGGGATCGGTTTCGGGGTAACACCCCTCATCAGCCAGGTTAGCTTGAATCCAGTGGCAAAGTGTCCAAGGGACCCTTTTTGAAAGTAGGCATTTTTTTGTTCAACCATTCTGTGTGCCTCTGCCTGTTTGTCTGTTCACTGTCTGGTCTTGGAGTGACAGGAGTTCGGGATGTGCATTCACTCTAGACAGTCACAAGTGGGGGAAGAGGTGTGCCCTGCCTTTCCTGGGTGACTCATAGCTGGGGTGAATAGACCTGCATTTAGAGTAGTGGGAGGAGTTCACTAGCACCTGAATAGGCTGTGTCTCCTTTGCACAATGCTGTCTCCACCTCCTGTAGGAAAGCTGGGACAGAGCGGGCAGAACTGGTTTGGACTGGGCTCAGACACCCTTACCACAAAGAGAAAATGGAATATAAGCATTGGACCTTAAACCCCAAAGAAAAATATCACTTCTAGACTCAGGAGGAACATCTGTCAAGGAGAAGAGCTAGAGAGCTATTAGGAGGAGTTCTGCCCCTTTGCTGTGTGTGCTTTGCTGGGTTGGCCTGCAGTTGCTGCTTCTGCCAAGGAGACGACAGAGACTGGAAGTTTGCTGTGAACCTGCTTGAAGAAGAATCTCCAAGGGCTTGTGTGTGCTTGCCTCCTGTTCTGAAGTTTCAGGGCCACAACGAATTCATGTGTACCCACTGACTACCACCTGGACTCCTCTGTGGACTCTGGCATTCAATAGGGTGCCAGTTCCAGTTCTTGGGCCCTGAGAATTGTGTGGTTGGTGCTGCTAAGCAAGAAGAGCAACTCTGACGCTGTAAGCGATGCCGCTAGTGATGCCACGACCTGCACCGAGGCCGGGGGCACGGTTCATGAAGTCCATGATGCAGAGCCACAACTGCACCACAGCTCCGATGCCCTTCAACGCCTGTAGTTGTCGGCTTTCCCGACGCAAGTGCTCGCACCGACGCCATCACCACCAGGGCCAGCATCACGTTATCGCAGAGCTGATTACCGATGAGGATGACTTCACCAACTCTTCAACGTAGCATCGCCACACCCGAACCGACCCCTCATCGCTGACACCGCCTAACTTACCCTGTCCTGGATTTGACACCTCACCTCCTTGCGGACTCGATGTCTCACCTCCACCTAGACAGAAAGGGACAGGCTTTGCCTCAGCTCCAACGCCTTACCTCCACAACATAGTGCATCGTCTGTTGACTTTGTTTTCAAGGTGCTGTTGTTTGGGGGTCTGTGCGACTCCATGCCCAGACCACGCACCTCATGGTCAGTGCTGTACTTTAGATTTGTGCCTGTCGCAACTTCATCACAGTTCCAGGTGGAGTATCTTGTTTCTACAAGTTCTATTTTTGAAGTAACCATTCTAAAAGTATATCTTGGTATATGTATGCTAGATTTTTGTCATTTTGGTTTAGATGAACATACTTTATTTTTCTAAACTGTGGTGATGTCCATTTGTGGTGTTTTCACTGTGTTACTTTGTGATTGGGGTACAAATACTTTACACATTGCCTTTGGGATAACCCTGTCTGCTTGTGCCAAGCTACCAAGTGGGTGAGCAGGGGTTATCTAGAGTGTGTTGCTCCCATACCCTGACTAGAAGCAAGGGTATCTACTTGGACAAAGGAGCATACCTCTGCCAACTGGAGATCTCCATTTCAAACAGTTGTCAAAAGTAAAAACGAAACATTGTTCTATTTCTGTCATCCTGTTTAATAATGTACCCTCTGACTTCTCTGCTGTTAGCTCGAGGCTCAAAGTGTTAAATATTAAACATTACTTGCTGCTAATTATACTTTCTGGCATAATTTATAGACTGAATACGGCCTACCAGTTACCATAGTTTTTGCCTTATGCACTCAGCAGTGTTTCTAGTTGCATTTTTTCTTCCTAAATTTCTTTCATTCAATTTGATTTCCTTGTAGCACCTCAGTGCAGGGAGTTGCCAGGCTCCCCTTTTTACTTTACTTTTTCAAAAATCTGCTGTGGGGTTGCACAAATCGTATTACTGTCTTATCTGATGATCTACCAACTGCTGGGTGCACTAAGAGTACTCACTGCCCGCCCTGCTAGCACCGCATTGGCCGGGGTTGGCCACACCTCTTGGAGGCAGACTATTTCCAGATGGCCACAGCACAGATGCACCGCTGGCATGCCAAATGCACACCAAAGGCAAGCCCCGCTGGGCCCGTCCACATCCAACTGGGGTCAGGGGCCAGGACCCCTGCCAGTTTCGTATCCCACCAACACATAAACTACTCCTCTGATGAACTCAGAGGCCTAGCAGCCAAGACTCCTGAAAAGTGTCTACCCAAGCTAAAAGTAGACTTGCCCATGCTCAAATGCCCTCACTGTGTGGTAGATTTAGAGCAAGGGAAGCTTTCATTGACCTCAGACCATAAAACGCAGTTTCTTCTGATTAACTGCTGGTTATTGGTGAAACACAACAACAAATATTTTGAGGTCCTTACGGAGAAGCAGCCAGATGCTTTATTTTTTATGGCAACGTGGCTTACTGAGTCTACGGCACAGATATCGGCGATGCTGTCCCTCAAGGCTATGGTATATTAAGACGGAACCCTCCAATAAAATGGGGAGGAGGGATAGCAATAATTCATAAATTGTCACTAAAGTTACAAACCTCGCAAACTGCGAGGCTATCTCTTTCTCTCTCACCCTAGCAGAAAATTGGGCCCTAAAAGGCTACTTAATTTACCGCCCTCTATCAGACACAGTTTATCTCTTGCTTTGCTGAGAATATTGTTCAGCCAGCGCTACATCACAACAATCTGATGGTTCTAGGTGATCTTAATATGCACTTCGATAACAACCTCAACTTGGAGGCAAAATCCCTAGGCAGGGAGCTCGAATTAGTTAACTTAGTTCAAAAAGTGAGTGCTCCCACCCATCAATCAGGCCACATTTTAGACCCAATATTTGCTAAATTGTATACCATTAAGGTTGATGCACCGCTAATAGTTCCCTGATCAGATAACTACCTGGTAGCTTTCACTATGCCTTTATGCAGCCCCCCACACCATCAAGTCTAATCAGATGATTACTACAAGAAAGTGGGAAAAGATCAACTCTGAAATCTTTGCCAAAACTCTCTTGGCAACTGATCTTAAACTTGGGGAGGATGTTAATACTGCTATACTGAACCTAGAAAAATGGATATCAGAAGCCCCTGATAAGATAATTGCTATGACTACTAAAAACTAATCCAGGTCAAAGAACTCCGCCCGTTTGTTTAATGATTTTTTAATTACAGTCAAAAAAACATGTAAATGCCTAGAGCATATCTGGAGGAAGGACTATTGTCCAACCAGTAGAGCCAGGTATAAAAATTAACTGAAACAGTATCATGCGCTCATTAGGAAAACACATTGTGTCTTCTATACCATAAAAATAGATAATGCTAATAATTCTTCCAAAGAACTGTTCTCTATCCTTAATTCCCTGTCCTCTCTAGAAGGTGTGGCAGTCCCAGTACCATCATCTTTAGAACACTGCAACAAGATTGCTTCCTTCTTTGCTTCTAAAGTAGCCAGGATATATGGCACTTGTTCTGTAGAAGCTCGCAGATGTGTAAATCTAGATACCTTTTTTAATGACTCTCCAAGGGAAGACCTGAAGAGGTTGTCTATGAACATTACATCAGGATTCCCTCTAGATCCAGCTCCACCTAACATTTTGATACAAGGGATGGAGCCCATTCTCCCTCATGTACAACAGCTGATTTCTCTATTCTTTCGCTTAGGTGAAATTCCACAAAAATAGAAGCACGCGATAGTACTCCCCCTGCAGAAAAAACCCTCTGTGGATCACATGCAACTAGAGAATCGACGTCCCATCTCACTTCTACCATTCTTTGCTAAAATTAAAGAGAAAACTGTGAATAACTAACCCACAAAATTATTTAAATTCAAAACATTTTCTTCATCCTACTCAATCCGGTTCAGGGCCTCTTACTCCACGGAGTCAGCACTGCTCCTTGCAACTGAAACCTTGAGAAGGTGTGTGGATAAAGTACAACAGCCGCTTTGGTTTTAATCGACCCTAGCGCAGCTTTTGATACCATATCGCATAGCCTACTCCTTCATTGGTTGATGCAGTGTCAGGGGTACAGCATTATTTTGGATGACCCCCTTCCTTCTAATGCTGAACTTTCAAGTTGCCCAACATCCACACATGTCAGACAGCATCCCTCTCATGCAAGGGGTTCCACAGGGCTCCATACTGAGCCCTACCCTATTCAATCTATATGTTTGGTCCCCTGCAGAAATTGTGGAAAAACACAATGTAAAAATTGTGTCATATGCAGATGATATGCAGCTCATAATAACTCTATCACAGGATGCTGAGGCGGCTGCAAGACATTTCTCTCTATGTTTAGAAGGGCTAGCCTCCTGAACGACCAACAATTGTCTAAAACTCAATGGCAACAAAACAGAGGTAATGATAGTTTGGAAACACCTTCTATCTGGTCATCAGCCTGGTGGGTTGAGGCCCTGGTCAAACCCCAGTCCTGGAAGCAAAAACCAAAAACCTGGGGGTGTGGTTTGATCCCAAACTCTAGTTTGAGAGTCAAATTAGGAATTGTAGCAGGCAAGTGTTTCTGGACACTTAAAGTCCTAAGACAGTTTCTGGACCTACTACCTATAATGGCCAGGAAAACAATTGTACATGCCCTACTCACGTCCCAAATAGACTATTGTAACATCCTTTACTTGGGAGTAACCAAAGAAGTCTACCTAAACTCCAATGCATTCAAAATGCTGCTGGGCGCTTGGTCCATAATCTCCCAAGTGGAGCATCTACCTCTAAAGCTCTGACTACTCTTCGCTGTATGCCAGTAGAGAAGGGGATTACCTATAAAGCCACGTGTTGCTGCCATAGAATCCTGATTGACAAAGATCTGAGCTACTTGCGATCTATAATAAAACCCTACACACCTTCAAGTAATCTAAGATCTGTAGGGGCTCATCTTGTAAAGGTGCCAAGAGTGCAGAGGGCCAGGATGGGAGCCCGGTACTTTAGCTATCTAGTGACCAAAATGTGGAATGTCTTGCCACATAATCTGAGATTAGAACCTATGGAAAGGACTTTCCGAAAGGGACTTAAAACCTGACTTTTTTGTATTAAAAACTGTTTAGCCTGCTCCACTCCAATGTCTCAAACTTATCTCCATATTCCCTCTCTCCATTCTTTTGGGGGGTTAGAATCCTAGTGCGGTGACACATTGGTGGGTGTAACCAGATACTTTATAAATGGTAAATTCGATTGATTGCTGTGGTCTTCCACATCACTCCTAAACAGTTTTTTAAGTTCTCTATTTGAGTCCCGGAGTGTACACTATCTGTGTGCTAAAACACTGTATCAGCGATTCACATAAAGCACTCTGAAGACCAGAATTGGTGTTTGCACTATATAAATTACATGTGAAAAAATGTAACCTTAGGTTAAGGTTACCTACATAGTAATGATTGTATACCCTAAATATAGATTACACAGCATATTCATCAAAGAACAATTACACACTCACTTTACACTTTCTACTTCGGCAGCTTCCTTCAAATTACTACGCATCATACAGAAGGCTTTCCAATAGAAATAAATACCAGTTCATGCAGAATAAAGAAATCAAAATCCTTCCACCAAGCATAATGTGATCCATAAGTACCCAATTGGTACAATTGTCCTGATCCCCTAAAATCTGCATAAAACTCCAAGCTGACATTGCAATTATTGAAGCAAAATATACTGCTCAGCTAAGTATCTTCTGGAGGTTCACATGCCTCTAACAAAATCCTTAAAACACAATATATATATTATATTTACACCACAAAGTAATCGATTTCTAATTATCAACATGCAAACTCTATGGGTAGGCCACCAATACCCCTATATCAGATTTACTAACAAAGTCCTTAAAATGCTATTTTTTCTCTGCATTTTGTTCTCCAAAGTCTGAAATGATGGCAAAAAAGTCACCTAGATTTGGTGGCAGATCCACGACATTGTCTGGAGGAGTTAACACCAAACTTTGGCAATGCCAATTGAGATGGAAGCGTTTCTGTCCAGGGCAGATCCACTGCCCAGGGTTCAATCAATAGGGTAAAACCTTCACAAGTGCAGGTAGAGAATCTTTTTATTTTTATTTTGTATGGTTCTGTTCTTGAGCCCTCAATTAGATCAGGACTCTGTCTCTTTAATTAATGTAGTAGAAGGTTTAAAGTTCTGCCTTTTGTTTGTGTACACAAAGCACCTTTTATATTATCATTCTAAATGTTTGGTCGATTTTTGCAAAATATTAATTAACACTCCAATGTGTTGCAGCAACACAGAGGACCAAATATAGTTCATTAGGGAATCTACAGCAGTCTCATTAGGGCTTCAGCTCTTTCACTGAGGACTCTGGAGGCAAACGGATAAGGAAAGTAATCATGTATATTTCTCTAAATTTTGAGCGACTCAATCATGGCGGACTTGGATGAATGGTGTGCTAATCAGCAACTAGAGCTAAGCAATTTTATGTGCATGTGTTATACCCTTAGTAATTCTCAGGATGTAATATGTTCTTGCTGTAGCCTCAAGCAGTTACTTGATGGTCCTGATTTGCTCCCATGAAGTAACAACAACCTAACAGTCCAGTAAGAAAACTCACAATGACATCAACCTACATATTTATGTAGAGTCTGGTATAATATGAGAACCAACTAACCCTTTTAACACTCTTCAAAATAGTAAATCATAAAGACTATGGGCCTAGATATGAGTGGCTCGTTAAATTTCATAAAGTGTGTAAACCCCTCTTTATCCATGGCACAGAATTTAACGAAGCCCGGGGACATAATCCCCTGGGGCTGAATCCAATTTATAATGGGGGAGGGGGGCGTGTGGCTCCCTTCCTAACCTTATTAAGCCTGGGGACTTCAACCCCTTTGGCCAAAAGCTATAAAAAAGGGGTAAAGGGTAATACGGCCCGTCCATAAGCTTTAATTGACCCTGGGGACCAATTGTCTGGGGCTGAATTGTATAGTTAAGGGGATTAGGTGTGTGCACCCCACTTCAAGCCTTCTTTGCTCTGGGGACCCCAACCCCCAGGACCAAATTCTATGGGGTGGGGGATTATACCTCCCCAAGTAATCTTAGACCTCCAGGAACCTATCCCCCTGGGCCCCTGGTGGGTGTCCTAGCGGACTCAGCTGGCTCCCCTCATGGTGAAGGAGCCAGCATTGCTCCCACCCGGAAAGAGCAGCTGTCTATGCTTGCTCCATCTGGGTGAGAGCAATATCTGTTTTGTTTCCTTGCTCGCAAGCGTACAAACAGGGGAAAAAGAATGGAATTCCTCTCCCAGCCAGTGTGAGCGTATTTAAATCTTCTGCCGGCTGTGAGCAGACTTGCCTTCCCTGCTTGCACTACTGCAGGGAAGGCATGTTTTATCCCGTTTAGCAGGAGATTTAAAAATGCTCTCGCCAAGTGAGAGTAAACATATGTTTCCCCACCGAAACTACTCTGTCCAAGGCAAGGGCTTCCCAGGACAGAGTACTTGAGCTGGCCCCGGGTGATGGTGTCCCCAGGGCCTAATAAGGCTCGTGGAGGGGGGCACATTCCCCCTTCCCTTGATTATAGAATTCTACCCTGGCGGATGGGTTTGCCTGTGCCTAATAAGCCTCAGGGAGGGGGCGAAATACCCCCTCAATGTAAAAATGGACCCGTGGGTGGGGTCCCTAGGCCTAACGGCTCAGGGAAGGGAGCTGCATGTCCCCTCCTATTAATATATATGTTGTGGCCTGGGTTATGGGATCCCTGGGACTGTTACTGGATTGGGGATGGGGGCTTTGCACCCGCTCCACATAACATATAATATTGTCCTCGAGTGATTGGATACCCGGGGCTACTATTAGCGCGAGGTGGGAGGCTGTGCACAGTCCAGGCTCTGTGGCCAACCCTATGCTGCGTACCACTGAAGGCCGTGTGCAGCGTGGGATTTGTGTCGAACCCACTGTTGCACACCGACCAAGGCATTGTACAGCATGGGGATGGCTGCCTGTTGAGAGTTGGACACAGCCAGGCCCTGCAGCCAACCCCATGCTGGACAAAGGCCATACAAGGCATTGGGAATGGCTTCCTCTGTCTGGGTTGGGCGCAGGCCTTGCAGGCAACCCCCTACCATGCATAACCAAAGACCATGCACTGTGGGGGCTTGGCTATTCGTATGGTAACCAAATATTACTTTACGCTGAAAAACCTAGAAATTCATTGATAAAAAAAACAAGGTAAAGTAATGTTACAGTTAGGTGAATATGTGAATGGCCAATATAATGTTTTGAAATAAAAAAAAACACTGAAATTCAGAAGTTATAGTTAGCAGAGTTAATTATAACCTGTTCCCCCACCATGCACTGCTTATGACCTCACATATATTATATGCCATGCACAATATTGATGTGAGGGCCTGAGTTACACTGTTACTTGAGAGGTATGTTTTAACTGATATTTTCACCTAACTATGATGTCCCTTTAATTTAGTTTTTTTCAGTGAATTCCTAGTTTAATTTTTTTTATCAAAGTAAGGTATTATAACTATACAGAATTGTAACGCCACCTTTTACCTTTGTTTTTTTCAGCAAATATATGGTCACCATTGGGTAGTTATAGTCAGGACCATGTTTCCATTGGAAATAAAAAATGTTGTTCGCTTATAGCTGTAGCGCCATTTGAGGAATGTTCACAAATCTATCCCAAAAATTCTCTCCCACCTCAGCTTCTTCCTGGGAAGTTTTGGGGTGAACTGTTAAGTGGTAACTGAGAACAAATTGAACAGCAATACCACAAAAATGGCTGAATGCAAGTACACCAAATTTGGCAGAAAGGTAGATTTTGATCCAGAAAGTGATTGTTTTGTGAATTTCTGTAGATCCGTTCAGCAGTCTTTGAGAACTGAAGGTTAGAAAAGAGGATCCGCATCACAACAGATCAAAAGATAAGATCTGATTGACGGCTGCAAAATCAACATCGATGTTGAGGCAGCCATATTAGAACTCAGGGATTCGGTCCCCTGTTCTTTAAAAGGCTAAAAAACGACATGTAAAGGAGCAGGGTAGGGATATCCAAAACTGTTTTTTTTACAGGAGCTCAGACCAGTGGAAGATCCAGAGTCTCCACCTGAAAGAAAAGGCAGCTCCTGCCCTATTAAACTTGAATCCCTCCTGAGTGGGCCAGCATCTTTATTATTGTAGGGGAGTGGCATGTGGCCCCTCTCCCAGAGCCATTACATGGCCCTGGAGTCCCATTTCCCAGGCCTGTGTCATGCTATTAAGGAGAGTAGGCATGCAGCTCCTCCACTTGACCTAGTACATAGTCCCAGGGACCCTTCTCTGGGGCTGCATCATTTTGTAAAAGGGGAGGTGGAATATGACCACCCTTGTGAAGCCTTTACATTGCCCAAGGGATACTATCCCTCAAGTCCTAAAAAAAATAAAGAGTGCTGTAGGTGCCCTGGTCTTCTCTGGGACACCAACAGCAGCTAGAGGGCCTGAAGCTCCCCCTTTGGCCCCGCCAGCCCCATTGACTACTCCACCTGCACCTATCCAAGGTACACCAGGGGTTGACTGCATTTGTTTCCTCCTGACCAGCAGAAGTAGCTTTTCTTTCTGGGAGAATGAAGGCAGGGAGTAGGTAATCTGTTCCCTGTCCGTGGTCTTCCAGCCAGAGAAAAACTCGGTGTCCTGGGGAATTGGGACCACGGGAAACTGCTGCCAGTGGGCCATTGGATCCCCGGGCCCTTCCAAAGTCCAGGGGAGGAGGGTTGCATTCCTTCTCCACATTAAAAACAAATATCAGCCCTGGGTGTTGGGGTCCTCTTGGGCCTTCAAAAGGATTGGAAAGGGAGGATGTGCACCCCCCTCTCCAATAAAATAAACTTCGGCCTCGGGGGCTGGGGTCCCCGGGACCTTCAAAAGGCTCGGGCCTGGGAGATGCACGCCTACCTTACCATCTCCCATTAATATTAAAATAGCCCTGGGGAATGGGGTCCCTAAAGCTATTAAATGGCTGGGAGTAGGAGAACAAATCCTCTTCCTAAATAAGAATTTAAATAAATATAAAGCAGGAATGTGAATTTCACATTCACTGCTCCAGCTGGTGAGTGCCCCATCATGCCCCGCAAGGGCTTTTTTTCATAGATTTGTTTATGCTTATGGTGCCCCTAGATGAGGCTGGGCACCTCCTAGTTTTAAAAAAAAAACATGTTATGGGGGAGAAGCAGGTAGTGCAGCTGCACCCCTAGGAACATTTAA
Organism: Calotriton arnoldi; assembly: GCA_963921515.1. NCBI lineage: Eukaryota > Metazoa > Chordata > Amphibia > Caudata > Salamandridae > Calotriton > Calotriton arnoldi. The sequence goes on from CAWUFW010004021.1 coordinate 1,615,249, forward strand.
GTAAGAAGTTGCTGTAAATTCCCTGAGTTATTGAATGCATGACCCCAGAAGAGCTTACAATTATTTTTAAAGTGCACCAAATGAAGCTGTATGCTTGGTTCTATGGATACATTTTTGTGTCCTGAAGAGTGAGCTTGGGCAGAGTTTGCAGAGTTCCGCTACGTGGAACTTTGCGAACTGCAAAAAAAATCCTCAATCTACTCACAGCTCCACAAGCGGCGGAGTGCGTTTGATAAATGCCGTTCGCAGTGATTTTCAGTGCCAGGTGCTTGTCCGCACAGCACGATCATCGCGAATGGCACAATGCACAGCGCAAACGGTGCTGCTTTCTTTCTGCCGCTCAAGTACATTTTTACTTGAGCCGAAGCATTCTCAATGCAAACTGACAGTTTTCTCAATGCGAGTGGTCGTGATCATACACGGCCTCTCGCAATGAGAAATCTGACCGCCCGCGTTGAGAAATCTCACCGGGAGGTTTATTTTTTCCATGCTCGTGCTCACCAACTTGAAGTTGACGATCGCGAATGAGGAAAAATCTCGCCGTGAGGTGGTTTTTCCTCGCTTGCGCTCATCAACTTGACGTTGACAAACACGAGGTCCGCGTATCGCGGACTGCAGAAAACTCTGCAAACTCCGTGAGCGGAGCAGAGTTCACCGCCCAGACTTACTGAAGAGTGTATAAGAAAGACTCAAGCACATAGTTAGAGTTGTTTGAAATAAAAATGCATTATTTTGAATATTTTGGGACAAAAATGAAAATGCATTGCCATGTGTGTATTTATAAGGATTACTTTGGAATACGGTTATTGATAAATAATTCCGATGTCCTTTTGACAAAGTCAATAGGCCTATTTTATACAGATTGATGTGCTGCCACCTTGGTAAAGTCAATAGGCAGGCGTTTTATCATTTTGTGTTCCTACTCATTGACAAAGCCAGTAAATCTGCCTTTCTTAAATTACATCTCTTTATATTGTTAGTTTACATTAAAAAAACCTCAGAAATGCACTGAATATACTCAAGATTAAAGTGATGTTATAGTTAAGTCTGGTAATAACATCTTAATTTACATTAAAAATCCCTAACAAATTAATAATCATAATTTAAGGTCAATCTTTCAAGCAGGGTTTTAGGACCCTATCAGAATGAGACTTTGAGAAATAGTATGCAATCTGAGGGAGTAAAACTGTAGAAAGAAACACGACTAAGTTGTTCTCTGTGTAAAGAGTCTGTTCTGTGCCAAGCCTTGGGCAGGCCTTTTAAGCAAATTTGATCTGTAGCAGTAAAGATAAAACAAAAGTTGTCTTTTGAGATGCAAATCTTTGTCCTTCGATTATGTCAGTCGTGAAATGAGGGGCTTTTGTAGACCAAGTGACAGCAGTAAATTGGGAGTTGGACATGTTAGATAAGAAAGACAAGGTCAGAGGCTTAAAGGGATTCTAAACAGTGAGGTCCTGTATCTTCCACATGGTCAACATTTATGTCAAAATAAATGCTTCAGTGGTCCTGACAACTGTCAGCATTACCAAACTTTACCCAGGACAAGTAATGATAGGCCATTTGGAGAAACCCTTGAGCAGTGACTGAATTAACCACATGCAGTTTATTGTTTCCATGCCTCCTTCTTCCACATGAATACGTGTACATGTTCTGATGGGAGCAGGCTGTGAGATTTTGATATAGCTTTCCTTCAGCAAGCATTAGGATACAGGCACTTCATTAGTAAAAGACATGTGCTTTATTAATAACACGTCATGAACTATAATGCTTCAACAGTATTGTAAACGTCAATATTTTCTATTTCAACTCTGAAACTGAAGATATTTCTCCATGTTAGTCCTAGCTCCTTGATATCCCTCAGTAAAAAATGTGTTGTCCAGAGATTTTATTTTTCATTTGTGTTTTGTATCATTAGAGAAGTAGTTTAACTTGGGTAGACATTGCTAATCCAGGCCTAATTTTTCTAGATGACATTTTTTTAAATGGCAGATATGTTGTAGTGATGATGTAATATTTCAGCAACCATGAGACCTATATACTTCATTTAGGTGCCAAAACATAGGTTTTGTGGGTAAGATTATTATTATTATTATTATTATTATTATTATTTCAACACTTATAAAGCGCACTGTCACCCAACAGGCATCCTGGCGCTAACATATGTGTGCCCAGCAGGGCTCATGCTACGGGGGATCTCATCAAGATAATAAAGTTATGCACTAGGATAGAGCCATGTCTTTAGTCTCTTCCTAAACAGAAGAAGATCTTCCAGCTTTCTCAACTCGAATGGAAGACTATTCCATAGTCGAGCAGCAGAGGTGCTGAAGGCCCTACCTCCTAATTTTGTTTTTTTTAATCTTGGCACCTTCACCATTTTAGCGGAAGAGGAGCGGAGGCTCCTAATAGGGGCATACCATGCGAATTTCTTCTGCATTAATATAGGTCCAGACCCATGCAAGGCCTTGAAAACTATGCAAAGGGACTTAAATTGAACTCTCTGTAGTATAGGAAGCCAGTGTAGCTCCATCAAGGCCAAGGAGGCAGAAGATCGTCTTGGCCTCCCCAGAGCTAGCTTGGCTGCTATTGTTTGAATTCTCTGGAGCCTCTCCATCAAATAGCTTGGAGACTCCAGCAACAGAGCATTGCAGTAGTCCAACCTGCTTAGAATGGTACTTCGTACTACCAGTGCTCGGGCTTGGGATGGCAGGACCGGAAGAATCTTCCGGAGGGCTCTAATAATAGAGAAACAGCTCCCCACGGTTTTATTTACATGTGCTTCAAGGGTCAGTTTGTTATTAAACATAATGCCCAAATTCCGCACCTTCTCCGCAGGGACCAGTGGGCTGGCTGTGGCTGATGGCCAGAAATTAGTGGGAAGTGGTGGAGGGGACTTCCCCGCCGCACAGTAAAGAATCTCGGTTTTATCGGCATTGAATTGTAGCGAGTTCTTTCTCAGCCACTGTGCCATGTCCTGCAGGCAAGCATGAAAGTCTTCCAGGGATGTCGACTGTTCTCCCTCTAAGGACAGAATAAGTTGGGTGTCATCCGCATAATTTACGATATTAACATTATGCACCCTTATAACGGCAATCAGAGTCTTATAGAGACAGAAAGTAGCCCCTCAGTGCAACCCTTCTGCCATTTTTCACAATGGCGGCTCTATAATGATGTGTTTTAGCCATCATTTTGGTAATTTATTTTAATACTGTTTTTGTTTCAGGTTTTCCGTTGATTAAAATTTGTAAACATGAGCAAAGCAGATAGTAGCAGAGGGTCTTTACCTCCTGATAGAGTGTTGCTAACTACAAAATCTGAGGGAAAATGTGTCATATGCGAAACTAATCCAAAAGAAAAGCTAACATCAATTGCTGCTAGTGTTCGAGAAACTGCAGAAATATGGCAAGATAAGTTCACAAAAGATTTAAACTAATGGGTGAAGAAAATCAAATATCAAATATAGTAACAACAAGTGCTACAAGTTCAATACAATGAAAAAAATCTGGAAAAAAATCATCAAAAAATAGAAGAAACCAGTGAATCACAACAAGAATCCTAGTCTTCTGAGAAAGTGACGACAACCAAACTAAAGCAAATGCCCATCCACAGATCGATGGCTACCCCTTGTCCATCTCCAACAACTGATCAGAAAGCGGAGGATCTTCAAAGTGTTATCTGTGGTTTAGCCAGAACAAGTACCAAAGGGATTGACAAAAGAACTAAGTACAGATGAGTCTCAAAGGGCAAACATGTTTTTATCTGCAGCCAGTTTCTTCTAAGATGAAGTTTTCAGCTGAGTAGCTGATCTAAACAGCGAGGTGAATGTATTTACAGCAGATTGGTATGCCCACCTGAACTGCATGCGTGCACATATTCGAAAAAATAAAAGTGCAATGAGCTCCCAGCAGCAACAGAACCGCCAGCCTTCAGTTAAGTTTCCACTCTTTTAAAAAGCAAATGAAGTTCTAAAACCACTCTTGCTTGCTGGCTAAGGGTTTACACTCAGTGAGATCAGAAAAATAATGGTCAACATTGATGAAACTGTATTGATCCATAGTAATGAAATTAAGATTTTTCTGGTGAGAATGTACAAAGACAGAATTCGTTTTTGTCAGTCTAACAAAAATAATGAACCACTCATGTTGTTCTCAGCTGATTTGACTCCTGAAGATTTTGCTGCCAAAATAAGATCACAGGATGCAGTAAAATCAGCAGGAACCAGTTTAAGAAACGTCCTGAAAGATTCAGATTTTGGATTTAATTACAAATATTGGGATTCCTCAGAGCTCTGCAAATCATGGAGTCAACAAGAATTCCTGATGGTGTCTTAACATTTTTTACATCATTGTTTAATACCAGCAAAGTAAAACTGTTACAAACTAAATGTTTGGAGTTCGGAACAGAAGCTGACAACATTGATGATGGCATTTAAGATATAAGCAAACAAGTGAACAACAAGCAAACAACATGAACCGACAGGATTATGCATTGCAAATATAATGTCTTTTCCAAATCATGTTTTATGAATTACATCACCGCAAAAAGAAAACTCTGCTACAATTGATGACTGCCCATGCAATCTATGACAAGTGCAAAAGTAGAGAGCTAATCATTTCAATGAACAGGATTGGTGTATCATCAAGTTATAATGGCATAGTATGGTGCAGGAACTTGTTAGCAGCTCATAAATCTTATGTATTAGACAGCACACCATTTCCAAGTCACTTTACCAGTAAAGGATTTGCAATTGCTGCTCTTGATAATTTTGTTTTGAAGACAACTCTTCTTTGTCTGGAACATCCAGCACACATGATACTGCCATGGTGCTTTTTCAATACTGTACCAAATGAAGAAGCTGCTGGAGAAAAGCTGTGTCAGCTGTACCCATAAACAAACAAAGCTGCAAACTTATATCCCAACTGCCTTGCCAATGTGTGCACAATCCCTACACTCATCAACACGTCCCTGTCTACCAGAAAGTTTCAAAGTGGCTGAGGACATGGATCTTCTTCTATCTGATGCTGTGGTGCTCAAAAGCTGATTTAACTGAATTTATCATATTGCTTAATCAGTGCGGACTAAAGGATGAAGAAAAACCAGTTCCTCCGTGGGCTGGAATTCATGGTCTAATCTCCCAGAATACTGTCCCACTGAAGAAATTTTGGTATTTACCAGCAATACCATCTCCGGTCACAAACTACGAAACAGTATACACAGCTCTAAAAGATTTCCAAAATGTGTGTGCTCAGCTTGAGGACCAGTCTATCCTGCCAATTTTCTGCAATTACGGTGTTTTCCACATTGTAGCAAACATGTTTATGAGAAATCCAATAGAATTTGATGATCTTTATCCAATAATGGGTGTTTTCCAGATGACAAAAGCTGTGCTGTGGTGTGCAGGAAGTTATCTCAGTGGATGTGGCAAAAATGATGCACTTTTTGAGACTGAAATCTTTGGAAGCAAAACTGCCCAGTCACCATTGAGCAGATCTCATTATGTTAGTTTGTTACGAGGCATGCTCATCATATCTGAGGCTATAGAAACATTGCATTAGAATGCTTTCTGGAACAAGAATGACAAATTTGGTTTTGCATTTCTTATCTCAGAAGTGAATAAGGCACAGAGTACACTTCATTTAAAAGACATAATGCAAAGCTAGGCAATGTTCAGCACACTCAGTGCAAAATCAGAACACCTGAAAAACACGTTTCTAGAGTTTGTCAAAGAATGTGGAGCTAAATCAGACCTTTACAAGTACTGTGAAAATGTTTTACACATGTTAGCTCTAGTGAAAAACTTGGTACAGGCTGATTGGGAAGGTGATTGGGAGCTGCACATGAAGATTGTGGAGTCACTGATTACTGTGTTTTGTAAGTTTGATTGCATAAACTACCTGAGATATGGGTCCTGGAATTTGGAAAGAGTGAAGAAGCTAGAGGTGGAAAAACCATACCTCTAATAACATTTTGTGGTGAAAGACAGAGAGGCAAGGTTCAATGCTATAACTCCAGATAAGAAACTGGAACAGACGATCCAGCGATCACAGAAAATCTCCAAGGGAATTGGTCAGGCACGTAAAAGTGAATATGTTGCTCAATGGTTTCTACTTTACCATGAAGTCCTTTCTACTTGCAGTGTTTTCAGAGAGATGACAAATTCTAAATTAATGGACCATCATGAAACTGTTCCTCACCACAAACTTGTGGGAGAGAGAGGGGAAAGTTTTAATAAACCTTTTGACAGCCTTCTTCATTTCATGCAGCAGCAAGAAAACCCCTTTGAAATTACTTAGCCTGTGTGACTACACAACTTAGGGTCAGATGTATCAAAGGGATTTACCTATTCTGTGTCTATGGGAAAATGTGTTCATACATATGGCCCTTAGTGACCAACAATATGTGGATAATGATATACAGACAAGTCTACTAGATGTCCTGGAACACGGATCAAAACTATATGCAGAACTGAAGCAGGAGAAATTTGTATTGTAGGAGAAAAAGCTGTTTGACATAATCACTAAAGATAAACTTCCACGCTTTAATTGCCATGGTAAGAGTTGCATCCAACCAGCCACTATAAAACAGGTTACACAAAAGCAAGTTTTGCAAGCACATCGAGAGACCTATGTAGCAAAAGCAAGGGTTGAATTAATCAATGACATTCCATTGCATGATCTTCTTCTAACATACAAAATGTTTGATGGAGATGCTGCAATCAAAACAGGGAAGAGCAGACTCGTAGAAGAACTAAAAAAAAACTTTCTCTTAAGAATTTCAACTTATAAATGTGTCCTCATTGAAAACTGGTGGAGAGGCCTATATGTCACAATTGCAAATGGTCAAGATTTCATCCATGTAAAACGTCTGAGACCTCTTTCAGACTGTTTTACAGATATCAAAGTGAGTGTGCACCTTGCAAGAGGTGCAAATTGTCTTTGACAGTAATCTTGAACTATATGTCAAAGAATGTGAGAGAATCAGATGAATGTCTACAAGTGGAACTGCCTGGATCAAAAATTCGACACATATGTAACTTGATAAATTCTGGTCATCAACATCGAACAAGATGAACTTGGAGATGTTAACTCATCAAAACAATGCCAATGCTTCAGTTAACACTAAATTTCCAATTATTGCAAGTGGAATGAATGTCAATGAGGAGTTGGTGCCTGCAGAGATATATTCAAAAGGTACGGGCAATATTGTTTAAGAACTTAATAGCAAATTGGAGGAACCTGACTTTTGTGTTGTCCCACATGTTGAGTGGGCTGTTCAAAATGGTTCCAATCAAGGCATTGTACTGTCAAATTACACAGATGTTATTTTTGTGCTACTTAGATTTGTTGCAATGTTCAGAAGTCAATGATTGTCAGAGTTATGGATACATTATTGAACATGTGAGAAAAGACACTTAATCCTGCTTCATATTCTGCACAAGAAACTTGACCTAGAGATGCCAAGTGTTCTTATCAAGGCACATATTCTTATGGGAGTTGACATTATGAGCAAAATTGGAACAAAGCTTGGAGCTTTAACTGCTGAACCTGTGAAAGTTCTAAAAGGATTTGCTGAGACAGAAGAAGAATGTAAATTTAAAGACGTAGAAAAATATCTTGGGCGTGTGTGGAAAATGTGTTCTGACTGTCACACATTTGATGATTTTCGGTACAGTGAGTTCAAGAGATCGGTCCCGTTAAGTGACCTTCCACTGACATCATATTCTGTGTGTGGACACACTAAAAGAGCATTCTACTTGATCAGAAGATGTGTAAATGTTTTGGATCATGCATATTGTTGTAATGGGTAAAAGAAGTCCATGTAGCCATAGAGTAGATTGTAGAAGATAAATTTATTATACTTAGTTACAAGGTAAGTTTCAGGTAAGTAGGTATGTAAGTAGATGAATGTAGATAGCCCCACCAGGAGCAGCCTCCCTGCTGCTCAGCCTGCATACTCACACTGAGACTCAGCACATCACCAGGCACCCACGCTTTCTGTGACATCACCAAGCGTTCAGCATTCCACTCATCACTAAGCAATCTAGCACTCACCCTGGCTGAGCAGAAGGGAAGGTGAGCTAAGGAAAATGTATGGCAACACTTAAGTTACAACACATATGTTATGTTATGTTATTGGTTATTTATAGAGCGCACGGTCACCGGTTAGGTCTCTTGGCACTAGGTAATGAAAAGTCAGGGATCCCTACTATTTATAAGCCTGTGTAAACAACCATGTCTTTAGAAGTTGCCTAAATTTGGTGTAGACAGTTGCCTGCCTCATTTCCAATGGAAGTGTGTTCCAGAGGCGAGGGGCTGCGATGGAGAACATACGACCTCCAATCCTGAGTTTCTTGAAGGTGGGAGTGACCAAATAGTGAAGGTACTTGATCGCAGTTCTCTCGCCGGACAGTATCTTACAATGCGAGCTTTCACAAAGCCCGGGCCTCTCAAGTGCCGCACCTTGAACACCGTGCAACCTGCCTTAAATCTGCATCTCTGTGCCACCGGCAGCCAATGTATGTCTCTAGTCACCCATGTGATAGAACCCCCTCTTGGAAAATGAACTATCAGCCTTGCAGCCTGGTTTTGAATTAATTGAAGCTTGCGCAAGAGGGATTTTGGGAGGTCCAGATAGAGAGAGTTTGCGTAGTCCAGTCTGGACATAACCAGTGCCAGGATAACTTGGATCAAGGCCTCTCTCATCAGGAATTTCCTAATCTTTTTTATCTGGCGTAGTTGCAGGAAACAAGCCAAGGTTACTGCACTGACCTGCTGTTTACATGATAGATCCTCGTCGATGATCACACCCAAGCTTTTTACTGCCCTTTTCGTAGAGGGAGGGGAGCCCATCTCACTAGGCCACCACCCTGGGTTCCAACATACCGTTCTACTCTTAGTGAGGACGATCTCAGTTTTATCTGAGTTAAGTTTCAGTTGGTTCTGATTCATACATCCCCTGATGAATCGCATGGTGTTTTGGAAGTGCAGTCTAGCTGCCTCGCTGTCTTCAATCGCGAACAGCAGTTGCATATCATACGCGTAGTTGAAGATGTTTACTTCCATCATCTTAAGGGATCTGATCAAATGTTGGATATAGATGTTGAATAAATGGGGGGAGAGAGAGGACCCTTGGGGCACCCCACAGCTCACCTTAACCTCTTTAGAGGAGTAAGGCGCAAGTCGCACTGATTGGGATCTATCCTCCAAGAACGTTGTCATCCAACTCAATGCAGCGTCCCGTAACCCCGCGGCCCAGACACGGTCAGCCAACAGAGCGTGTTCCACCTTGTCGAAGGCCGCCGACAAGTCAAGCAGCACTAAAGCCTGGATTTTCCCTTTATCTACTTTTCTTCACAATTCGTCCAACACCGAAGTAACCACTGCTTCCGTGGAGTGTGCTGGACGAAACCCCACATGACACTGGTCCAGAAACTCTGATTTCTCCAAGAAATCGCAGAGAGGGTGAGCCACGTAGGCTTCCACAATCTTGGCTAAATACGGTAGATGGGACACTGAGCGAAAGTTCTTCATGTCTGAGCGGTCTGCCCCCTCTTTCTTCAGGAGGGGTATGATGACTGCTTTTTTGAAGGATTTAGGTACCAGGCCCGAGCTGATAGAATAGTTAAGAAATTGTCGGACACTGTCCCCACTAGAGGATGCCACCTCTCTAAGGACTCTTGGAGGACAGATGTCATTAGGTGACCCTGATTTAACTTTCGTCATAGGTTCCATCAAGTCGTCCTGCGATACATTAGGGAAGTGCGAGAGCGTAAAGCTATTCGCGTTTCCCTGCGGGGGGTCGGGAGCAGACAAGCCCAAGGGGATGCTCCTTTTTATTGCGGCAATCTTGTCACAAAAAATTCATTTAGAGTATCACACAGATTCTGTGACGGTGTAATACGGAGGGTCACCCTGTCTAGATTAGATAGTTCATTGAAGATTCTGAAAATGTCCTTGGATTTATTAGATGCCTTAAGGATTTTATTCATAAAATGGCTAATTTTAGTTTGCTTCACTAGAGCCTTATACATTTTAAGTTGTTGGACATAACAGGTTCTCAGAGCTGGCGAATACTCCGTGCGCCATTTTCTTTCTGCACGTCAGAGATTCAGTTTCGCCATTCTCAGATCTACGGAGAACCATTTGTCGGCCTTGTGGTATTTTGTCTTGTTAGAGCTATGCCTGCGGGCATGTGTATCACTAGTCCCCTTCAGCCAGTTAGACACATTTTGCTCATAGTCATCGATGTCTTCACTAGGAACCAGAGAAGATTTCCCCAGGTCCTCGCAGAACTCCGTGAGGTTAACCCAGCCCAGTTCCTAAATGAGACCACTGGTCCCCTAGGGGGACTTAGCTCCTTTGGTCTGGTCACCGAAAAGGAGATAAGATGATGGTCTGACCACCCGCATGGGACAACGCTCAGGTTCTTCACGGGTAGTTTCGAGGTCCAGATTTGATCTAATATGTGACCTTTGATATGGGTAGGTGAGTTCACCACCTGTTCCAGGTTCAATTAATTTAAAGTAGCAGTGAGGTCCAAGGCTTGAGGTCCCCCATCTTCATCATTGACCCAGTAATTTAAATCTCCTACCAGGAGAACATTAGCATGGTCTACTACTAGTAGAGCTATGGCTTCCGCAAGCACCTGAGCAAACTCCTGCATATTGTTCGGAGGCCTGTAAACTAACACACACACAAAATCCTCCGTGGAGGACTTTAACCGGATCACTAAGGTTTCTACCGCTGATAAACCCAGCGAGGGTAGTTTTGCAAATTGAATGGATTTTTTGATTATGGCTGCTACTCCCCCCCACCCCCCTTTTTCCCTGTTTCCCTGTTGGCATATAAGATGTAGTACTCACTGGGGAGCGCTGCCAAAATGTCAGGGGAAGATTCCTCTGTAAGCCACGTTTCGGTAAGTAACAGCAGATCTGGAGCCTCCGACTCAAGGAGGTTTCATCATGAAGTTTAGCCAGGGAACATGTGTTAAGATAGATAGCCCTCTCACTCCCTTACTAACATTGCTAATCTATATGCACATTGCAAGGCTGCTTTCTATTATAAATAAAGAGTATCTCAATAGATTAGCAGAGGAGGCACTTCAGCTGACACTGAGGATCCCTGCTTTCAAAAACTTCACCAAGCAGAGGTCTGACATCTGTGAACAAGACGAGGTCATACATTCTCCTGCACCAGGTAATGGGGGTTGTATCATCCCTTGGGGGGGATTCTTGGCTACACACCTAGCCACACTCCAGGTACACTCAGAGTAGGGTCTGCATAGTAGGAGTAAGCCTGATTGCTGCCTTGTTTAAATGCCTGCATATATATACTGTGTTAGCATCATGGTAGAACTGTATCTACTATTTACTCTTTTGGTGCTTGTATTCGCTTTTATCTACTTCTGTCTACTGATTATTGCAGCACTTGTATTCTATACAAGAATAACATTGGTTAAAAAAAATATATTAAAAACGCCCCAGTGTGTGTTCTCTGTATATTTCTCTGAGCACAAGTAAGCATGAGTGATTGAACAAAAAGGTTCTGATCTGTTCCCATGATCCCTGAGGGGCAGGGTTGTCATGTTCAGTGGTTTCCAGAAACCATTTGCCCCCTGGTAAGGCTCGGGGGCTTACGGTGGCAGTAGCTGGTCACTAGAGCCAACATATCCTGCGGGGGTGCCCGAAATCAGTCTAGTCACTTCACCCAAATGCGCAGGTCCTATGGATTGGTGGGAACTACACAACCCCAAACATAAGATCCAAGGATAACTACCTTATCTTCAGGAGACTACTCAAGAGTTTTCTCTTTCCCACATAAACACCATACTCAAATATAAATCTACATCATGTCCCTGTGTATATAATCAGTTATTTGGAGGATAAATGTGTACCTAGATATGTGTATTATATATGGAGATTTCCATTGGTTCTGCTAAAAAAATGAACATATTCTTATGGTCACTGCATAAATAGGTACATATGTGTTAGAAATGGGATCTCTGGTTGGCTAAGGCTTGCGCCAAAGCCAGGCAGAGACCACCACTCTAGTCAGGGCAAGGGAGTTACACACCCAAGATAACCCCTGCTCACCCCCTTGGTAGCTTGGCACGAGCAGTCAGGCTTATCCTGGAGGCAATGTGTAAAGCGTTTGCGAAACACACTCACACAGCAGCAGCACACTAGGCACACCACAAAAGGAACTCCACACAAGGTTATATAAAAAATAGCCTTTGTATTGTCATAAATACCTTAGAAACATAATCACATAATATACAGTGTGCCAACTGGCACTAGGCAATATTCACAGGGGACTATTTACACACAACAGGGCCAATGCGGCCACTGTCATAACCATCACAAATCACCAATTGTAAATGTAGCACAAATAGTAAATGTAGCGCACAATCCAGTAACTACTGGTAAAGTTAGGAACTAAGCATGAGAACCTGTAATATAAAACATAGGATGCTTAAATCACCTTAGGCATAAAACTACATTAGGCCCAAACCTCCTTAGCATCATTCACATTAGGGGCGTAAATCACACAGTGAAACATAATCTCACTAGCATAAACCATAGTATGCAAAACAACCTCATAATCTTAAAAGTACATTAGAGGCATAAACACAGGGGGCGTAAATCAAAGTAAATGCATCACATTTCCTAGCCCCCAAAATCACATCAGCACATACCCTCCCGGTAGAAACCATAGCAGGGGCATAAATCACATTAGGGCCTGGTGCCCTACAATCCTAACAGTCCCCTTGGCCATCTGGCCATCTCAGAAAGGGGGCTCAAAGATGCCCTGTGTCCAGAATGTCAGGGCGGCTGCCAAGGCAGCCGAATTCTCAAGTGCGCCTTTGCGCAGGCCTAAACGTTGCAGCTGCCGCTAATTGCGGTGCAGCTGTGAAGATAACTGTGGGCGCTGGCACTCACGGTGCCCTCTGGGTCCCCACTGGGACTTTACCAACAAATATGCCCAATCGTTGCAGTTGCCCGCTATGGCGGCGCAACTGAAATAAATAAATCAGGCACTGGCACCACTGTGCCACCTGAGCCTCTCTCTGGGACTCTCTAACAATGAAAGTGCCCCAACGTTGCAGCTGCCTGCGCTCTCGCAGGGCAGCTGTAGGAACTGGCCTGGGCACCACGGTGCTACTGAAGCCCCACTCTGGGAATTCACAACAATGCCCTCAAAAGAAATCAGGCCGGCTCCAGGCACCGACAATGTGCCTCGGTGAGCCCTCACACGGCTCTTCTGGTGCTCCCCTTGGGCAGGGGGCAGGCACCCACAATAGGTCAAGTAAAGCCCCACTCACCAGGGCTGCTCGGGGACTCCTCCTGTCACCGGCGATCTCTGCCTCCCCTTCTGGCAGGGGGGAGGGGCGGCTGGAATGGAGCACGCACTGCTCCATCTTCTCGGGTGGCCGCGGGGCTCTCTCCGACTCACGGGAGCCCCGCTCGGGCATGCAGCACTTCCTGGACCCTTCTCGTTCGGCCGGGCTGCGATTGGCGGCCGCAGCCGCCTCCTGCTATTGGCCCCGCCCCGAGTCAGGCAGCAGGAGCCTGGCTTCCGGGTCGGGCCGGCGGCTCCGTTCTCGGCCGCAATGCGGGGTTGGCACCCGCTCGAAGGCAAATCAGTAATGCGGGGTGGGCACCCGGAAAATTAAACAGTGCATCAAGCGGGGTGGGCACCCGCTCTTGAAATAAATACCAAAGCGGGGTAGGCTCCCGCTGAAATCGGTAAAAACACGGGGTGGGCTCCCGCTCCGTCAAATATAAAAATAAGCGGCAAAGATGCGGGGTGGGCACCCGCTTGGTGCGCACAAATGCGGGGTGGGCTCCCGCTTCTCCCAGCATCCAGGTGGGGGAATCCCCACGTAGGGATTCCCTCGAAGCAAGCTGCAGCTCCATGCTGCAGAGTCCACGCGCTTTTCCTCCCTCGGCAAGTTAAAATACAGCGCCCAGCCTGTCCCCCACCTGACACAAACAGGGAACAGGCAGAAACAAAGAATTCTTTGTGCTGGGGAGACCACAGCACAGCGCAGCCAGGCAGGCCAGCATGCAGGTACCCCCAGGAGACAGCAGCTGAGTCCCGTGGCGGTTCCTCCTGGCAGAGGGTCCCCTCCAAGTAAGCACCAGCACAACTGAACATTTTCATGGGGTCACAGACCCTTCTTTTATACACCCTTTTCCCTTGTCTAAAGGTGCAGGGTTTAGAGATACCAGTTAGAACTGGTTTGGGGGAGCTTTGGAGCACTTTGTTTTGCTCAGCTCCTCTCTCCTTTCACAGGACAGGCTAGGGACATCAGACGCACCACAGGGGTGGAGCCAGCATTGTGGAGGGAAGGCACAGTCCTATTCAGGTCCCAGGTGCAACTCCTCCCTCCCATCTAGATGCAGATCTCCCTATTCAGCCCTGCGCTGACTCACCCTGCCCCTCCTGGAGCCACACACACCTCCCAGCCCCTGTCACTCACAAGCCAGACATGCAATTCACATCAGGCAGGCAGACACAGAGCACACATAAATGCCAACTTCTAAAAGTGGCATTTCTACACCAGTCATAATAAATGTGCACACACCATTGTGCAGCATTTATTCTCACGAGTTCGCACATACTAAACTCGCCCCTGCACTCCTCTCACACCAGGAATTACCATGGACACACATATCCCCCATGCATTCCTATGGGAGGGCAGGACAAGCTCACCACACGCACTCAGAGTGCGCACGCACTTTACACTGGGACACAGTGCTAAAGTGCGCAAAGGCCAAAAACTACTAAGATCAGGTCACATTAACAGGCAAAAAGATCAGGGGTGAACCTGCCAAAAGGGCCAAGTCCAACAATATGTATATATAAATTGTGCCGTCTTCCTGAATTGCCAGTGTTATAGTGAATTGTGATGTGGTTATCCTGCTGGGCAGAATTCGGTAGCAATTAGGATCCTAGTTTCCATAGGAAAATCATTCTTTTACTTGCCTATAACTAAGGTGTGATTTGGCCAATCTTCATAACATTTTCCAAAAACAGTGTCAAGGTAGGTTCTGGTAGTCATGGACAGTTTAGTGGTGATCCGTGCAGTGAGGACTAAAGAATTTGGGGCATAAGTTAAGGGTGCTTTTATAATGTTAATTCCCATAGGAATCTTTAGCCACACCTACAGCCTGAACCGCTGAACGGACTCACACCAAATTTGGCAGGCAGGTAGATGTTGGTTCAAGGGAGTGCCTTTTGCCTATTTGGTGTAAATCTGTTCAGTAGTTTTTGCGAAATTTAAGCTGAAAATTATAATGATATCTCTGGTTGTGGATATTTCGCAAAGGTTTTGCAAGTAATCATGAATGCATGCGCCAACAGGAAGGCTCTGATTGGCTGGACGGAAACTGAAAAAAAAGTTGTGACCACCATTATATCGATCGGGAACAGTTCCAGGGGCTGAAATTCTTTGAACAAGCTAACATAAGGGGCCAGAGTAGAGGTACTCTGACCCTATGTTTGAGGAATGGGGTGTTAGTGCCTCAATTGATTTTTTAATCTCGCTCTATATTTGCGAAGGCGACCGGCAGCATTGGCCCCCCTGTACCATCGCGGGTACATCATGACTATCGCAGTGGCACTGGGAATATTGATGAAAATATATAGAACAAAATATTATATATTTGTACACACTAGCCGGTGACTGTCACACACTTATGCACCTACTCACATATTCACTCAGACACTTATACACCCATTCATATGCCCACTCACACATTTATATATCCAGTCATATAATCACTCAGATACTGATGTACCCACTGTCATACCCATTCAGGTACTCATGCAGGTACTTTCACAGTCACTTGGCGAGTGATGCACCCATGTACAGGCCTACTCAGACACTCATACACCCACTTACAGACCCACTGTGAGACGTTTGCTTCCACTGACACACTCGCTGATAGAAAGATCCACTCAGACACTTATGCACCAACTCATTGACCTAGTCACAGGCTCATGTACCCATTCACATACGCAGTCAGAGACTCATACACCCACTCATAGACCTATTCAGACACTCATGCACCCACTCAGACACTCACAAACCCAGTCAGAGACTCACTCAGACATTAATGCATCGACTCACGGACCCATTGAGACATTGATTGACTCAGTCACAGATTCAGTCTGACAATTACGTACTGACTCACAGAACCACTGAAAGACTTATACTCATACATTCACTGATAGAGAGATGCACTCACAGACTTATGCAACCAGTGACACACTTACTGGAAGACTCAGGAGTCTACTCTGATATCCACTCATAGACTTATATATGCAGTGACAGACCCAGACAGAGACTTATGCATACACTCACATACTGAGTGAATCATTAATACAGACTGTTATAGAGATATTGAGATATTGATAAATGTTTTTATAGAGTTAATTAGATAGTGATTTATGTAGTGTGATGGTTAGAATTAGTAATATAGTTATAATTGTTGAATGTGGTAGTGGCTATTGAATTCCTTCTGTTGCTTTGCATTTTCACAACGTGTCTGCAGGGATCGCGATTACCGACATCATCAACATCTCCGGCGTCACAGTGAACACAGAAAATAGGTTTTAGAGATGGTTTTTATAGAAACTCTCTAGAAAAACACGACTTTATAGACTACTGTAAGAAACCTCTAGTGTGTAAAATACTCTAATATGTGTGGATATATGTGTTTTACACTTTATGGAAAAGGCACGATTGTTGCGGTTAAGAACGTCACCATGACATCCCGAATAACAGTGAAAAAGGAAAGTAAGTCTGAAAGATGGTTTTGAAAGAAACTGAGTAGAAAAATATGAGTTTAAACATTCTTTTAAAGAAGTATGTATATAGTATTATGCAATGCTCAGATGGATATTTTTACATATTATTTTTGGATATGTTGATGGTAATTGAATGTCTGCTTTTGTTTTCCGTTTTTGCGATGTATATACAGGGATCGCAACATTGTCACAAAGATTGTCAAAAACTAACAAAAAATAAACCTTTAGAAAAAAACATCACAATATTTTGGGTACTAGGTTGGCTCTGACCAGAGCTGTTGTGTTGGTTGTGTGTATATGGCTGCTACATATAAGACCGGATGAAGATTTCCAGGTTACTTAGAAACATCCTGTTGCCTTTGTCTGTAAAGTACACTCCATCATTTCTATAAATTCCATGCATGTCAAAACGCAGATTGTTGTTATAGATACAGCCCATGCGATGGTCTCTGAAGAATTCAGAAACAGTATTATTAACATGTTTCCTGCCCATCCCAGTCAATATGTCTAGGTCATTACCACCACAGTGCACAATCATGAGGTGAGGAGCTTGGGAATCCACAATAGATTTAACCAAAGCCAGCAAATGGTGAAACTTTAACCCTCTCTGGCCAAACCAAGTAATCTTCACATTTGGCAAACTCACGTCTCTGTCCATACATCTCTTTTTTGCAGCCTCTTTAGCCCAATAGATATAGCTGTGGCCCACAATCCATACTCCAAGCATTTTGAAGTGAAGGAACATTAGTAGCCAGGAGAAGGCTGGAGTTCAATTAGGTAGTTTTCCAAAAGAAAAGCTGTTAAACTAGAGGTGTTTTTAAAAAATGATATCTTTCATTGGATGCTGTCAGCATGAAAGTGAATAAAATTAGGTAGTGGGTTGGATGCCTTAGCAAGAAGTCTTATTATTGACTGTTGTTTAAGAAAGAAATGTAATACAGACTGGGATATGCTTTTGAATCTGTGGGGTAAAGCATGCCTACTGTATCTTATTTGGAAGCAGCATGTTCCTTCTAGAATGTGCTGTGAACTTGTGACCTACTGGTTCCACTGGGTTGCTAGGTACACTGGGCTAATAGTGTATTGGGGGGAACGGTGTTAAAGAGACAGAACATTTTTTTAAAAGCTGAGGAGTGATGACACAATTTAAGTCAAGGCAAACCTTAATTTACTACTCAGGACTGTGTAATAAACTGTTGTTCAGTATTTAAAAAAAAAAATGCAGCTAGCTATCGGTTTGAACGCCTGTTTTTTTTCGTTATTTCTCAGCAATCATCGTGAAAACATTGCCAACACGCGAAGACAGGAAACTCGTTTTGAAAGAGAGGTAAGGGGTTAACAGATGCTAACAATTTACAAGTGGAGATGCTTTAGTCTAAAAAGACATGATTTTATTTGCTACCTTTCTCATGATCATAGAGTGGAAAGTTGAAGAGGTTGCAATTTTAGAGTTGCTTTCTATGAGAGCAGTGTACCATTCTTATGCTTAATCTTAAGTGTCAAAACTATCCAGAAAGAGCTAAAACAACAATAAAATGTATGGACTCAGTACATAGGTATGTATATAACTTTTTAATTATATAAAAAATGTACATTAGAAATGAAGATGTATATGGGAGTTTGATTAAAAGTGTATCACAGTGATGTGAAAAAAATATCAGATGAACTGGATCTGGCAGAGGGTATGTGTTTAAGATGTTAGTACTGTTGAAAATGACCATGATCAATGCCTTTAACAATGACAATGTTTTGAATGTCTAAGCATTATGTGCAGAATAGATACATCTATATTATTTGCATTCTGGGAGTTTTGGTAGTTTTATTCAAATTATTAAACAGGATTATTGTAGCCATGAAAAAACATAAGAAAATGTGCTGTGTCTGTATATAAATTATAAAGTAGTAATACTTGTTAGGTATGTATTAGGAAGTGTTTATCAATGTGGGTTTAAACGTATATGATTGGTTTGCATATGATTAGATGGTGAGATATGTTTTATTGGTTGCAGATAGTTATATGTACCATGAGACTGTTGAGTACTTAAAGATGCAGAGAACTATTATATTTTTCCTATTCATAAAAGTCATTTATGACTCGTATCTTTACGTCCGCAACCGGGCCGGTATATTCGTTCTTGGGCCATATGATCATTGCTTTCAATGCTAAACACCTGTATAAGTGCTTACCATCCCACACCATGCTCCAGCTGAAACAGTGCTGCCCAACATCCAATCCCAGCCCTGCAGCAAATATAAAATCAGAGCTAACACTTACAAACCTTCCAACATGTCACTGAATGTGTTTGTTGCTCTGCCCCTTGCCATGTGGCAAGAAGAGCTGAGGAGGAGGAGGAGAGTAGAGAGGATATTCAGACAAAGGATTAACCTATTTGGGATGTGCAGCCAGATACCGTTTGCCCCCAGATGTCATCTTGGAGATGGTTTGTGAGTGGGAGCAGGAACTTGACTCTGTGACCTGTCGCTCCCATGCCGTCCCAGCCTATCTCAAGATCCTTGCTACTCTCCATTTTCTCGCTATGGGGTTGTTCCAAAGGGTCTCCAGTGAACTTGTGGGCCTCTCTCAGGCAAGTCAGTTGCAGTGCTTGCATCATGTACTGAGCTGCATCAATATGAGAGCCCACCTCCAGATATAAATGCCCCATACACTGGACCGGAGACAAAGTGCAGCTACGGATTTCTATCTTATTTCCTGCTTCCCACGTGTGCTGGGTGCAATTGATTGTACACATGTGGCACTTCTGCCACCCTACTGCATTGCACACTTCTTCTGCAACAGACACCGATGGTATTCCATCAATTTGCAGGGTGTCTGTGATGCCAGTGGTAGATTCATTGATGTGCATGCAGTGTTTCAAGGCAGTATCCATGACAGCTTTGTATTCCGCATGCCACGTCTTGCCCGGCGGATGGCTGTGGGAGAATTTGGCAACATGTGGCTACTGCGTAAGTACCAAGCACAAAACATGTGGGATATGTATAAATGTAATGTATGAATGCCATCTCACAAAAATAACCATTTTACAATAAGATTCATCAAGCCACATACACTGTCTGTTCTGTTCTGTACAGATGTAAGAAGGAAATGTAATCAAGTCCCCTATTTTCCCTCCTCAGGTGATGCTGGGTATACACTCTCCCCTCATCTCCTTACTCTATACAGATGTGCAGCCACTGCACCTCAGCGTACATACAATAGTGTACCCATACAAACTCGAGCCATCATAGAGCGCACTTTTGATCTCCTGAAGTCACGATTCAGATAGACCATACAGGGGGGTGCTGATGTACTCCCCTGAAGTTGTGTGCAAGATCTTATTAGCCTGTTGTGTCTTGCACAACATAGCTTTAAGTCATGGCTTACACATACCTCTTGAACCTCAGCTAGGTCAGAATCTGGGCAACCAGGCCATTGCACAGAACAGAGGGCAGGGTATGCAAGTCCTTGATCAGCTTGTTGGCATTTTGTTTTACCTGAGCAACCTGTTGTGTCACGGACAAAATGTGGTTTGCAGTCTGTTGTCAATGATGAAAGTTGGATAGTTACGACTCAGTCCAAAAATTCCATCCTGAGATTACTTTGCAAGCCACACTAAATGTTTGTAAACCACATCTGTTGACTGGAGTCAAAAGATTGGCCATGCATTAGGTCATGTGCAGATGTTAGCAATCAGTGTTGTCAATGTCCATAAGGAATCCATTGCCTCAGAGTATTAAATGTATGTGCATGTGTGAGACCTCCCAGGACCTTTTGACAATGGGTGCCTGATTCACAAAGGGGCCTAACTATTGCATTGTGGAGAATTTGTCCCCAACTGAATAGACTCCCCCATATCTGAGGGGCCCCCACCATGAGTGATGATGAGCTTGGTGAATCAGGCTCTATGTGTCTGGGATACACAGCACTACTTCCCCCGAATTTAAACTAACACTACAGTCAACTCTTGAGTTGAGCACAAAATATGGATGACATGTACCATAATGCAAAGGAGCAAACTCTTCCGAGATGTGATATTATACCTGGCCACACCATTTTCCCAGGCCAAGCATTATTTAATGATCTTTTCTACATTTTGTTTCACATCTCTAATGTTCCTTTTATGTGTCATTATGGAATCTCCACTACAGAGCAGCAGGATGGCAGAGGATCTGAACTGTGACAGAGGATAACTCAGAATGAACAGAAAATGGCTACCAGCAGCATCCTGGGATGTATTTACTGCCTACCACTTCCTGTATGTAATTTCCTGTATGAAAGAATGGGTTTCAATCCGTTTCCGGAAACCCCAGCTCGAGTATGTACTCTCGGTATGTGGCGCATATGCACCATATGCGTAGCTGAGGCGCCACTAATGGCCCCTATGATCCACATACGGAAAGTATGCACTTGGGCGTGAGGTTCTGGAAACGGACTGGAACCCATTCTTACATACAGGAAATGACATACAGGAAGTGGTAGGCAGTAAATACATCACAGGAAGTTGCTGGCTGCCATTTTCTGTTCATTCTGAGTCATCTTCTGTCACAGATCAGATCGTCTGTCATCCTGCTGCCGAGTACAACCCAAGTACCTCCAATATTGGAATTGGATATCCTAGCAGAGGGGGTGCTAGAAGAATTCCCACAGCTGTATGGGGGGGCTTGAGGACTAGTTGTGCAATGCAGCGTGTGGCAGACTTTGGTCCACCATTGGGGAGCACTGTAGTGCAGTGGACATCTATACTCAGTGGGGCAGGGCATGCTGTAAGCGCTGGGAGGGCCTAAGATGCTGGACTAGGATCAAGGTCCAGGAAATCTTGGGCCAGTCCTTCCAGCACTATGTGCACTGGCCCCGCCTATCGCCACTGTACAGGAGGGTCCTGAGGGCATCCTGGCTGACCCTCCATGCTCATCTGGAGGACCAGGTGCACCAGAGAGCTGGTAAGTGCATTAAGTGCAATATGTGCCTGAATGTATGATGTGGGGGATGACAGAGCTGTACCATCATGTGTCCCATGCCTCCATTTACCTAATCTATGCAAATGCAGCAGTCATTATAAGTCCAAAGGCCCACTGTGGCACATAGAATACACTGAGCAGAGTGCATTCTGGGAGTGGTAGTTTTCATATGCCACTGGGAGACTAGAGCCACACACATGCATTTGTATATAAACTTGAACTGCCAGCACCATTACCAGTGAACCAAGGGCATTCTAACAGATGTGTACATTGGGTAAGAAATGGTACAGACACTGCCCAGTGTGTGGATGAGAGGCCTATGGGTGTTGGATGCTGTGACTTACATCACCTTTGGTGAGATTGGGATCTGATTAAGACAGATTATCATGTGCCATGGAGTTAAGACAGACTTTGAGATCCTTGCCTCACTCTTAATTGATACCAACTTCTCTAAGGGGGTCCACATACACACGTCTTCCCAGCAGTGGCTCATTTGTCATTTGTCCAGTCAAGGAAGCTGTAACAACTAACCACAACTGTTCATCAGGGTACGGCACTACCTGAGCAGTCTTTGAAGGTAAAATGTGGCACTAGACTGTCTGCTGTTGTGAGGGAATATCAAAATGTTAGACTCACCACTTAGCAAAGCTAATATCCCAGCCCCTATTTAGATATGTACACCCAAATCTGCATTTGTGTTGTCTCATACAATGCTATACAGCAGATGACATTTGAAAGTATAAGGGTGCAGAGACTCCATATCACAGGATCATTCCAGTACGATCCGGACTGTCTCTGATCTCCTTTTGGAGACTGGCATTGAAAGATACCTATGTAGCAATAACAGGAAACACAGATTACAAGAATGCAGAGGGTCAGGGTTGGTCAGTACAAAAGTGTAAGCCATCAAATTTCAAGTAAGATGTCTAGGTGCGAGTCAAATCAGGACATCACAGTGAACATACAGGTACTTTAGGCTCAAAGTCACTAATATTTGTATAGCATGATCAGAGGAGAACAAAGTCTGCCCTTGCTTCATGTAGTTATTTGTGTCGTTCTGACGTGTACAACCACTACATTATGGATTGTCTTCCATTGCAGTGGGCTCAGTTAGCCAAGAGGACCAGGACCAGGTCAAAGCAGGACATTGTTGGTACACCAGCAGCCACAAGACCATACCTCAAGTGCTATGGACCGGGGGGAGGCTGAGGATATTGTAGGGGGGTGAAGAATTGGGCACCTCTGGCTGTGGGGAGGAGATTGACTCTTCCCCTGACTATTTACAACTTGATTTTGGTGAGGTGTCCCCATGGCAGGCCACAACACAACATGGGCCTGCTATCAGCCCCTCCCTGACCCTGGAGACCACCAATCCATTGGGGTCTCCAGCAGTCCCCCTCCAAGTGGATGCCAGGAAGACCCCAACATAGGCTCTGACCCCGAGACACCACACTCCTCATGTTCAACCCAAACCCCTCCCTGTATTGTACCTCCTGTGGCTGCACCCCAAGAAGTGAAGGGGTTATGTCATGCTGTAGATCCTCAATGAGGTGCATATGATGCAAGAGGAACTTGCAAGATCTATTGCCACCCGCACTGTCAGTGTCACTTCCTTGGGTGCAGCCATGTTGTCTGTCCTAGCACAACGTCCCCCACAAACCACCCTCAATGTTTCCCCCTCCACATTGCCCCACGCTGTTTCCTCCAGTACTCCTCATGTATTCATACCCTGTGTGGTGCCTGGTCCTGCACAGGCCAGCCAGTAGCCTGCTCTGGATTCAGAGGATCTGAACATTGTGGAGATTGAGGATGACCAGAAGGACAGTTGACATGTTGGACTTTGACTTTGTTTTGGGCATTTATTTCCATTGCCCCTTGTATATACACTGGTTCCCCTAATGCTTCCTGGCATATTTTATTTATGTTGCCCTCCCCCCTCCAAGCCTCCTAGTCCTTTCTGTTTAAAGAACATTATCTGATTTCCTTTCTCCCTTGCAAAAGAACGGAATATCTTTTTTTTCTCAAAACCATTTAATTTACATACACTTAATTTTAGGATCAAACTTTCTCTATTTTGTTAACTTTCTCCTAAATGTCGTGTTCAAAGTGTGGACATATATCTTGGGGGTAGTTATTTGCTCTGCACATAGCTTGTTGTACTGATGGTGTTACACTTTTACATGTGTCACTGACGCACATTCATCCTCACATCTCTAGGCCACCACAAGGGTAAACATTTGGACATCAGTAGATAATACCCAACTTAGTCTTGAATTGTGAGGACATTCATCTTTTATTTACACATGTTCAGGATGATATTTCTTGTGATTAGGAGGGAACGTGCTTGCGACTTCACAAAGTTGGTGGTGAGGATTGCTGTGAGTAAGTGCGTTTGTGTTGCAAACAAAGTGCAGGTTGGTGTGGTCATCTGCTTGTACAGGGAGAAGTTCCTGAACAGGGACTGATGGTGTCTGTACAGTTGGTGGGAGTACCTGGACATGGGGTGGTGATGGAGGTGCAGGTGGGGGAGTGCTTGGACAGGGGGTGGTGGTGAATGTACAGGTGGGGGGAGTGCCTTCACAGGGGTTGGAGGTGGATGTTTACTCTTGCTGCGAGCCTGTACAGTTTGTGGTACAGGTGTGTGGATGTGATAAACAGCAGGTAGATGGGATGGCTCCCCTCTCTGCATTGACCTTGAAGGGAGACTTTGGATACGTTTCAGCATGCCCTCCATCATCTTCATGGCCTAGGCATGCTGTCTTGCACTCTCTCCCCTATGGATGGATATAATGCTATTGATCTTCTTGGATATATCTTGCCAAGATCTATCCATGCTGTCCAACACCGGTGCCAGTCTGTTCACCAACCGAAAGATTTGCCACATGTCCTGCAGTGCCTTGGACATGTCTGACAGGGTAGCCCCTATGGCATGAATGTCCTGACTCACATCAGCTTGCTGTTGGTGGAATTCCTCCTCCCACTGGCCACCATGGCCATCTGCTAGCCCCCTCTGCATGGGGCAGCCATGGCTAATACCTCCAGGTCCACCAGCAGGGGGGAGGGTCGCAGGTGGTAGTCTGTGGACATGAGATTGGAACCCATGGGATACCTGCACCACATCAGTGATGGTACCTCCCTCAGATATTGGAGAAAATGCCTGGGATGCACTGTATAGGGAGGAGTGTGTAAGGGAACTACCACATCTATCCTGGATTTGAGGGCTGGGAGGGATTGTTGTCTGTTTTGGGGTATGTGAGAGCTGTGGCTGGTTAATGCTATGATGAGGACAGGCAATCATGAGTTTTTGATGTTGAGGCACTTTGCTGGGCGTAGGAGGGGTGGCATTGCACATCTTGGCCAGTATAACAAATGTTCTGGTCAGGGTATCTGGCTCGTCATCCTCTGTGAGAAGGGCCAGATACTCTCCATCATCCTCCACTTCAGCAGTGTCCTCAGGTATTTCCTCCTCCTCCTCTTCCTCTTGCGCAGTACTTGCAGCTGAAATTGCTGCTTGCAAGAGTAGATTCTCCCTTTTCATTGCCCATCGCCCAACACTGGTGGAAGGTCCATTCTCCTCATCGTTCTCATTACCTGGAAGACAGAGGTTACAACAAGATAAGTAATTGACCCAGTATACGATGTGGTGCAACGCAAGGGTTGATTTTACTGCACTTTGCATCAACGGATGATACACTTGCGACCTGCTTTGGGTACTCCTACACTTGACACTTCACACCATAGCACTGAGGTTTGGAATGGAGATGTACAATGCATAAGCAAACGCCCCAGGTCCAGCCACAGCTCTGTGTTGCTTTGCGATCCCCATTGATGTCAACTGCTGAACCTGGCTCCTCATAGGTATAGCTGAAGAAGCTGTCCGCCATCCAGCAGCTTGAGAGGCAAGTGACACCATACATAAAGATCTGCATGACTAATATGCTAACAAGCACACGTGACATGCTCATAACTGAAATAGTATATTTAACTTTTTACACACCGACTACAGATGCTATGCAGAAGGGGATTTGGATATTTGGAATGATTTTGGAATCCATAATAGGGAAACACTTTATGGCATGCTTAACTGATGGACCGATGTGAGTGGGTTTCACTGCTGCAGCCGGGATGGCTTGCATACCCTTGGAAGGTGTTGTCTGTAGCACTGATGGTATCCTGCCAGCAGCTGTTATGAGACATACATGTCCCTAATTAATTACACAGCATGATAGCAATGAGTTAACATGTATATGTCATTGTCATAGACCATTGATATGCTATTTCTGGCCAGTGTACCTACTTAACTTTATATGTGGGCCCCTGGTCACCAGCAGCACTTGTCCGCTGTTACCTCCACATAGCACTGACATCAACGAGATATCACGTTAACAGACAAAAGTGTATGAGAAGGTAACTGATATTTGAAAGAAGGGGATAATTATGGTGAACACCTCCGCCTACCTTTGGTTACACCTTCATTGTTAGGCCCATCATGCCTCATAAGTATGATGTCGTCTGTTGACAAATCTAAAGGAGTGTACATCATCATGCAGACCATTTTCACATTTGCACATCAGATCATATCATTGCATTGGAGAGTTAATATATGATATGTCAGTTATATATTGTGGCAAATTTGTGCTTCCATCCCGATTAAGTCACAACACCCATTTAGGACTGGAAGAACACATCTTTGTTATGTTCAATCTTTGTGTGTCCTCTGTTCCCATTATACACGTACGACATCATGGTAAAACTTAGCTGTCAATGGATGATGTCTTGTCCAGCACACATCCCATCCTCATATATGATGCTGTCACTTATATATGGGAATACAGTAGGAGAGGAGACAAGCTGAAATACATATTATGGTGAAGTGTAGAAGCTTGGATGTTTGCAGTGTACACTGGATTTGTGTTGTGCAGTTCAGCCACCTGATATATATGTTTTACTTCCTCTACATTCACTTTAGCAAACCATACCCCCCTCCTAAAATAACACAGCCTAACTGGCATCAGTACAACCGTCATCCACACCAATTTCCATACAATTTGTTCCCTGGTATTTTCAATGAGAGTTTTCATATCAGTGTCTTACAATCCTGTTGTGGCTATTCCACTTCATTTGACACACTATAGACTATTATGTACATAAAACACTCACTTGCCATACATTTAGGGGCCGATTCCGATCTCGGTCGGAGGCCCACCTAATACCATTCGGTCGGGAAAAAAGCCATGCGAATGCCTGTTTCCCGACCGATCCGCACATCATTCCGAACGAGCAAGTACGATGCGCAAAACAGCATAGATTCCGACCCAGTCGGACTCACCCAATCCAGGTCCTGTTCTCCGACCGAGGCGAATCCAGAAACGCAGAATCGAGTCGCACAGAAGTGAAAATGCAGGCCCGTCCGGCCGGACAAGTACGATGCGCTTCCCGTACGCGCCGAACCCGTCGCTACGTCCGGCACGTTAAAGCTTCCGGGAGACAAGCACATAAGCTCCGATTGGCGCCACAACACGATCCACGGCTACGAGACGAACACGCCAGCGACGAGGACGAGGCGAAGCAACGAGAAAGACGAACGCGACGAACCAACCATGAATCCCATCGTTCCGATCCTACCAATATTCTACATCTACTACCGGAACAGGCACGGACGCGTACGGCGCAGAAGGTAAGTCAGACACGAACCACAAAAACAAACAACACGTACATGACATATCACACACACACAGAGGGATGCAGAAATTACTTACACCAGCAACAGCAGCACCATAGGGGCGGGATGGCCATAACCAATGCCACATATACACATAGGGGCCCGGATGCCTAACACTACTACCACCCACACCCAGGGGTGCCAGATGCCTACCACTACTGCCACCCTCAGCTATGGGGGTGCCAGATGCCTACCACTACTACCACCCTCAGCAATGGGGGTGCCAGATGCCTACCACTACTACCACCCTCAGCTATGGGGGTGCCAGATGCCTACCACTACTACCACCCTCAGCAATGGGGGTGCCAGATGCCTACCACTACTGCCACCCTCAGCTATGGGGGTGCCAGATGCCTACCACTACTACCACCCTCAGCAATGGGGGTGCCAGATGCCTACCACTACTGCCACCCTCAGCAATGGGGGTGCCAGATGCCTACCACTACTGCCACCCTCAGCTATGGGGGTGCCAGATGCCTACCACTACTACCACCTCTACCCATGGGGGGCTGGATGCCTGTCACCACTACCACCCTCACCCAGGGGGGCCAGATGCCTACCACTACTGCCACCCTCCGCTATGGGGGTGCCAGATGCCTACCACTACTGCCACCCTCAGCAATGGGGGTGCCAGATGCCTACCACTACTGCCACCCTCAGCTATGGGGGTGCCAGATGCCTACCACTACTGCCACCCTTACCCAGGGGGGCCAGATGCCTACCACTACTGCCACCCTCAGCTATGGGGGTGCCAGATGCCTACCACTACTGCCACCCTTACCCAGGTCGGGAAAAAAGCCATGCGAATGCCTGTTTCCCGACCGATCCGCACATCATTCCGAACGAGCAAGTACGATGCGCAAAACAGCATAGATTCCGACCCAGTCGGACTCACCCTATCCAGGTCCTGTTCTCCGACCGAGGCGAATCCGGAAACGCAGAATCGAGTCGCACAGAAGTGAAAATGCAGGCCCGTCCGGCCGGACAAGTACGATGCGCTTCCCGTACGCGCCGAACCCGTCGCTACGTCCGGCACGTTAAAGCTTCCGGGAGACAAGCACATAAGCTCCGATTGGCGCCACAACACGATCCACGGCTACGAGACGAACACGCCAGCGATGAGGATGAGGCGAAGCAACGAGAAAGACGAACGCGACGAACCAACCATGAATCCCATCGTTCCGATCCTACCAATATTCTACATCTACTACCGGAACAGGCACGGACGCGTACGGCGCAGAAGGTAAGTCAGACACGAACCACAAAAACAAACAACACGTACATGACATATCACACACACACAGAGGGATGCAGAAATTACTTACACCAGCAACAGCAGCACCATAGGGGCGGGATGGCCATCACCAATGCCACATATACACATAGGGGCCCAGATGCCTAAAACTACTACCACCCACACCCAGGGGTGCCAGATGCCTACCACTACTGCCACCCTCAGCTATGGGGGTGCCAGATGCCTACCACTACTACCACCTCTACCCATGGGGGGCTGGATGCCTGTCACCACTACCACCCTCACCCAGGGGTGCCAGATGCCTACCACTACTGCCACCCTCCACTATGGGGGTGCCAGATGCCTACCACTACTGCCACCCTCAGCTATGGGGGTGCCAGATGCCTACCATTACTGCCACCCTCAGCAATGGGGGTGCCAGATGCCTACCACTACTGCCACCCTCAGCAATGGGGGTGCCAGATGCCTACCACTACTGCCACCCTCAGCTATGGGGTGCCAGATGCCTACCACTACTACCACCTCTACCCTTGGGGGCTGGATGCCTGTCACCACTACCACCCTCACCCAGGGGGCCAGATGCCTACCACTACTGCCACCCTCCGCTATGGGGGTGCCAGGATGCCTACCACTACTGCCACCCTCAGCAATGGGGGTGCCAGATGCCTACCACTACTGCCACCCTCAGCTATGGGGTGCCAGATGCCTACCACTACTGCCACCCTTACCCAGGGGGCCAGATGCCTACCACTACTGCCACCCTCAGCTATGGGGGTGCCAGATGCCTACCACTACTGCCAACCTTACCCAAGGGGGCCAGATGCCTACCACTACTGCCACCCTCAGCTATGGGGGTGCCAGATGCCTACCACTACTACCACCTCTACCCATGGGGGGCTGGATGCCTGTCACCACTACCACCCTCACCCAGGGGTGCCAGATGCCTACCACTACTGCCACCCTCAGCAATGGGGGTGCCAGATGCCTACCACTACTGCCACCCTCCGCTATGGGGGTGCCAAATGCCTACCACTACTGCCAACCTCCGCTATGGGGGTGCCAGATGCCTACCACTACTGCCACCCTCAGCTATGGGGGTGCCAGATGCCTACCACTACTGCCACCCTCAGCAATGGGGGTGCCAGATGCCTACCACTACTGCCACCCTCAGAAATGGGAGTGCCAGATGCCTACCACTACTACCACCTCTACCCATGGGGGGCTGGATGCCTGTCACCACTACCACCCTCACCCAGGGGTGCCAGATGCCTACCACTACTGCCACCCTCCGCTATGGGGGTGCCAGATGCCTACCACTACTGCCACCCTTACCCAGGGGTGCCAGATGCCTAACACCAACAACACCCCCTCACAGGATGGCTAATACATGTCGCAACAAGCACACACCAACATGAAGAATGCAACATAAAGACATCCCCCCAACACCATGACAAGCGTGTGTAGACTGTGTCAAATGCCTACAACACAGAACATGACTTGGAACATACAATGTGACCCCCTATCACATGTGCCACACATAAATGTGTGTGGCCCCCACAATGCAAGCAGGCCATGACCATTGTGGCAATGGGGTCCAAACCCCCATCATCACACTGACCAAAATGTAAGTGTGGGGTCCATAGCTGAAGCACATTTTGAACATTGTGGCAGTGGGGTCCAAACCCCCATCATCACACTGACCAAAATGTAAGTGTGGGGTCCATAGCTGAAGCACATTTTGAACATTGTGGCAATGGGGTCCAAACCCCCATCATCACACTGACCAAAATGTAAGTGTGGGGTCCATAGCTGAAGCACATTTTGAACATTGTGGCAATGGGGTCCAAACCCCCATCATCACATTGACCAAAATGTAAGTGTGGGGTCCATAGCTGAAGCACATTTTGAACATTGTGGCAATGGGGTCCAAACCCCCATCATCACATTGACCAAAATGTAAGTGTGGGGTCCATAGCTGAAGCACATTTTGAACATTGTGGCAATGGGGTCCAAACCCCATCATCACATTGACCAAAATGTAAGTGTGGGGTCCATAGCTGAAGCACATTTTGAACATTGTGGCAATGGGGTCCAAACCCCCATCATCACATTGACCAAAATGTAAGTGTGGGGTCCATAGCTGAAGCACATTTTGAACATTGTGGCAATGGGGTCCAAACCCCCATCATCACACTGACCAAAATGTAAGTGTGGGGTCCATAGCTGAAGCACATTTTGAACATTGTGGCAATGGGGTCCAAACCCCCATCAGCAAGACCACTGACTCATTGTCAGTGAAATTGCTCTCCCACCCTCGCAGCTCCACCATTAAGTGAGGTGCCCCTGCCCCTGCACTCTTGAGTGTTGGTGATCGAGGCCCTCCTCCACCCGCAGGTTTCCCTGCGCCTCATCCCTGGTGGTCCAGTGGACCTCTGTCTCCTTTCTCTCACTCTGCTCCTTCACTCGTTTTTCTACCCTTTCTATCTTTCACCTTTCTGCACCTTTCTGCATCTCTGCTCTTTTGTGCCTTATTTCTGCTCATTTTCCCTTTCTCTCGCTCTGCTCCTTCACTCGTTTTCACTCGTTTTTCTACCCTTTCTATCTTTCACCTTTCTGCACTTTTCTGCATCTCTGCTCTTTTGTGCCTTATTTCTGCTCATTTTCCCTTTCTCTCCCTCTGCTCCTTCACTCGTTTTCACTCGTTTTTCTACCCTTTCTATCTTTCACCTTTCTGCATCTCTGCTCTTTTGTGCCTTATTTCTGCTTATTTTCCCTTTTTTCTTTAACCCTTCTTTCCTCCCTTTACCTTTCCCCGCCGCTGCTGCCCCGCGGCCCCTCCCCCCAGCGCGACCGGCCCAATCCAGCTCCCTCCCCGCTCCCGCCTCCCAGCTGTCCAGCCCTCCCGACCCCTACTTAATGGCGGCCACTGCGGGGACAGGCGAGCAAGACCACTGACTCATTGTCAGTGAAATTGCTCTCCCACCCTCGCAGCTCCACCATTAAGTGAGGTGCCCCTGCACTCTTGAGAGTTGGTGATCGAGGCCCTCCTCCACCCGCAGGTTTCCCTGCGCCTCATCACTGGTGGTCCAGTGGACCTCTGTCTCCTTTCTCTCACTCTGCTCCTTCACTCGTTTTTCTACCCTTTCTATCTTTCACCTTTCTGCACCTTTCTGCATCTCTGCTCTTTTGTGCCTTATTTCTGCTCATTTTCCCTTTCTCTTACTCTGCTCCTTCACTCGTTTTCACTCGTTTTTCTACCCTTTCTATCTTTCACCTTTCTGCACTTTTCTGCATCTCTGCTCTTTTGTGCCTTATTTCTGCTCATTTTCCCTTTCTCTCCCTCTGCTCCTTCACTCGTTTTCACTCGTTTTTCTACCCTTTCTATCTTTCACCTTTCTGCATCTCTGCTCTTTTGTGCCTTATTCCTGCTTATTTTCCCTTTTTCTTTATCCCTTCTTTCCTCCCTTTACCTTTCCCGCCGCTGCTGCCCCGCAGACCCTCCCCCAGCGCGACCGGCCCAATCCAGCTCCCCTCCCGCTCCCGCCTCCCAGCTGTCCAGCCCTCCCGACCCCTACTTTATGGCGGCCACTGCGGGGACAGGCGAGCAAGACCACTGACTCATTGTCAGTGAAATTGCTCTCCCACCCTCGCAGCTCCACCATTAAGTGAGGTGCCCCTGCCCTCTTGAGTGTTGGTGATCGAGGCCCTCCTCCACCCGCAGGTTTCCCTGCGCCTCATCCCTGGTGGTCCAGTGGACCTCTGTCTCCTTTCTCTCACTCTGCTCCTTCACTCGTTTTTCTACCCTTTCTATCTTTCACCTTTCTGCACCTTTCTGCATCTCTGCTCTTTTGTGCCTTATTTCTGCTCATTTTCCCTTTCTCTCCCTCTGCTCCTTCACTCGTTTTCACTCGTTTTTCTACCCTTTCTATCTTTCACCTTTCTGCATCTCTGCTCTTTTGTGCCTTATTTCTGTTTATTTTCCCTTTTTTCTTTATCCCTTCTTTCCTCCCTTTACCTTTCCCCGCCGCTGCTGCCCCCGTGGCCCCTCCCCCCCCAGCGCGACCGGCCCAATACAGCTCCCCTCCCCGCTCCCGCCTCCCAGCTGTCCAGCCCTCCCTGACCCCTACTTAATGGCGGCCACTGCGGGGACAGGCGAGCAAGACCACTGACTCATTGTCAGTGAAATTGCTCTCCCACCCTCGCAGCTCCACCATTAAGTGAGGTGCCCCTGCCCCTGCACTCTTGAGTGTTGGTGATCGAGGCCCTCCTCCACCCGCAGGTTTCCCTGCGCCTCATCCCCGGTGGTCCAGTGGACCTCTGTCTCCTTTCTCTCACTCTGCTCCTTCACTCGTTTTTCTACCCTTTCTATCTTTCACCTTTCTGCACCTTTCTGCATCTCTGCTCTTTTGTGCCTTATTTCTGCTCATTTTCCCTTTCTCTCGCTCTGCTCCTTCACTCGTTTTCACTCGTTTTTCTACCCTTTCTATCTTTCACCTTTCTGCACTTTTCTGCATCTCTGCTCTTTTGTGCCTTATTTCTGCTCATTTTCCCTTTCTCTCCCTCTGCTCCTTCACTCGTTTTCACTCGTTTTTCTACCCTTTCTATCTTTCACCTTTCTGCATCTCTGCTCTTTTGTGCCTTATTTCTGCTTATTTTCCCTTTTTTCTTTATCCCTTCTTTCCTCCCTTTACCTTTCCCTGCCGCTGCTGCCCCCGCGGACCCTCCCCCCCCCCCAGCGCGACCGGCCCAATCCAGCTCCCCTCCCCGCTCCCAGCTGTCCAGCCCTCCCCGACCCCTACTTAATGGCGGCCACAGGCAGCGGGCGCGCCGCTGGTGCACCGAAGGCGCGTCAAAGCCCGTCCACGACCAGCACCAGGAACCCTGGACCTCCGCCCCGCCAACGCTACGACCCAGCAGCACTCCACGCACTCAACCCAGGCTGCAACAACAACTGCAAGCTAGCATCACCAGCCGACACCCACGGACCCTTCAGCTGTCACCGCTGCCGGCACACCTGCAGCACCGCCAAGAACACGGATCCAGCACAACCCGCTCACAAGAACACAACCGAACCGAAGACCCTGCAATGCATCCTCCTCAACGTCCGATCCCTCCACAAACACGCCACAGAAATCTGGGACCTCCTCGACAGCACCACCCCGGACGTAGCGTTCTTCACCGAAACCTTGACCAACACCACCTCGGGACCGGACATCGCCATCGCCATCCCCCAAGGATACAAGATCTCCAGGAAGGACCGCCCCACCCGCCCAGGAGGAGGAATCGCCATCGTCCACAAATCCAGCCTCCGCCTGAGCACACTCCCTGACGAGTCCACAGAACTGATGGAACACCTTCACTTCAAGATACTGGCCAGCCCCACCGCCACCCTCCGAGGAACCCTTATCTACCGACCCCCTGGACCCCGCGGACCCTTCGCCAACTCCATCACAGACATTATCTCCCCGCAGGCCATCGCATCCACCAACTACACCCTGCTGGGAGACCTCAACTTCCACCTCGACAATCAACTAGACCCCAACACCACATGCCTCCTGGACAACCTCCACAACATTGGACTCCGCCAGATCATGACCTAGCCCACGCACTCAGCAGGACACACCCTCGACCCCCTCTTCACTACAGGAAACTCCATCACCTTCAGCCACACCACCAAACTCCCATGGACCGACCATCGTTGCGTCCACTTCACCTTCAGAACACCCACCATCCACAGACACCAGCACCTGCTTCCACAAAGAAACTGGACCAAAATCACCGACGACCAGCTCACCTCACTCAACAACTCCACCCCAACCATCGCGGAAAACGACGACCCCAACACCGCAGCCCGAACCCTGCATAGATGGATCTCGAACAGCACCAACACCATAGCCCCCCTCAAGAAAAACAACAATACCCGTGCCAAGAAAGCCAGATGGTTTACCACCGTACTTCAAGAGTCCAGGCGCACATGCCGCCACCTCGAAAAAGCCTGGAGGAACACCAAATCCACAGAAGCCCACAACAACTTCAGAGCCGCCACCAACGCCCACCATCAACTCATCAGAGAAACAAGGAAAAAAGCGATTGAAGACAGAATCTCCACCCACGCGCACAACAGCAAAGAACTCTTCAGCATCATCAAGGAGTTCGCCCACCCCACCAGCGAGTCTACCGACATCCCTCCCTCACAAGACCTCTGCGACAAACTCAGCACCTTTTTCCACCACAAAATCAAGAGCATCTACGACAACCTCGACGAAGACAACCAACACACTGAACCCTCACCAACCACCCCCGACACCGGAAACCAGTGATTGATGACTGGACAGCCCTCACCACCGAAGACACACTGAAGACAATGAAGTCAATCCACTCAGGGGCCCCCACGGACCCCTGCCCCCACCACATCTTCAACAGAGCTGCCGACACCATTGCACCCATGCTCCGCCACACCATCAACCGCTCCCTGGCGACCGCCTCGTTCCCCGATGACTGGAAACACGCCGAGGTCGACCCCCTCCTAAAGAAACCCTCAGCGGACCCCACCGACCTCAAAAACTACAGACCCATCTCCCTGCTCCCGTTCCCAGCGAAAGTCATCGAGAAAGCCATCAACAGCCAACTCGCCACATTCATTGAAGAACACAACATCCTCGACTCCTCCCAATCCGGCTTCAGAAAAAACCACAGTACGGAAACCGCCCTCCTCGCTGCAACAGACGACATCCGCACCCTACTGGACAAAGGAGAAACAGTAGCCCTCATCCTCCTCGACCTATCAGCGGCGTTCGACACAGTCTCCCACCGCACCCTAATACGCAGACTCTACGACGCAGGAATCCAGGACAAGGCCCTCGACTGGATCTGCTCCTTCCTCTCCGGCAGGACGCAGTGGGTCAGACTCCCCCTTTCCTCTCGGACCCCACACCTACCACCTGCGGAGTCCCCAGGGCTCCTCCCTCAGCCCGACGCTCTTCAACGTCTACATGGCTCCACTTGCCCCCATCGTCAGAACCTACGGACTCAACATTGTGTCATACGCAGACGACACCCAGCTCATCCTCTCCCTATCCAACGAGCCCAACACCGCCAGACGTAACTTTCGAGAAGGCATGGAAGCCGTCCCCCAAATGAATGAAAAACAGCTGCCTACAACTAAACACCAACAAAACAGAAGTACTCATCATGGGCCCAAACCCCGACGCCTGGAGCGACACCTGGTGGCCCCCGCGCCTCGGAAACCCACCAACCCCACAGACCACGCACGCAACCTGGGAATCATCCTGGACTCCAAGCTCAAAATGGACCGCCAGATCAACTCTGTCTCGTCTTCCTGCTTCCACACCCTCCGCCTCCTTCGTAAGACCTTCAAATGGATCCCCCTTGAACACCGAAAGACAGTCACTCACGCCCTGGTCACCAGCAGACTCGACTACGGCAACGCACTCTACGCCCGGAATAAACAAAAACCTCATCCGCAAGCAACAGAACATCCAGAAACGCCGCCGCAAGACTGGTCCTCAACCTGCCAAAACACTGCCACATCTCCCAGCACCTGCGCACACTCCACTGGCTCCCGTCGAGGCGAGAATCACCTTTAAGATGCTCACCCACGCACACAAGGCCCTCCACGGCACCGGACCAGCATACCTGAACAGCCGACTCAAATTCCACGCACCCCAAAGGACCCTACGATCAGCCCAGCTCTCCTACGCCGTGGTCCCCGCACCAGAAAGACCAGATCGGGAGGCCGCCTCCTTCTCCTTCCTCGCGGCCAAAGCATGGAACGCCCTTCCGCTCCACCTCAGACAGACAACATCGCTCCCCATCTTCGCAAGAAACCTCAAAACCTGGCTCTTCGACAGACCCTCCTTGA